>OY992889.1:61423431-61483431 GCA_963921405.1 Cepaea hortensis | reverse complement strand
TACTAGGTAGAAGGTCAATATTTTCATCTGAAGAAACATCATTAAGCAAATCAAAGGGTGTCTCTTGCAGGTCTACTGCTGCCTGACTGCCAGAAGTAGGTTTCCGGTAGAACAAAATGGCTGTAGGAGAAAGAGGAGGCAAATATTTATTTTGTTGGCCAGAGTTGTAATCCATGTTTTCGTTTCTTCTCTTTGACGTTTCTTTGTCTTTTTGGAAGAAGACTGGCCTTTTCTTACTACGGACAACAGCCCAGACGACACTTTTTGAGTATTAACGAAAGGTGTTATAAATATCCTATGATGTCCCCTATGTCCCCTAATTCGGCTTAAATGAGATACAGCCGGCACGCTGAATAGGTATTTAACCTGGTCAATTACCGGGCTTCGAACCTATCACCTCCACATGACACCTCACTGCAGCAACCAGTGTACTTCGTGATATGACCAAATAGACACAGGGCATCTATCATACCCACGTAACCACCTTTACACGTACTCTTGATACTCTAACCTTCGACCACTTCCAGTCACACAACCCGCCCACTAATAATCATCATCTTTACTTCATTACGGTTTTCCTTTTAAAAGATCTGTGACCCTTGTATGATGATGACACTAATAGTCTCTACAGACCATATAACCACCTCCTCAACAATGACAATCCGTCTTACACCCACTCCACAGTCACTTCCCCACCGTGAGGACGAGCACTGTAACCCTAATACAACCGCTGAATCTCTGTGACCCTTGTATGATGATAGTTTTATAGACCACTAATAGTCTCTATAGACCATATAACCACCTCCTTAACAACGAAAAACCAGCTTACACCCACTTCACAACCATTTCCCCACCGTGTGGACGAGCACTGTAACTCTAACACAACCGCTCACACGCGCACGCGCCCCCGGCATTTAACCCTATGATGATAGTGTATAGGCCACTAATAGTCTCTATAGACCATATAATCACCTCCTCAACAACGAGAATCTGTCTTACACCCACGTCATATATGTTATTGGATTCGAACACCGACCGCCCACGCACCATGTACCCGATCACGCACACGCACGCACTCGCACGCCGCCGACCCCACCCACCCGATCACCGGCTTTTAAAGGGATGTAATAAGACAAGAAAAGATCGATTCATGAGTTATACCCCTTTGACTCAGCATCTGGAATGCGGAGTCGATTTCAGGGGGAGTGCGATGACGTCACATAGAGCTATATAACAAAATACTCCCCACAATCCCCATCCCCACTCACCATTTGAGGTGGATAAACCACCTACTATACTACTCTTGTTTCATCTTTTAAATAGCGTTTATTAAGTAACGGCACTTTAAAAAAAAAAAACACCAGAACACTTTAGCAATGTCTTGTGTGCAGTGTAAAGACCGCATGTGATCAGAAATAAGCACAAGATGTTCCGGGACCCCTGGCCACTGGTCAGGGTGTCAGTTTGCCCGATGACAAACCGGTCCTGCGAGACCCCACGAAGTGTGCGCTCTTACAAATGAGACATATGTTAAAGATGTTTATATCACTTAGTAGCTTTGTCTCCTGGCAACTAATGCTAGACCCAGTCCACCACTGCCCGCCAGAATCGCATGATACAAACAACTATATAAATCACTCGTCTATGAATATGAGAACACCTATCACAGGCACATCACCTGAGATTCCATATGTCAGGTACTTGTCCAAACGGTCATACGAAAGCAAACCGACAGCTTGTGTGTCTTATTCCAGTAACGTAATGGTAAATGTAATACATAGAAGGAATATCAATTGTTGAGGAACCTTTGGCGTCACCACTAAGACAGCACATTAGAATTCAAGGGTATTAATCGGTACTCATAGAAGTAGAAGAACAAAGTAGAGGTTAAAGGTTAAAACTAGATAGAATAGGGTTTTCATGGATAGGTGGTCAAGCCGCCTTTCCAGTGCTCGGACTCCGTAATTTGATTCACTAATGCGATTATTTGAAGACCCTGAATCAACGAATTTGTGCTCTTTTCCACGCTTTCGACAGGCCGCTCTGAGCCGGCACTTCTGGAACGTAGGTATCGAAGTGTTGTAACAGGATAAGTGTATCAATGTCGGAGGCCTTTATTTTAACAGGTTCAGCACCAAACAAAAAACACGGTTGTGTCAAATAAAAATGGATGACGGGAAATGGGATGTAAGTGTTTATCACAGTTATGACTTAAAAGTTGCTAATATAGTAGCATATGTGATGTATTATTGTGGGATGTGGATTTTAATTTATGAGAATATTTTGTTAAATGTCTAGGGGATTTGTTTTGATTCTCTATTATTTTAGCCACTTGAGGTGATCATGGAATTCTACCAGAAACCCAATAAGGAAAAGACTTCACTCCTGTTCATAGCTGTATTTCTGAGTACTTCTCCATTCCCACTTATCACCCTCTAAATTTACTATAGTGCTAGAAGACATTTATTGTTCACAACATATAAACAACCACTGGTGAACACCACATTTACTTGTTGTACACATCACAAATTTTGGACAAACAATTCAAGTATTAAATCAAGATCTGCAGTTTACATACATGCAAGTGTAATAGTCTGTTTGAATTCATGACAAGCATGGGAATGATTTGCATTATCTCAATACATTTTCACCCTTTTTGCCCCAAGAAAACATCAATGTGATTACAAACAACATAACAGCCACAAATTGGTTCTGCTAACTTGACTTATTTTACCTAGATAAAAGCACAACATTGGTCTAAGTGCAGAAACCTAACATTTAAAACAGTTGTTTTTGACACACTTACTGTAACAGTATGTGTAGTTTGGGTTATAATTAGGATCTAGTGGGGAATTAGAGATACAGCACGATTGAGCATTATGAGTGAAAGCGGAGAGATGCTCAATCGTGACGTATTGTTGTTGTGAAGGGCAGTCAACATCCGATAGTCCAGCTGAGAAGACACGGCTTGTCATCTTGAGAATAAAGTATAAAGTTTTAGTACAGATCAAGTCTTGTTACTTCATTTGACACTACTACAGAAGTAATAAATGGTGCCGTGACCAGGATCTGAGGTTGATCTAGGCCGGCCAACAACAACTATCCACTGGCGGCATGCTGTAAGACAAATTATGAAGATAATGGCCTACCACGCGAAGTACTAAAGAATCCAGACAAAACTGCCAGGACAAGAAGGGTTTCCTGGAGCCGTGGCTGAACATTTGAATCGTATCATTTATAAGGGGCCTAACCTGGCCGTTGCCTGAACCTTGCCACTTTCAAGATTTTATCGGAAGTCAGAACTCGTTCAAGGTCAGCTCATCACTAGCCGTTGGCTGATTGATACTAATCCATTTTTTGGCCTTGTCATTCCTATGACCCAAACACCCCTAATCCATTTTTGGGCCTTGTCATTCCTATGACCCAAACACCCCTAATCCATTTTTGGGCCTCGTTATATTCCTATGACCCATTCCATACGACGATGAAGTACCCACTTGAGATCAAGGAAGGGACCCAACCAGGGGGTCGAAGATTGTCTGGCAGCCCATGAGATGTGACCCAACCAGGGGTTGAAAATTTTCTGGCAGCCCACGAGAAGGACGAAATTACCTGAGGGAAGAGAAGTGATATCTGAACTCCACCACCTGAATTCCGAGACTTTCACTTGATGCGGGCTCTGGTTGGTTGAACTGAATCCGTAAGTTGGTAAAAGAAGATGACGGATTAATTAAGGAAATAGACTCGGAGTAAAAGTTGTGTATTTCGAGGTCTCCCGTGAGCTTCCGAATTTATTAATTAGAGTGGAGTACAGGACATTATTGTGGTTTAAGAAACAAATATCTACAAGGAACCTTCTGATTGCCACAAATTTGAGTTTTTTATTGAGGACAGGGTTCATTCTTCCTATGCTCAGATAGGATATTGTTGATGCTTCCTCTGATTAATGTAATATCTTATAATATTATAACCAACTGAATTGTGCTGTTTGGGATTTGGGAAATTGTAATTGTGTGATTGGTTGCTTGCTTTGTTTCAGTATTTTTCAGCATGGCGGAACCGGATAACTTGGCCCAGGTTTTGACAGGCGTGGGTACAGCAGTAGGCCGACTTAATATGGTGATTAAACAACAAGGCATGGCAACAGAAATTGTAAAGTTTAGTGGACAGGCCAGAGACTATAAGAAATGGGTCACCTCTATAGAAAAATATGCCTATTTGATCTCAGCAACAGATGAAGAAAAAATGAGACTGGCTTATCAGACGGCAACGGAACCGGTCTCGGATCATATAAGAAGAAAGCTAGAAGCTAGAGTAGATGAGACATGGGAACAATTCAAGGAAGACCTAGCAAGGAAATATGCAGAAATAACGGATCCACAACATGCATTTTCGGTGTTGAGGCAGGCTAAACAAAATAACGGAGAGACGGTACAATTGTTTAGCGATAGATTAATTAATCTGGCTGAAGAGGCATTCTTAGGACAGAATGTACGAGGAGAGGAGGTGGAAAGGATGTTGGTAGGGATCTTTGTGGATGGCATAAAGTCTGATGGTTTGAAACTTAAATTAATGAGGGAAAACCCTGAGAGGTTATCACAAGCGGTGGATATCGCGGTACAAGAAGAAAATTTGAGACGTAGGTTTAGATTAAGAACAGGACGAGAAGTGGGAAGTAGTCGAGATGACAGAGTTGAGGAACCCATGGAAATAGGACAAACAAGATTCGGATGGAATAGGAGAGGAGGTATACAGACGTTACAAGGTAGAAATAGGTATGATAATGAGGAAAGAAGAAATATGAGATACCCTACAAGAGAAACAGTAGGTAACACAAATAGTACAAATATTGTCTGTTGGAATTGTGGTCAACGGGGACATGTTTTTCGGTTTTGTAATAACAGGCATGTCCAGTCGAATACACAGGGTAGACATGACAATAATAGGGTGAGTAGGAATGTTGTAGATGGACACAGGAATTTTACAGGTACAAGAACACAGGAAAATCGGCGCCCTACCTATTAGACAGGACCTATGATAGGAGGGTAAATAATAAGGTCCCAAGGGTTAGAGAATATGTTAATAACAGGTATAATAGGTCGAACAGAGAATATTTTCAACTAGATGAAGTCAAGAAATTTATAGAAGATAAAACAGATTATAGTTCTTGTATATTAGAAATAGGAAAGTATAGAGTTCGTACGTTAATTGATTCGGGAGCTCAGGTTAGTGTAGTAAAAGAAAGCTTTCTATACAAAATAGTAAGAAATTGTAGAGTATTTAAGAGTCATAATAATTTACACTCTGTTACGGGACAGAATTTACAAGTAGTTGGACAAACAATAATAAATTTTAAGTTAGGAGGGATCAACATAAGACACCTTTTTCATGTAGTGAAGGGTTTAAATAGAAACATGTTAATAGGAAGAGATTTTTTAATAAAAAATGGAGTAAGACTTTTCTATGATTTACACAAATTAAAATTCAGGGACGTCTATATAGATATGCAAGAAGACATGCATATATCAGCACTAGTTAGAGTTAAAATGACAACGACGTTAAAACCACAGTCGGTTAATTTGATACAAGTGAAGCTGAAGAAAAACCCATATTATGTAGAAGGAAACACAGTCAGAATCACTGAATTACAAGAGGAAATAATTGATGAGCCTGGTTTGGAAGTTCCGGATGGAATAATAGCGTTAGATAAACACTTAACCTTTCCAGTTATGGTGATTAACAACACAGGTAGAGAAATTAAATTATACAGAGGGTGTGTAGTAGCAAAAATTGAACAGAACGTTAGTGAAATATTGGCAACGGATAGAGTAGAAATGCCGGGAACTAATTATTCACAGTCTTCTAGTGAAAGAAGTAATAACAGACGCGGACGCGGAAGTAGAGGAAACACACGAATGAATGAATTGATCCATCCATTCAAAAGAAATACAGCACAAATACATTCACTAGATAAACAGACAAGAGAACAGGAATTGTTGGCACAGTTAAAGACTTCACCAGAAAATAAAGAAGTATTGGAACAGTTTATAAAGGAGAATCAGGATGTGTTTGCAATTAGTGATTTAGAGTTGGGTAAGACAAAAACGGTAACAATGGAGATAGATACGGGAGACCATCCGCCGATTAGCTTAAAACCATATAGAACTCCCTTAAGAAATAGAGAAATTGTAGAAAAGGCAATAGAAGAAATGTTGAAAGCAGGGATAATCAAAAGATCAAAATCAGAGTGGTCATCTCCGGTGGTAATTGTGGCCAAACCTGATGGTTCGAGTCGATTCTGTTGCGACTATCGGGCGTTGAACAAAATTACTAAAAATGTTGCATATCCACTACCAGTGATAGATGATATTTTGGGGTTGCTAAATGGCGCTACATTTTTTACGACGTTAGACGCAAGAGCAGGATTTTGGTGCATTCCGATGTCGGCAGACGCGCAGAGAAAAAGTGCTTTCTGTACTCATATGGGTTCTTATGAATTTTTACGTATGCCTTTTGGAGTCAAAACTGCGCCATCTCACTACATGCTCTTAATAAATGAAGTTTTAGAAGGTATGCAAAGGTTCGCTCTTGCTTATATTGATGATATTCTGATCTTTACTTCTGGAAATGTGGAGGATCATTTGAAACATATAAAGTTAGTGTTTGACAGGTTAAGAAAACATGATGTGAAGTTAAAGCTCAGTAAATGCCAATTTTTAAAGACAGAAACAAAATATTTGGGGTATATTATAAATAGAGAAGGTATAAAACCAGACCAGGACAAAATAAAGGTTATTAAAGAGTTACCTGCTCCAACTAACGTTAAGGAGGTACGCGCCTTTATAGGAACATGCGCGTATTATAGGCGGTTTGTCCCAGCGTTTTCAAAAATAGCTGAACCTATTACAAACTTAACAGGCAAGTACGCTAGGTTTAAGTGGGATGATGAGTGTCAAAAAGCGTTCGAGTATTTAAAAAACAGTTTAACACTGGTACCACTGTTGACGCATCCAGACTTAAACAAACAGTTGATACTGTACACAGATGCTTCAGACAATGCAGTAGGAGCGTGTTTGGTGCAACCATATGAAGGGAAAGAGTCTGGAATACCAGGGGTTAAAAATGAAAGGCCTATATACTTCTTGTCGCATAAACTTAGCAGATCACAAAGAAAGTGGACGACTATTGAGAAGGAGGCTTACGCAATACATTACGCTCTTCAAAAACTAAATTACTACTTACATAACGCAAATTTTGTTATTAGAACTGACCATATGCCTTTAAAGTCTTTTTTAGAAGCCCCAGTGCAGAACAGGAAAATACAAACCTGGGCATTGAACTTACAGGGATATAATACGAAAATTGAGTACATTCCAGGTAAGATTAACACATGCGCTGATTTACTGTCTAGGATTCCCTATCCACAGTCGTCAGGTGACACAGAAGATGAAGGAGAACCAGAGATTGACGATCGAAATTGGCAAGTAAATATTTTAGATTCTGCTATAATAAATAGAGAAGAATTTGATAGTCTACCATCGGAACAAGAGTCTGAACATAGGGAAGATGATCTACACTTAGAAAAATTTAACATGAAAGAGGAGCAGGACCTAGACCCAAAAGTGATACAAATAAAAGAAAAATTAAGAGAAACAGAAGATAACAAATATAAAAGGAATTATTTGGTTTTACAAGAGGATGGACATTTATACTACATGTCTGAAAGGAACGAACAACTGAGGAAATACATTCCAAAACATTTGGAAAATGAACTTTTAAAGGCATATCATGATGAAAATGGACATTTAGGTAGAGACAAATTGGTGAAGGCGCTTACAAGTAAATATTACTGGCCAAATTTATTTAAATCTGCATATAAATATGTGGATACCTGTGAGAAGTGCAGATTGAGGAACATGAAAACAATAAAGTGTCCCTTGCAGGATACTGACATTCCTCAGTTCCCAATGCAAAAGATTAGTTTAGATATATCGGGTCCACACCCCAGAACATTGTCAGGAAACGTGTATTTGATTCATATAGTAGATGTTTACAGTCTTTGGCCGGAGGTTTATGCAATTCCGGATAAGAGTGCAGATACAGTAGTCAATATTTTTTTACAAGAGTTTGTCCCAAGATTTAGTTGTCCACAAAGTATACTTACAGACAATGGTAAAGAATTTATAAATAAGAAATTTGAAAAGTTGTTAAATGATTTAAATATAAAACATATAAAGACATCATATTATAGACCTACTTCCAATGCTAGAAACGAGCGTCAACATCAGACGTTATATAGCATTATATCAAAGATTGTAGATGAACATGAAAGGGATTGGGATTTGTTTTTAGGACCTGCCCTTAACGCCATTCGTACTAATCAAAATGAAAGCACGGGTTTTTCACCATATTATTTAATATACGGGAGAGAACCGATACTACCTATAGACAATCTATTAAAACCTAGACGGAAATATATGGGTGAAGACTTTCAAGAGGTTATAATACAGGAAATGCATAAAGCACACGTAGGACTAAGGAATAATATAATTAAAGCTAGGGAAAGGCAGAAAAAGTACAAGAATATAAATACAAACTTGCAGGAATTTAAGGTTGGTGATAGGGTCTATTACAAGAAGCATAGGAGAAACTCTAAGTTTGATAATCGTTGGATTCCAGGGTATTATATTTTGGAAAAACTAGGTAAAGTATCGTATAAAATTAAGAACCAGGTCACGGGACATGTAGCAAGGGCACACGTGGAACACTTAAGGAGAGATGAAGAAGAGATAGAATATAATAATAATAATAATTATTATTCAGACACAAGGTTTTTAGATGAACAACTCGTTAGAGGTGCTACAGTAACCCCAGGCGTTAGAAGAGATCCAGCACAAAATCGCTTATTAGCAACTCCAGGCTTTGATGATACTCAAGAACAGACGATACCGAAAACAATAGAAGAAGAAAAGTTGAATGAGACTCATTATGATAGTATGGAAGAGGAAATAAGTGCTCCGTTTAGGAACACTAGACAGGCAACGAAAAGGAGAATGGATAGACAAAGAGATAGAGAAGTGAAAAGACAGAGGAGAATTAGGGATTATTCAACGAGCGGGGAGGATATGCCGTTACTAGAAAGATCCTTGAGGAATAGTGATCGACAAATTAGATGGGATATTGAACAAAAGAGATTAGCGGCAGCTAAAGAGAGACATACAGACGAAGAAGAAGAAATGGATGAAAAGTCAGAGTCAAGTAGTAGTAGTATGGAGGAAACAAATGGATTGTACGAAGAAGAAGACATTGATGTAGAATTAGCATTGGTTCAAAGAAATTTGGAGTTATTAAAGAAGTGGAACCGTAGGAAGTAGATAAGTAGAGAATATTGCAGATAGCAATTTATAAGTGTTAGAATTCGAAAATGAAGAAGATGACTCTTGGTATTTTTATAATCAATATGGAGGTAGTTTTGAATGAAGTATATGTATATATTTGGTTATTTCTCTATGGGGTGGAATTGATGGTTGATTTTTTAGTAGCTTGGACAAATTGAAGGGAAATAATTGGCAGGTAGGGCCACAAGTAAATAGATGAGTGGATGGTGAATACTACATTAGTATAGATAAGAGGACTTGTACTGTAGTTTACAGTGATTAATTAAGAGGATTTCCGGGTAGTATGATGTGTTTGGAGTTAGGCTAGAAAAAGGAGGAATTAATGTTTGTACTGTTTGTTATCATTGATATCGGCAGATATGCTTATAAGATTTGGATATTGGTCTGTAAGTAACAGATACACATATGTAGCATTGAATTGATGGGTTTACTTGGAATGGTAAACTTGAAATTGACGAGAGGAATGAAGAAAAAAAAAAAAAGAAAAGCTAGTAGTGTTGAATCAATATTTTTTTTGATAATAACAATTATTATTGACGGAAACTGAAGATAAATTTTGAAACTTTATTCATAAAGTATGTATGGAAAGAGAAGTGTGATTGCTTCTTACTTTTTCCTTTCTTTTTCTTATTTTCCTAAGTGCGCACTAACTCAATCTAACATATCTTTTCTGTGAGAATGTGAAATAGGGGATAAGGGAAATATCTTCAGTTTTGTCAATCATAATTTTAATGAACAATTTAAATTTAAAAGCGGTTCGCTTACAGAGAGTTGTGGGAAGTTTTATAGAGAATTTGGTGGGGAGTTTTTGGTATTATTGATATACTGGGAAGTATGTCTCTGGTTAGCAATTGGCTATGATGAGGTAGGAAAATGAGAATGGAGTTAGGAAATATATAAATGGAATGGCCTGAATAAATAGAGATGTGGTACGTTATTAGTATGGTCGTTGGGGCCACTATACGTAATAATTTTAAGAAAGTTTACTTGGAAAATCTTTGTTTATTCACTTGGGGTTTTATTTTCGTGTAACTGGGCAATGATGGTTGTTAATTGATTATTTTGTTGAGACTATGTTTCAATGCTATATGTATATGTATTATGTTTTATTTCATGCTTGGTTTGGTTTTATAAAAAGTTAGTTTAAGTAAGTTAGGATCGTTGAGTTTATAGTGCTTTGAGTAAAACACTATTGGACCGTAAAAGTGTCTAATAATGATATAGTATTTGCTTTTGGGTTGATAAAATGCATGCCATATTAATTTTGAAAATGTGTTTTAATTGGATAATTGTGACGCCTTGTTTTGATTTAGTTTTGCGTAAACAGTTGGATTGATAGATTAAGTGATGTGGTTAATGAATTGGTTTTAAGTTTGGTTAGAATATTAGTTAACTTTTCAAATACAGGGGGCTTTATAAAAAAAAAAAAAAAAAAAAAAAAAAAAAAAAAAAAAAAGCCCTTTCGTTCAGAAAGGAATTATAAAATTATTGAGGAAAAGTGTTTAGAAATTGAAACGGGTATGGAGACATAGGCTGTTGGGAAGGTTAGGTTGCTTGAAAAGCTTCGAATATATAAGTAGAGTATAACTAGATAGAAGTTTAAGGGAAAAACTGTGAATAGCAGCATATAGAAGAAATACATAGGGGGATAAAGGGCAGATCATGGGACATGAAGGGGGCAAGAAATAGGTGCTGTGAAAAACCAGCTTTAATTATATTAAAGGTGTTCATAAAAATTGAACAGGATCTCATGCTAAAAGGTGAGATAACGCAATTTGGACAAGATTGTGGTTGGAAATTTTAAATGTTGAAGATATAAGGCTTGAAACTTACGTAAAAAGTTCTATTTCATATAGGGTTGTATGTATAAAGCTTGTAAAACATTATATCAACTTGGTTTATAGAAAACAAAGATCTATTTTTGTATGACGTATTTATAAGAAAAAATTTGATTGTACAAATTTTTTTATTGGCAAAGGAGGTAAATGTGGTTGTGTGGAATATGCGTTTCTTTGTGCTTATCTTGACTATTTATTCCTTTTACTGGGTGCACCCCTTCTTTACTTCTTCTAAATACGTTGTTCTCGTTGTTCGGGTTGTCTTGTATTGAGAAATGCGAGTGATTTCCTAATGCCAGTTGTACAAATACGATTTTACGAGCCATTTTGTTTATAATATGCATATTTTATATAGGAACTTGAGGAGCCAAGGAATATATAGTGGATTGCTATATAGTTTGGGGAAATGAAAGAAGAGTAGAAATCGTAAGTTAAAAAAGGGTTACAGTACATGGTACGAGGTATAGAGGTAAAATGGAAGAAGAAGTGGGTTGATTATATAGCTGGGGAAAGAGTTAAAGAAATAGAATGTTTAATTAAATTGGAGTTGGTTTGGGGAGGATTAGAAGAACTATGGAAGATTAGAGGAAAAAGAGGGAATAGAGTAAGGGGATTAGGAGTAAAGATTTTTCCTTTATAAGGAAAATTCTTTGATAAACATGGGGAGGTGTAACAGTATGTGTAGTTTGGGTTATAATTAGGATCTAGTGGGGAATTAGAGATACAGCACGATTGAGCATTATGAGTGAAAGCGGAGAGATGCTCAATCGTGACGTATTGTTGTTGTGAAGGGCAGTCAACATCCGATAGTCCAGCTGAGAAGACACGGCTTGTCATCTTGAGAATAAAGTATAAAGTTTTAGTACAGATCAAGTCTTGTTACTTCATTTGACACTACTACATTACAAGTCTCATGTTTAAAAATAATGAGTTGGTGTCAAAATACTCTATTTATCATAACCACCATTTTGTTATAACTCATTACCAAATAAAACACTATTTACCTTATACATGGCATAACAAAAAAAAAAACACACACATAAAAAGCAGTTTATACTAATAATTAAACTAATTAATTATAGTATTCCTTTCGGCAATACGGGTGGGTATTCTTCTCCAGTGCGAAGCAGTTAATGTCCATAATTATCAGGGACAGAAATAAAATACTCACAGTCATGTTCTACTGTCCACTGAAGTTTGTTGTGGAATAATTATAATCCCTATTAGGAAATAAATTCACCACATATCCCCTCCATTGGGGCTGAATTCACGAATCTTCTGTTGCAAATGGGTTGGTGCCCTTGTGAAAATTTGGTGCCTCAGGTTGGTCATACTTCAGGATTTCCACTTAAGCTTTGCAGAAGGTAATTCCTTTTATCATCAGGTCTGATGAAAAGTTGACGTCCATTCAGCTTCTCGGCTTATAATATCCGAATAACAAATTGGCTTACACAGAGGTTTCACCCACCTAGTCACCAGTCTATATCCTATTCCACAGTTGATGGCATTTAGGCTGACATGGGACCAGCACAGAGTTCTGATTCAGTATTTTCCTTTCAGTGTAGACATACAATGCTGCTTGTTATTCATTTGGTTCATCTGGAATTAATTCCAGGGTTCTGCTGCAGGCATGAAACTGAAGAATATTAACTCCAACACACCACTGGGAGTTGCTAACAATCAGATAATTCTTATTGTTGCATGCATAGATGCATTTAGCTGCTTTCATATGGTCCTTTTGATGGTATTCAGGTTTTTGGATCTTTGAGGTAATCTGTTGTAGTTATGTTTCAGAGGATCTTAAGTTGGTACCTTGGTTGTATTGGCTTTTAAGGTTGTTTCAGTGTCTCTTCCCATTTGTTTGAGTTGGTAATCATAGCCTATGTTGACTTTTGCGGCTTTGTGACTTTTCTTTCGAAGGAGGATACGTGGGTGTATCCTTTGAACTTGGGAGTCTACACGTAGTATAACTCCCAGTTCAGTTGGCCTCGACGATTGATGGTTCATCAGGCGGTACCTCTCAGAAGTAAAACAGGTTATCCTTTTTGTATCTGTGTACTAAGTATATCATGTTGACATTCTGATAATGAAGTCCATCCTGGGTAATCTGACAGAAGTCAGTATATCAAACGCTGAGTGTCAATCATCTTCAAATGTGCCTTTCGCTGGCTATGGCAGCTAAGGATTGCCACAGTCAACATTGATATATTTCTAGATCCAGACTATGGTTTGGACAGGTGGCCATTTATCACCTTCTGGCTGTTGACCCAGGATCCAGTTTATGTGATATAGTCCCACCAAATTCAACCACCACTTGCTTCTCTTCTATAGAAAAGGGATGACAATGAATACAACACGAGCATTAACCTACTGTGATGTGTTAACTTTCACAACACAATTACAAACAAAAAGGGGAAAGAGATAGGAGTGGGTTTCCCAAGTCCCCTGTCCCTCGTTGCTTGCTGTAGAGCTTTTCTAGCTCTGATAGTGAGTGAGATATCTTTTCACTCTATGTTTCTTCTGTTGTTACTGGGCTATTAGATGAGTGAAGCCATCCTTTTTATCCAACACTTGGCTAGTGCATTTGTCATACCTTGAAGAGAATAGTCCAGAAATAGGCTCTTTTGTTTCCTCTTATTTACTGACATGCACAAGGATTCTTCCATCAACATCCTCATGTCCCCAAGGGTAACATTAAAATGCATATTCTCACAGTAAGGAGTAACAATCAGAACAGAGAAAAATTCTCATAATCAGAGAAAACATACATGTACATTTCTCTGATATTAAGTACATGATAATCATACATAATAATTAATCATAATGATGATGCACGGAGCCTATGTTTTTTGATTTCCTCAGGGGCTAATCCATAAACTAAAACAAACTATTTCCCCCCACTGTTTACCGCAGTATGAGGTTAGTGACCGCTGTGATATACTTTGCCAATTACTGCTATTATTCGGAGTGTATTTACTAGAATAACTTATGCCGCATGGTCAAGTCTTCTGAATATTGCAAGCAATTTATTCACATCAATCTTCGCTTCTGTTCCTACTACAGTGAGGTGATGCGGGTTGAAGGCACATCCTATCCGAACATTCAGTTATATCAAGCGTTTGTTTTCTTTGTTCTTGAATTTATATTCTCAAACATGGCAATTCCCTAGCACTATTTTATGAAATGATTATATATTCATCACTCATGCTGAGTGGTTACTAATCTGTTAACAAAAGGATTGTACTAAAATTTAGCACTATAGTTCCAAGTTACAGATTAGAATGTGGCAAAGCATTTCATCCCCTGACTAAGAGTCAGGAATATGCGTAATCATTTGTATGTCCCCGCATGGATAAATTTCCTTTAAAAATGTTTTTTAGAGTTCAATCTCTATAGTACATAGATTATTTGCAGATTTCTAAGCATAGATAGTGAGATATAGTTCACAATGCATAGAAGTTATTTTTCATAGGACTATGAAATTGGCAGAAACGAGTTTCTGAATGTGTTTCTGACATGAGAGTTGATACTGTACAGTACACATAATATTTATAGGTTATAAGCACTATTAGTTAGATATAAGTTCATAATGCCTATAAAAGGTTTTAACATAGGGATTTGAAATTGTAAAACATAGGAAAAATTACAGCGTGGCCCACACATGTGCTTCAGTACTAAAAATCTATCAGACCCCAATTTACAAGAATTGTTGAATTATCATTCTAACTAATTCTTAATTAAACACACTGGTATATGTAATACACAAATTCGTATTATTAATGTAGATTTAACATACCAATGGCTTGCAGAGAATGATATATTTTAAAAGCAAAAATGCCTTCCCTCACACGGGAAAACTTTTACATGTCTGCTCTTTGTGTTGCACTTAAAAAAAAATGGCTACACTGAGCCATTGTTTTTCAATCAGTCCCGGTCTTGCCAGGTACGTGAAAGAAACCTAAGGCCAAATTTTAACCTCCTGCCAAATAAATTAGGCTCTGTTTTCTTTTCTACTCCTACACTAAGTAAGATACTTAAACAGTAATTATTAGGGATTTGTAATTTTAAGGGCCTCAATAGACAGATGTTAGTAGAGACGTTTTTGTATACCACAATTATAATGCAATGACAACATTTAGACGACAAGTAAGCCCATGGCAGAGACGGGAAGTCGCTTAAGACGATTATTCATCCCATGACAATTAATCAGTTAAGAAATAAATGTGTAGTTAAGTGCAATGATAAACAATGTTCAAGCTTAGTTTTCTTTCTTTAAATATTCATTTGCAAATTTCTGACTAACTTCGTTTCGCAATATTTTCCACCCACATGTCTGCAGCGTTGAATCCGCTTGTTTATACAGTAAGTAGACTTGACGCAATAATGTCCTATATTTGGACGCACTCAATATCGCTATAACCTCTAGCCCAACCAGACCTTCAGACTGGAAAGTTTGGATGTCATCATCGTACATCACGATTCACATTCAGACAATCTATAGATCAAAATCTAAAAAAGCGTACAGGTAAATAGCGCCCACAAACATCTCTAATGGAAAACACTCTAAATCTCTCTAAAGAAGTCTTCCACGTGACACCGGACATCAGTTAATCTTGCTTTATCAAACCGTGTTGTTTTTAGAAATCTTTCGTATGCCCAATGGCGTAGCTAGGTTGGGTAAAAGGTCGACTGCTCCATCCATCCATTCATCATGTGCCATGCCGATAAGCGTGGGCGGTCATGTTTTGCCATCTAACTCGATCACCAGAGTCGTGGATCAGTTTCGTGTTCCTATCTCGACCATGCCACGTGGTCAAATCATCAAGGTATTTACTTCTCGATCTTCCTCTTGGTCTCTTCCCTTCGATCTTGCCAGTTGTCACCAAGTTCTTCAATTCATGTCTTCTCATAACATGCCCAAAAAACTTTGACTGTCTACGTCTAATGTCTCTAATTAGTTTACGATCTTAATTTGTTTCTTGAAGGATTTGATCATTGGTTTTCTGCATTTTCCCTCAGAAACTACATTTCCACAGCCATCATATGTTTTTCAGCTTGTCCACGTTTCACATCCATACAGAAGACAAGTTCTATATAGCACTTCAACAGTCTTTTTCTCGTTTCAGTTAATATCTTTTTACAGCGCATAAATGCTTTTGAATATAAATCTTATTGACGAGTTCTAAGAATATCCTGGGTAAAGAAAAGAACAAATGCATCCATACTTCAAGAGCTGAATATTGAAGAAGGTTGGCTATTAAAGACGATAAAACAAAGAAAATTGAAATATTTTGGTCACTTGAAAAGTCACGAAAGTTTGGAGAGAACAATAATGGAGGGGTATATGCCTGGGAAGAGAGGAAGAGGAAGGCCAAAGAGAAGATGGGTGCAGGATGTGGCGGATTATCTCCAGATGGGTGTATCGGATGCGGGACATCTTGCTTATGATCGAGAGGTTTTCCGGAAGGTTGTTACGGGAGCGAGGCTCTGCAAATGACATGCTACTGAATGAATGAATGAATGGATGCTCTTTCATCTTGCAAAAGGCAATCTTCCCAATGGCAATTCTTGTTTTAATCTCTTCAAGGCATCTCCCATCAGATGCTATGACTTGTATATTACATTGTGGCATTTCCATCTTACCAGTGGCGTCCATAATCTGTCTTCTTACAATTCAATTCCCACCCTAGTTGTTCACTGTGTGCAACAACTGCATCTACTAAATGCAGGTCCTGTTCATTATCTGCAATCAAGACTGTATCATCTGCAAATCTAATGTTATTGATTGTTCCCCTAATGTTGATTCGTTCCATATCTTCTATATTTCTGAAAATATTTTTACTATACAGTGAAAAAGATCTGGAGACATTACACATCCCTGTCTCACACCTCTCTTAATAGGTTGATACTGACATACTTCATTATCAATTCTTATGGCAGCTTGTTGTTTCCAATATATGTTTTTTACAGGTCTAAAGTCTTTTCCATCAATTTGTAGATCTTCAAACATCCTTATCATGTTGTGTAGTCAATAAAGCAAAAGTGTAGATCTTTGTTTGCTTCTATAGAACGTTCAATTGCTGTTCTCAGTGTGTATATATATATATATATATATATATATATATATATATATATATATATATATATATATATATATATATATATATATATGTGTGTTTGTTTGTTTGTTTTTTGCATATCCTTTACAGGACATCGCTGTCAACGTCAGCATGTTTCAGCTGTATGTTGATTTCTTGGCAAGATTACGCTCAGTAGTTTGACATTGCTTTCTGAGCGGCCGGCTCAGTTATCCCGCAAGTCATTAGCGGGAGTCTAACCGCTCCCAACTCTCGCCCTGCTCCGAGACTCTGCGTGATAAACGGGATTACGGAGAAAGTGTTGTAACCCCTCGGCCAGAGAGACCGGCATATATATATATATATATATATATATATATATATATATATATATATATATATATATATATATATATATATATATATATACACACACACACAGCATTTACTGCACCCCTCGCCTTCTACAAACCCACATTATTCTCCTATTTCAGGTTGTATTTTCTTCCTAACTCTTTGCATGATAATTCTGAGCAAAATCTTCGTGATGTGACTCATCATATTAATTGTTCGATGTTGATCACAATCCATGGCTCCTGATTTCTTTGGGATTGCAATAAATACAGAATTAAATAATTCATGAGGTATATTTCCAGTATCATATATTGTATTCAGCAGGCTGGTAACTTTATCTATTCCATATTCTTCTAAAGCATTAATCATTTCTATTGTGATGCTGTCTGAACCGGGGGTCTTGCCAGTTTTCATGTGGTTAAGAGCATTCTGAACCTCCATCTTTAAAATTGATGGTCCTTCATTATTATTTTGATTATCACACTATTCTTCTCTGTTATCACCATAAAGGCTTTTCACATAATCTGACCATAAATGTAAAATCTTATCTTTTTCTATTATGATTTTTCCATCTTTTTTCTTTAGGCAGCCTGCTTGTGCACGTGTTCTTTGATTAGTAAGCTCCTGAATTCTTTTGTGCAATAGTTTGGTAGTTTTACTGTTGTGTTGTTTTTCAATTTCTTTGCAGATTTTCTCGAGCCATGCTTCTTTTGCCTCCTTACATACTGTTCTGAATTTTCTGTGAAATTCTTAATATTTGGCAGGATCATTTTTGTTCCGTCTTCTTGTTTCCATTAGTTGTAAAATTTATTCAGTCATCCATGTCTTACGACCCACTTTCTTTAATTTTGGAATAGTTTTTTTTCTGCAGCCAAACTGATTAAGTTCTTCAACATTTCCCATTGATCATCCACATGTTGAAATAGGATCTCTAGATATGATAGTGAGTGACTGATGTAGGAATCGAAATCACAGAATTCGGGGCATTCCCATAAGCGCTCCTCCCCATCCTCAGCAGCCAGCGAAGAGTTCCAACACCAATAGTACCAGTAGTTATCTGATTATATGTCCGTCTCGCCTTTCCTCTGAGCGTTGAGCGTCGGCCAGATCCCCTCGTCACTCCTCGTTGTCTCATTCTTGCCAGACCATGGTAATCCATTTGCTCCTCCGAGGTGTACACGTGCTCCCACAAGGCCGCAACCACGTCTGCCTTGTCATGTATCAATACTCCACCAAGTTCTGCAGAGCCAGCCAATCTGTCAGCCTGTTCATTTCACAGCACACTTGCATGCCCCGGAGAAAAGATCCAGGCGATGCTTGTCACCCGTGACCTCCGAAGAGAAGCAAGCCACTCCGCACGAAGCCTGCCCGTCCTCACCCTCGTCAGCATGCTTTCTGAGTCAGTTACAATCACGATGTGTGTGTGTGTGTGTGTGTGTGTGTGTGTGTGTGTGTGTGTCGTATTCTCCATCCAGCGGAGAGCCGCAGTGACTGCCTCCACCTCCATTCTTAAGCTGGATGTTGTGATATCATATGCCAGGCTCTCCTGCACCAAACGTCGACCATTAGCTTTGGCTATGAACCCCCAGCCTCTTCTCTCATCTCTTTCACCGAACCATCTGTGTAGATAATCACATCACCCGAGTGAGCATTGTCCTGAATTAGTTGCTGGATTTCCACTTCCGTGGCCCCTGCTGGCCACTCCCTGCACTCCCGGCTTAATGTGATTATAACTCTGCACAAGTCAGGATCTCTAGATAAGACAATATATCAAAGTTGTTCTTTACTTCTATGTTAAAATTATCTTGTATTTCTTTGTCAGTTTTCAATTTGCACAAATCATATTTAGTGTTTTCTGTTTTATACTTGACTTTCTATAACTTTAACCTCAATGTTCCGTCAATTAATCTGTGATCACTGTAACAGTCTGCATTGGGAACTATCTTTACAACTGTTAACGCAGTTCAAAACTTTCTGCCTATCAGGATGTAATCTATCTGGTTTTTAATCCTGCTGTCTGGAATCCTCCATGTCCATAATCTTCTAGGATATTGTTTAAAGCAGGTGTTTCCTACAACCATTTCTTGTTCTTTTGCCCATTCTACAAGTCTGTACCCTCCTTCTTTTCGCTCTCCCAAACCGTGGTTGCCTACACTGCATGCATCGCCTTGATTTCCCACTTTTACGTTAAAATAACACATTATGATATTTATTTCTGATATTTTACAGTTCTTCAAAGCAGACTTTGAACATTATAAAATCCCTCTATACTTTCTTCACTGTATTCACTTGTTGGGGCATATACTTGAATGACATTTATTTTAACAGGTCGTCCGTTTAATTTTACTAATATAACTCTTTCTGACACAGCCCAATATCCTTCAACAGAATTTAATGTTTGCCGATCTAATGTAATGGCTACACCTCTTTGCCGTTCTTCTCCCTCAGAATAAATAATCTTACAATCCTCTCGTGTCTAGATCCATGTCCGAAGCCTTGACACACACGACTGCTCCACTGCGCCCTATTTTTGTAAAGTGCCGCCTCGTTCACTTGTCCTATAAAAGTAATCTATGCAGCGGTTTTGCATGTCATGGCGTCCTTTTGTGTATATAATGGCGCCCTTTTGTTTGTATCATGGCGCTGTTTTGTTGTGTCATGGCGTCCTTGTGTTTGTGTGATGGCGTCGTTTTGTTTTGTCATGGCGTCATTTTGTTTCATCATGGCGTCGTTTTGTATGTGTCATGGCGCTGTTTTGTTTTGTCATGGCGTCCTTTTGTTTGTGTGATGCCGTCGTTTTGTTTGTGTCATGGCATCGTTTTTATTTGTGTAATGGCGTCTTTTTTCTATGTGTAATGGCGTCTTTTTGTATGTGTTATGGCATCGTTTTGTATGTGTTATGGCGTTGTTTTGTATGTGTTATGGCATCGTTTTGTATGTGTTATGACGTTGTTTTGTTTGTGTTGTGGTGTACTTTTGTGTATATCATAACATCAATTTATTTGTGTCATGGCGCTGTTTTATTTGTATGATTGCGTCGTTTTGTATGTGCCATGGTGTCGTTGTGTATGTGTCATGGCGTCGTTGTGTATGTGTCATGGCGTCGTTGCGTATGTGTCATTGCATCGTTGTGTATGTGTCATGGCGTCGTTTTCTATGTGTCATGGCATCATTTTGTGTATGTCATGACGTCGTTTTGTATGTGTCATGGCGTCCTTTTGTTTGTGTCATGGCGTCGTTTTGAATGTGTCGTGGAGTTCTTTTGTTTGTGTCACGGCGGCCTTTTGTTTGTGCATGACGTCGTTTTTATTTGTGACATAGCGTCGTTTTATTTGTGTCTTGGCGCCGTTTAGTTTGTGTCATGGCGTCGTTTTCTATGTGCCATGGCGTCGTTTTGTATGTGTCTTGGCGCCGTTTTGTTTGTGTCATGGCGTCGTTTTGTATGTGTCTTGGCGTCGTTTTGTTTCTGTCATGGCGCCGTTTTGTTTGTGTCATGGCGTCGTTTTGTTTGTGTCATGGCGTCGTTTTGTTTGTGTCATGGCGTCGTGTTCTATGTGCCTTGGCGTCGTTTTGTTTGTGTCATGGCGTCGTTTTGTTTGTGTCTTGGCGCCGTTTTGTTTGTGTCATGGCGTCGTTTTCTATGTGCCTTGGCGTCGTTTTGTATGTGTCTTGGCGCCGTTTTGTTTGTGTCATGGCGTCGTTTTCTATGTGCCTTGGTGTCGTTTTGTATGTGTCTTGGCGCCGTTTTGTTTGTGTCATGGCGTCGTTTTGTATGTGTCTTGGGGCCGTTTTGTTTGTGTCATGGCGTCGTTTTGTATGTGTCTTGGCGCCGTTTTGTTTGTGTCATGGCGTCGTTTTGTATGTGTCTTGCCGTCGTTTTGTTTCTGTCATGGCGTCGTTTTGTATGTGTCATGGGGACGTTTTGTATGTGTCATGGCGTCGTTTTGTATGTGTCATGGCATCGTTTTGTATGTGTCATGGCGTCGTTTTGTTTGTGTCATGGCGTCTTTTTTATTTGTGTCATGGCGTCGTTTTCTATGTGTCTTGGCGTCGTTTAGTTTGTGTCATGGCGTCGTTTTGCATGTGTCATTGCGTCATTTTGTGTGTGTCATGGCGTCTTTTCTATTTGTGTCATGGCGTCGTTTTGTTTGTGTCATGGTGTCGGTTTGTATGTGCCATGACGCCCTTGTGTATTTTATATGACGCCGTTTTGTATATGTCATGGCGTCGTGCATGCTGGCCCCACCAGAACCAGCCTAAGCAGCTGAGTATATATATCATCTGCATCTCCGTTGGTCTTATGTTAATATTTGTCATGTTAATGTATGTGTTTATTTGGTATTTCTTTAAGCTCAGCTGACTTTTGTTTGCCCATTTAGGATCTGTCTGTCTGTCTATTAAGGTATCTTTTCGTCTGTATTATATAACAGCCAGTCCCCTATTAGTACTACAGTATGTCTCCCATAACTAATAACATTGCCACATCTCATCTCATCTCATCTCATCTCATCGTGTTCCTCTTGTACCTTGCGGTGTCGAGGTGAAGTATAAACTTCGTGAGAGTGCCCGGTTATGGGCTTCGTATATCGACATTCCCATGGATTCTGCTATTCTCTCCGTCCAACGTTTACGTGGTCGGCCTCTTCCTCTGTTTCCATCTGGTCTGTACATCATTGCTTGTTGTGGCATGCTGTTGACTGGTAACCTACTTGCATGGCCAAACCATTTGACTTGCTGCTTTCTAATAAAATCTAGTGCTGCTTTAACCCCCACTTTAGTCCTGATTTCTTCATTTCTGATCTGATCTCTTCTTGATACGTTGAGTATTCTTCTCAGGAACCTCATTTCTGTTGTTGTGATTTTCTTTTCTCTGTTTCTGTCATTGTCCAGGTTTGGAATTGGTAGCACAGAGTTGGTAGGAAGATTGTGTTGTAAAGTGCTTTCTTAGTAGTTATTGATTCATGTTTGTTCTTTAGTATTGGTGCCATTTGTCCAATGAGTTGATTTGCCTTATTGCACCTATTTTCGATCTGTTTTCTGATCTGCCATTTGATGATATTATACTTCCTAGGTACTTGAAACTCTTTACTTGTTTCAAGGGATGTTCGTTTAGGTGAATTGTTGCTGTTTGTTCTTCTTTAGTTATAGTCATTACCTCTGTTTTGCTTGTGCTAATTTTCATGTTATGTTCCCTACACATTTCGTTTAGACTATTCATGTGGTCTTGTAATTCAGCTTCTGATTTTGCTATTAGTGCTTGGTCGTCCGCAAACAGGAGTTCTCTAATGGTTAGATTTGCAGATGGTTCTTCTTCTGTGTTCTCGTCACGCGGTATTCTTGCTGTCTCTGCTTGGCTGGTTTCTTTACATATGTTGTCTATATATGTTATGAACAAAGGAGGGGACAGGACACAATCTTGTCGTACTCCAGATCTTATGGTGAAGGGTTCTGAGTGTCCTCCAGTTGCTCTCACTATGCATTCACTGTTGTTGCCACATCAATAATTAATAATAGTGAGTCATGTTTTAATGATTTATTTCACATTTCCCATGCTTTTATAATGTATATTTTTATATTGTTGTTGTTTTGGGTTAGCTTCATAAGTGATGAATGGATGCAACAATGTATGAAAGAGAGAGATAAAAAGTGCAGAATGATAGACGAGCCTGCGTGTCAGTTCTTAACAATTTGAACATAAATTTCTGTCTGTCTGTCTGTCTGTCTGTCTGTCTGTCTGTCTGTCTGTCTGTCTGTCTGTCTGTCTGTCTGTCTGTCTGTCTGTCTGTCTGTCTGTCTGTCTGTCTGTCTGTCTGTCTGTCTGTCTGTCCGTCCGTCCGTCCGTCCGTCCGTCCGTCCGTCCGTCCGTCTGTCTGTCTGTCTGTCTGTCTGTCTGTCTGTCTGTCTGTCTGTCTGTCTGTCTGTCTGTCCTCAGCCCATTCGTCCGTCCGAACATCCGTTATCTGACTTTGTTTATCTGTCTGTATATCCAGGTATCTTTCTGTCTGCATATCTGTCTGCCTATTTGTCTAACCACATACAAGCCTACCTCTGTGTCAGTTTGTCCATTCAATCATTCCTCATTTCTTTAGCCCCTCCGTTTGCTTATTTATAAATATATGTACCGTTTAGTTGTCGGCATAATCTATCTAGTTAGTTAGTTAGTCAACAGATCATACGCATTGCACATCGGACTGTTAGTCCATAAGTGCTCAAATCCTGCAGCAAATCTTTCCTGCAATTTTGTTTTCCATTTTCTCTTCATTATTCTAATCTTTTCATCTTTTCATTCTACTCATCCCGTGCTCATGCCTTAACGTAGTCACTGCTGTGTCTTCACCGTGACTATATGTTGTGTTTTGTGTAGGTATTTGTTTGCTGATGAAGGCTAGTCGCCGCAACGTCCTGTGTTTTCCGTAATTGTTCTGTAAAGCTGCATTAATTTGTTTTTGTGTTATTTTATGTTGTTTACCAGGACAATGGGACTGATGTGGTAAACGTGTTGTGTCCAATGCGCCTCAGGGCGGGTAAAAGCGTCCTTTACTTACTTGCACTTACCTGATACACTTCATGTCAAGCTACAAGGTGATGTATTCACGTCCCTTCTCCTCGGTTCACCCACCTGAGCCGGATTTACCCACCTCACAGGTCGACTAAATTAATTATTGTCCAGGATGCGGTCTAAGCCATTTCCTGATGCCTGAAGACATTATTAACATACTGCGATATTATCACCAAAACGACTATATCTAGTTCCTTAACAGCTGCATATATACATGTTAACCAAGCAGAACTATACACAGGTAATGGAGGTGTCACAAAACCAATGTGACAAATGCTGGGAAGAAGAATAAGACAAGTGTTAACGTAAATATTTCTCATCTTGACTCGACATTTTGAAAGCGATACTGTGGTAAGCGGATATTGTATAAATGTACAAATAATCTTTGTTTATAAAATGAAGCCTAAAAACATTTACTGAATCACCGACTACTGTGTCTAGGAATGTATAGTTTTATAACGTGGTGTGACCATGACCAAATATAACTTTCGATTCTATGTAGTTGAGTTGAGCTGAGCTGAGCTAAGAACTGACATCACTGGAACTGACATCACTGCACTCAGGACATTCCCATTCGCGCCCCGTCCCTTCGTTCAACAGCCAGGGAAGAGTCAAACTACTAATCGTTCCCACCGCTATCTGATTGAAAGGTCTCCTGGTCTTTTGTCGTAATAAGTGTCGCCCCAAGGGTGAGGGGAATCAACACCCACATTCTTTTAACCCCATATCATTATCTTGAGGATCTTCTGGATTTCTGTCAACAACACCCCACCAGTCCCTGGTTCACTCCCTCTCTCTCTTTCTCTCTTACCACTGGACCATGCCCCCTCTCATTCTTTTTCAAAACATACTACACAACTCTAACTTTTAACAAAATGACAAATTAATTTAATAACGAAAAGTGTCAGGTATGTGCAACGTGTATGTGTAGAATGTCTGTCGTATAATCTAGAGTGTATGCAGAATCAGATCGACCAGCTCAGGAGCAAAGTCTGCATTCATCCCAGTACCGGCAACACAACAGCACCATAGATCAAGTACAGAAGGACCTCTTCGGCCTGGTGTCAACTTCCACCAGAGGCTCTGGATAGTCCGGATGCCTGGTCACCAATAGTGGATATAGTCCAATGCTGACCACGAATCTGACACACACAGTGTAACTAATATGTCACTAAAAGTTCTGTGATCTGATAACCCTTGTACAGTAAAATAATGTTTACTGTCACTTTGAAACAAAATGTTAGTAGTTAATTTCTCACAGGAATTCACCATTTGGAAAAACGCAATGTTAATATTCAATGTCTCTATATAACTACTATTGTTCCTGTTACTGGTGGTATTGTAAGTATCTTCACTGGCACTGAAAGAATACTGAAGCTCCAACTCCAGACAGAGGCAGGCCCAGTTAGTATTATAAGCGTTTACGCCCCAACACTAACTGCAGCATCAGAATCTAAAGACAAGTTCTATGACGACCTTAACAAAGAAGTCAGTGAAACACCAGAGAAACAACATCTTTTTATCCTGGGGGATTTCAATGCCAGGGTTGGCTCCGACCACAAATCTTGGCCTTAATGTCTAGGACAGTTTGGCGTTGTTAAGATCAATGACAATGGACAACGTCTCTTGGAATTCTGCAGCCACCATAATCTGTGCGTGACCAACACCTTCTTTGACACGAAACCTCAACACAAGGTGTCATGGAGGCACCCCAAATCAAAGAACTGGCGCCAACTCGACCTGGTGCTCACTAAACGCAGCAACCTCCGCAATGTCCGGCTGACTCGCAGCTATCATATTGCTGACTGCGACACCGAACATTCACTCGTCTCCACCAAGGTGAAGATAAATCCCAAGAGAATCTACAGAAGCCGAACAGAAGGAAGACCACGCATTGACACCAGCGGCACCCAAAATAGAGAGAAGGTCAACAAATTCATGCAGGCTCTAGCGGATACTCTGCCTAGCCCCACAAACGGAAATTCCACCGAGAGATGGAGTCATTTTCGCGACACCATCTACAATACAGCACTATCAACATTTGGCAAGAAGCAAACTAAGTCAACCGACTAGTTTGAAGCACACTCTGAAGAGATGCTCCCAGTCCTGGAGATAAAGAGACATGCATTCTCAATGTATAAAACATCACATTCAGAGAAAACACTGCAGGCATTGCTAACGGCGAGAAATAGAGTACAACAGATGGCAAGAAGATGTGCGAACAGATACTGGCTACAGCTCTCTGCTCAAATTCAAACTTGTGCAGACACTGGAAATATAAGAGGAGTGTACGAGGGCATCCAGCAAGCTGTCGGTCCATCAAAAAATAAGATGGCCCCTTGACGATCAACTGAGGGGGTAATCATAAAAGATCGAGCGAAACAAATGGATCGCTGGGTAGAACACTACTCAGAGCTATACTCAGTGAATAACACTATCAGCGAAGAAGCTCTGGAAGCCATCGATCAACAGTCTGCCATGCATGCCCTGGATAACGAACCTTGCCTCACAGAAATCAGCGAAGCACTAGACTCTTTCAAATCTGGCAAGACACCTGAAAAAGATAGTATTCCACCTGAAATTTTAAAATGTAGCAAAGAAACAATCATCCCAGAACTGTATGCAATATTTCAGCTCTTCTGGAGAGAAAAATCAATACCACAAGATATGAAAGACGCAAACATCGTTACCCTTTATAAAAACAAAGGCGACAGAAGCGACTGCAACAACTATCACGGCATTTCCCTACTCAGCATTACAGGCAAGATTTTTGCCAGAGTAATCCTTAAAAGATTACACATTCTTGCTGAAAGAATCTACCCCAAATCGCAACAGGTCCACCATCGATATGATTTTCTCACTCCGGCAGCTCCAAGAGAAGTGCAGAGAACAAAGGAAGCCATTATATATTGCGTTCATCGACCTCACAAAGGCATTTGACCTCGTGAGCAGAAGCGGCCTTTTTAAGGTCCTTGAAACGGTTGGATGTCCACCCACCCTTCTTAGTCTTGCGAAATCATTCCACGAAAACATGTAGGGGACCATTTTATTTGACGGCTCAACATCTCAGTCATTCAGCATCAGCAGTGGAGTAAAGCAGGACTGCGTGCTTGCTCCTACACTCTTTGGTATCTTCTTCGCTGTTCTCTTAAGGCAGGCGTTTGGGACTGCCACTGAAGGCATATACCTCCACACAAGATCTGATGGCAAACTTTTTAACCCATCAAGACTCAAGGCAAAGACCAAAATAAGATCAAGATGCGTAAGAGAACTACTTTTTGCAGATGATGCAGCACTGACTACTCATACAGCAGAAGATCTCCAAAGGCTCATAGATCGTTTTGCAGCCGCCTGCAAAGACTTTGGGCTCACCATTAGCCTAAATAAAACACAGGTGATGGAAAAAGATGCTGGTGAGATAGATAGATAGATAGATAGATCCCCGCCAGGAGCCGAGTCAGCTAGTTTATTTATATAATCACGTTTCATGAAAGAACCCCCATTTGAGACACCTCTGAACAAACCAATTTAACTTCGCCAAAACGAAACCCACCAAATAATTTCGAAAAGATCGGGTGTGTGTCTTGCTGATGCTGTAATACTCTTATAATGAAGGCATGAATGCGGGAGCGGTAGATTATATACCGCATATAAACAAACATTGAAATCTACTGTATAATCTCCAGAACAAAAATATTTTTTTGTTGGATGGACATAATGATAAGGTTATATGCTAAATCTCATCATTTTCCCTCAGTTGGTTACTGAGGTATTGAATTTTATATTGAGGCAAAAAAAAAAAAAAAAAAAAAAAAAAAAAGAAACACACACTATACTACTACTACTACTACTACTACTACTACTACTACTACTACTACTACTACTACTACTACTACTACTACTACTACTACTACTACTACTACTACTACTACTACTACTACTACTACTACTACTACTACTACTACTACTACTACTACTACTACTACTACTACTACTACTACTACTACTACTACTACTACTACTACTACTACTACTACTACTACTACTACTACTACTACTACTACTACTACTACTACTACTACTACTACTACTACTACTACTACTACTACTACTACTACTACTACTACTACTACTACTACTACTACTACTACTACTACTACTACTACTACTACTACTACTACTACTACTACTACTACTACTACTACTACTACTACTACTACTACTACTACTACTACTACTACTACTACTACTACTACTACTACTACTACTACTACTACTACTACTACTACTACTACTACTACTACTACTACTACTACTACTACTACTACTACTACTACTACTACTACTACTACTACTACTACTACTACTACTACTACTACTACTACTACTACTACTACTACTACTACTACTACTACTACTACTACTACTACTACTACTACTACTACTACTACTACTACTACTACTACTACTACTACTACTACTACTACTACTACTACTACTACTACTACTACTACTACTACTACTACTACTACTACTACTACTACTACTACTACTACTACTACTACTACTACTACTACTACTACTACTACTACTACTACTACTACTACTACTACTACTACTACTACTACTACTACTACTACTACTACTACTACTACTACTACTACTACTACTACTACTACTACTACTACTACTACTACTACTACTACTACTACTACTACTACTACTACTACTACTACTACTACTACTACTACTACTACTACTACTACTACTACTACTACTACTACTACTACTACTACTACTACTACTACTACTACTACTACTACTACTACTACTACTACTACTACTACTACTACTACTACTACTACTACTACTACTACTACTACTACTACTACTACTACTACTACTACTACTACTACTACTACTACTACTACTACTACTACTACTACTACTACTACTACTACTACTACTACTACTACTACTACTACTACTACTACTACTACTACTACTACTACTACTACTACTACTACTATTCCTGTTTGAAATCGAGACTACTAAATCACACAATGGATAAATGTCCGCCGATGTAAATCAACATAAGACACTGTAGTCTCTCTCCATAATCAAACCAGGAAGATCACACGTGTCCTTGTTGTCTCACAACATTTGGTCGACTCCCGCCAAAGTTGTTTATCCAGACTGTTTTAATACTGTGTCTGAATGACGTCACAAATCTGACTAGACAATAGGTGTCGAGAAGCTATATTTTATCTCTTTTTTCCGACTCGATGTAAACAACCCGCCGGCTGTCCCGCTTTAATCTGGGGAATTGTCCCCGGTACTCCAAAAAGTCTTGCCGGCCTGTGATCTGGAGAATCTTTTCCCCACAACAAAAGACCTTGCCGACATTCATCAGGACAGTCTGTCTCCAACATCAAGGATGGCGGCTGCCTGTAGACGAATGGCGCGACAGTCTTTCATTTTTCGACAACTCCAAGAATTTCCGCGACATCTTTCCTCTCAGTTTTGAGATTCTACCAGAACCCCAGCCAATCCACCACAATCTCATCCTTTCCACATACGGGTTCTCAATTTGTTTTCCCGCCTTCTCCACCTGGTATTGCTGGCACTCGACCACCTCTACCTTGTCCATAGATAATCTACCACCAAGAGGTGCATTCTCTGCCAACACATCGGCCTGTTCATTCCCCCTCACTCGCGCATGACCAGGGCAAATAAATCCACACAATTCTCACAATCTCTGACCTCTGAAGCGAGGATAGCCATTCCACTCGAAACATACCTTTACCCACCTTACTAAGCATACTCCTTGCGTCCGTAATAAATGCATTATGTGTTGCAGTGGTCTCCTCTAACCAACGGAATGCCGCTGTAACTGCTTCCACCTCCATTCTCATGCTGGAGGTCGTAATCTATGTCAGACTCTAATTTTTCAAGCATCGCCCAGTAGCCGCGCCTGGCCGAGTGGCTAAAAACATCGAATTCGAATCCTCGGTAAGGTGTGGATTTTACTCTGTCGCGGGCAAAAATAAAATCCTAACTTGCACAGTTCGTGGCGACAGCAATAGCCAGGCGGCCTTAATTCCTCAGGCTCAATAACCCATCCCCTCCCCCGCCCTACACTGCAAGATACTAAAGGCAGTAGATGACAGTCTTTGACAGTCCATTAGCCTTCGCAATGAAGTCCCAACCACTACGTTTGTTCCTCACAGTCGTGGGATTGTATGTAGAACCTCCTATACTATACTGAAATATGAGTTACCCGCATGTAACGAAAGTGATCCTTTTCAAAGGCAATCAATATTAAATTTAAAAAAAAACTGGGTTTTCTTCATTGCTTATGTTGGCATATGTAGAATATCACTTTCTGTCTGTCTGTCTGTCTGTCTGTCTGTCTGTCTGTCTGTCTGTCCGTCCGTCCGTCCGTCTGTCCGTCCGTCCGTCCGTCCGTCTGTCTGTCTGTCTGTCTGTCTGTCTGTCTGTCTGTCTGTCTGTCTGTCTGTCTGTCTGTCTGTCTGTCTGTCTGTCTGTCTGTCTGTCTGTCTGTCTGTCTGTCTGTCTGTCATCTCCCAATGAAGCAACTCCTCATAAACCATGTGAAGATTGAAGTGATAGTTGATCAATTTTACAGCTACAGGATGAGGGAACCAATTCCATGGGAATCCTCTCTAGTCACATCTTACGAGATGCACGCCAGGTGGTTCCCTGTATACCCCCAATGGGGCATACGCCCTGAACTGACTCACGCCAAACCGTCCGATCTTTTGCAGTGTCCTGGAGATTCCCTCATGCCTTCTCCACACACACATACACACACACACACACACACACACACTCACACACTCACACACACGACAACACACACACAACACACACACAATCACACACTCAACACCCACACACACACACAACACACACAATAAACACAACACACAAACAACACGCAAACAACAGACACAACACACACACACAAGACATACACAACACACTCAAAACACACACCACACACAACAAAAACACAATACACACAACACACACCACACATAACACACACAAAACACACAACACACAACGCACACAACTAACACACACACACCACATACACAACTCGCACACAAGGCACATGCAACTCACACGCACAACACGAACACACACAAATCACAACACACACATATCACACACTTCATGCGCACAACACACACAGCACACACACAACACTCAGAACATACAACACACAACACGCACACAACAAACAACACACACAACACACAGCTCGTACACACAACACACAATATACACACAACACACAACACACACATGACAACAACACACACATATCATACACACAACATCCCCACACAACACACACACACAAAACAATACACACACAACACACACTCACACAACACACACACATAGGTCAGCATGGGTGAAAGGATAAGAACTTCTGCTCTTAAATTTCCGGTGCGCTGATGGCAAGGTACAGGATTCAACACCTACAACGACCAGATGCGCTTACATGTTGACTTCTCACTCAGAAAGCAATGGCAAACTACTGAACGTAATATTGCCTAAGAATTCAACCTGGGATTGGAATTTGATTGCAAAGGTCATGCAATTTGTATATATGAAACACACACCACACACACACAACACACACAAAACACACACACACAACACAACACACATACAACACACAGAACATACAACACAAAGACACCATGGACAGACAGAAAAACAAAAACACCTAGACAGACAGAAAAACCAACGAGGAAATCCTACAAGAAAGAAATGAAAACCGTAAACTGGTTAGAGAAATTATTCGCAGCCTCTCATTATTTGTGGGCACGTTTTGAGAATTAAATGAGAAAAGTTGGTGACAACTGGCAAGATTGAGTGGACAATAAATAACGTTTCCATTCTACCATTACACGTACCCCGTTCAACCTCAGAAGAGAAGTTATATTAGGGTCCCTAGCCTTTCTCAGATTAATAATCCTGTGACCGAGTCAGCCATAATTCGGATAATAATTTGAAGGTGATTGTTGTCCAAAGAGGGTAATAGCTCTCATTGAGGAACAGAACAAGGAGAAGTCAGAGAAGTAAATATCTGAATGGCTTGGCCACGTGACATGGTTGGGACAAGAACACAGAGCTGATCTAAGAGGCTGGTGATCGTGTGAGATGGCGAGAGATGACCGCCCACGCTTATAGACATAGCACATGATGGTAATGATACACACACATTCACACACACACACACACACGCACACACACACGCGCGCGCGCACACACACACTTTTATTCCTGTCTTCTTTACGTGAGTCCTAGCTATGATAAACAAACCTGTGTTTGCCTAGATAATGATAACATTGCATGAGGTAAGTAAATAAGACAATATAGAAATTGCAACGTATCGCAACTAACACCAATAATCTGTTCCATTTACAGCGGATCGTGACCGATGAAGATGACTCCGTTTAGTGTATGTCTGGCCTTGATGTTTGGGCTGTGTCAAGGCAAAATCTCGGAGATACCTTTACCGAAACAAATCCAAGACTGTTACAACAAAGTGCAGTATGCAGACATTGAGACTTACATAAGCAGTACATTTAGTTGGTCGTGTGAAAACATCATTTTAGACAGTCAGATGAACAAGTCTGCTCCGCTGGACGATAAGACAATCAGGTTTATCAACGTTGCCGTTGTTACTGTCTTGGTCATAGTTATCATCATCACACTTCCACCATTATCACCATCACAATCATAATAATAATCTAAATATTGAGCACAACCCACTACTGGCAACGCCGACCGTACTCTGGTATGAACCTAAGGCCTATCCACGTCAATATGGAAGGACTATACTCGAGTTTCGATCTCGTTTGAGCTCGTCAGTAGGGCATACCCTGACCGGATCCGGAAACAAGCCCCGGATCACTGGCGTGTGAAGCGGGTGTGTAATCACGCGGCACACGCTGGACACGACAAATTATCATAACAGAATACCACAACGTCACCCATAATAATAATCATCAGCATTATTATGGCAATCACCATGAGTATTACCTCCACCATCATCACTACCACATCTTAAAACAATCTTTGTTGTGGATTTTATTTACTCATATTCAAAAGTACACTTTCATCCATAACTATCTTATCCAGGCATTAATGTCTTTTTACAAGTTCAAAATATTTCGTTTTCCTAATTTTTGTTTGTTTTAATAAGCAGATCAGGTTTTATGGGGAAGGGGTTACGAACGCAATTAGTAATACAGCATACCGCGTTCGAAACAAAGCTGCGGGCGATTTGGCTGCAGATCTGTCTTGATACAATGATATGAGCGCCGGTCGTTCAGAAAGCAATGGCAAGCAACTGAACGTAAACTTACCAAGAAATCACATAAAAACAAAAAATGCATGGTTGAGTGCTACGTCCTGTAAAGGATATGTAACTAACTAACATAATAAGCAGTCTTCTTCAGTACCGAGATCTTGTTGGATATATCTGATTGTTCTCCTTTCCAACAAATGATGAGGCATACAGGGATTACAGGCTCCCGTGGGATCATGTGTATAGTGTGCAAACACAGATAAATCATCATGACCTTGGGAGGATGGCTTGACAGTTAGTTAGTTAGTCGCAGTTCCAACTTCACAGCAACGGGTCGTCCGCATTATGCTCCATTCCTGCGCCAGTGAATATCACACAAAACGCTCCCCACTGCCCAATGTGAAAAGTGGAAAAGACAGGAGTCTCGACAAACAACAGCCCGCACAGATACACTGTGCATAATGCTGCCACCAGAATGTCAACACAATAGTCCCCCACGAAACACCCAGTTTATCTCTGATGGAATCGGCAGTCATTTTCCCATCTGGATATTTCTTAGATGTTCACCCACACAGTCCACGAAATACAGTTCATCGTCGATGGCAGTGGCCGTCAACCAGAAGCCCAGCAGCCACGCATTTCTGCATAAGGCAAAAACCGGTCAACTCTGGGACATAGCCATCTGTCATCGCTCCGAACATGCAGTCACGTTCCAAAAAACCTCGGGCAGATTCAAAAGCATTTCACACGAAACTCACAGCTCACAGTGTCGCTCCACGCACTCACTCAGTAGCAGGGCGACGGAACCATCAAACCTCCTTAGTCGCCTTTTACGACATGCATGGTAGGCTGCAGTGTTGCTATTATTTGCTTCCCTTATGGGCGCCGGCAACACACGGGAGTACGTTGTCATTTGACAGGAAATGACTAAAGTAGCCGGCCGACAGTCAGAACTGCGAGGAAAAGCCAGTCGTACGACACGTCTCCAGACCGTGTCCCTGTATATAATGAAAGACGTTATATAGGACCTCCTTGGCTGCAACTATTCTGCAACCTGTGTGGGATCGATCTTTGTTATTTTGCAACGATACAAGTGTACTTTGAATTCCACTTAGTGTGGACGTGATTATGGGTTGAAGTTGATTCCTGGGGAGATCAGTATAATTCCTGTGCATGTACTGCTCAGACAATTCATTCTCTCCAATAGCCAATCAGCATGTATGTTGTTTGCTGAGATCAGATTATCATTTCACGATAAACATTTCATGAACCAATTGAATGCTGAACCAATCAGTCATAATGAAATTAACTACAATGATTGAAATAACAGTCCAGAATTTTCCGATATACACATGATGGAGGAATCACCGCGCTGCCGTGATCGACAGTGTGTTTCTGCCCGTGACCAGTAGTGTGATATTTATAACACACTGTGTTTACTGAAGACATCTGAGAATTGTCAGCACGTACCGGAAGCAGATGACAGCTGTTGGACAAACAGCCAAGTGTACATTGCTAATGTTAGCTGCATGGCAGCCATTTACACGCCATTACGGTAAGCCACAACATTTATTGGCTGCTTGTGGTTTACTTGACGATTGTACGGTCTGTAGTTTGCCATGGATATTTGAACGATCGATGCTCATACGCAAAAGGATCTACTCCTAAATAACCCGCGACTGATTTTGGACACTTGACTCGGTATGTCGGGAAATTGTGAAATTGCTTTTATGAACCACTACGCACAGTGTACACTGATGTCGACATAAATTAATTAACCATTGTATTTTATTCATGTATTTGAAAATGTATTTGTATGTGAATAATGTATGAATGTCCGCCCTTCACCAGCTACTACAAGCATCTTCTGGAGATTGCCATGATTTACCTTCCTGATAACACTAACGGAACAACTGTGCCCAGACGCAAACGACAAGCCAGTCGTCCGCGATGTGTGCGTAGAGAGTATCGTGCAATGTCTGACGCGGAAAGGGAGCGCTTTCATAGAGCTGTCAACAGCCTTAAAAGAGACACAGTTAGTAATATTTGTTGTTATTATATACTATTATAAATATTGTCATTATCACGATAAATATCAGTGTTACAGAAAAAGGAACACAAGACATGAATGACATAGAAAATGGTTAGATCTCACGAAATCAAGAAGACTAGCAAAGAATGATGACAAAATGTTTCATAAATGGCATGGGTAAATCAAGAATACAAACGATGCTAAAGAGAATTGGCTTAATGAATAATGCAGTAATTAGAAACATCACAATCAATGATAATAAAATCGGACATAAGAAAATAAAGCAGATATCAGGAAATCGTACTTGCATTCAAACATGGTATATCCAATAAATGTTGAAGTGCTACACATAACCTGTTAGTAGTAGGAAAGCGGGTAACTAAGGCGCTTTTCAGGATTGACCTCTAAGGATTGACCACAATCCTTAGGATTAGGATTAGGGTTAGGGTTGGGGTTAGGGTTAGGGGTTAGGGTTAGGGGTTAGGGTTAGAGGTTAAGGTTAGGGGTTAGGGTTTCTGTCTGCTCCTAACTAAGGCGTTTTTCTGGATTGGCTTGCTGTATTGACTCCAATCCAGCTCGGTCTCAGAGTCGGGGTGGATTGAGTAGGGTAAGTATCTAGGTCATATGTAAGGGCGATAATTCTAATAAAAGACATGTTTTCTAAGGGCAGATAACTGAGTGGATGTATAATATTTTAAATAATTGTAAAAAATAAAATAAAATAAATAAAAGACAACCAAGGGCGCGCCGGGGTAGGCGCAGGAGCGAGCGCGGCGGAGCGGTCGTGCGTGGAGTGGTCTAACTCAGTAAAACGTTGTCTTGTAGTAACAAATTGGTCGTTAATTGCTGAGTGACCACTAGTCCAGTCATTGACGAATGCGGGTAGTGGGGCTAGGTGGGTCGAACCCTCGAGCCGTGCCGGGTGTCATATGAAAATTGTAAAAAGTAAAAAGGTAAATATGGCGTGTATATGACCTGAAGTGGGTCGTAGTGGCATATATACTATCATCACATATATTACACTTCTTCAAATGAAAACCCTAAAACAGTAAAGATAGCCGGTAGTAACGGTTGTAAGGGGTATGGCTTAGTGTTATTTGTTGTTAAAGGGTGGTTGAGTAGCCGAATAGTTAGATAACTGCTTCGAAACACTATCATCATGTAGATTACACCTCTTCAAATGAAAACCTTAAAACAGTAAAGATTGCCGGTATTAACTGTTGCAGTGGGAATGGCTTCGTGGTATTCGTTAATAAGGGGTTGGTGAGTGGTGGTGTACCTAGATAGCAGCTTCCGAACACTATCATCATACGGGTTACAACTCTTCAAATGAAAATCTTAAAAACGTAATGATGGCCGATAGTAAATGTTGTAGTGGTGTGGCTTAGTGTTATTCGTTGTTAAGGAGTGGGTGAGCGGAGAAGTAGCTAAAGAAGTGCTTCTGAACATTTTAAAGGGGTGGACGAGTGGCAAAGGGGCTAAATGAATGCATCGGTTCCTTGCTAAGAGACAGAGGAGTTGCTAAATAAAGGTTCCAGGTCGTTGTTAAGGGGTAGGTGGGTGTACAAATAGCTAGATAACTGCTTCCGATCCTTGTTAAGAGGTGGGCGAGTGGCGGATTGGTTAGATAATTACGCCCGGTCCTTGCTTAGAGCCGGGGTGATCGAGTAGAGAAGTGGGTAAATAAAGGCATGGAGGTCTACCACCGACAAATTCAACGCATAATGGCGGCGTCGGTCGTCAGAAGACCTAGGATATTTTCATTATATGTCTATTGTAAAGTGGTCGACTGTGTATTATAATGGTGGTTACTATTATCGGTAGTGGATGTGGCTTAAAGACTATCATCATACCGGTTACAGCTCTTCAGAGGGAAACCTTAAACAGTAAATATGGCCGATTATACTGGTTTTAGTGGGTCTCATCTCATCTCATCTCATCATGTTCCTCTTGTACCTTTCGGTGTCGAGGTGAAGTATAAACTTCGTGAGAGTGCCCGGTTATGGGCTTCGTATATCGACATTCCCATGGATTCTGTTATTCCCTCCGTCCAACGTTTACGTGGACGGCCTCTTCCTCTGTTTCCATCTGGTCTGTACATCATTGCTTGTTGTGGCATGCTGTTGACTGGTAGCCTATACTTGCATGGCCAAACCATTTGACCTGCTGCTTTCTAATAAAATCTAGAGCAGCTTTAACCCCCACTTTAGTCCTGATTTCTTCATTTATGATCTTATCTCTTCTTGATACGTTGAGTATTCTTCTCAGGAACCTCATTTCTGTTGTTGTGATTTTTCTTTTCTCTTTTTCTGTCATTGTCCAGGTTTGGCATTGGTAGCACAGAGTTGGTAGGAAGATTGTGTTGTAAAGTGCTTTCTTAGTAGTTATTGATACATGTTTGTTCTTTAGTATTGGTGCCATTTGTCCAATGAGTTGATTTGCCTTATTGCACCTATTTTCGATCTCGTCTTCTGATCTGCCATTTGATGATATTATACTTCCTAGGTACTTGAAGCTCTTTACTTGTTTCAAGGGATGTTCGTTTAGGTGAATTGTTGCTGTTTGTTCTTCTTTAGTTATAGTCATTACCTCTGTTTTGCTTGTGCTAATTTTCATGTTATGTTCCCTACACATTTCGTTTAGACTATTCATGTGGTCTTGTAATTCAGCTTCTGATTTTGCTATTAGTGCTTGGTCGTCCGCAAACAGGAGTTCTCTAATGGTTAGATTTGCAGATGATTCTTCTTCTGTGTTCTCGTCATGCGGTATTCTTGCTGTCTGGTTTCTTTACATATGTTGTCTATATATGTTATGAACAAGAGAGGGGACAGGACACAACCTTGTCGTACTCCAGATCTTATGGTGAAGGGTTCTGAGTGGTCTCCAGTTGCTCTCACTATGCATTCACTGTTGTTGTATAAACTTCTACATAGGTTTGTTAGATGTGTACTCACTCCATATTGTTTAAGGATTTCGCACAGCTTGTTTCTATCTACCCTATCAAATGCCTTTTCTTGGTCGACAAAGGCTAAGTAGAGTGTTTCATTGAATTCAATTGATTTTTCTACAAGTTGTCTAAGAGCCCGTTTATACTTCTTAGTTTTTCTATGAGCAGTATGAAGATCCCCTGCCGGCTTGCTAGGCCAGTCGCAGGTTTAGGACACTAATCTGACCACAGGGAGTCCATCCCCTATGGCGAGTTTTAGTGGGAATGACTGTGATATTCGTTGTTAAGGGGTGGGGTGAGTGGATGGGTAACTAGATAAACGCATCCGAACACTATCATTAGGTTAGAATCCCAGTGGGCGGTCTAGTGGTAGAAGAAATATTGATAATATTTGGCTACTTAGTTGTGATTTCGAGCTCTGGTGTTATTAACCCGGTTATGTTTAGAAAAGGAGAGGTGGTTTGCTGGTTGCGGAGTATGTTAAGGTGGTACCCCAGACACCGTGGAAGTGACAGGTTCGAATCTCGGTACTTTGTCGTTGGTAAGATTGCCATTCATCAACGTGTGGGTGTCTAGGCAGTCATAGGGGTTAGGGTCGCTTTGTCCGGCATTATCGCCACGGCCACAAGTCCCACCTCTGATGAAAAACACAGGCAGCGGATTTCACCGTTGTACCCACGAGTCACAAAATATAACCTAACTTAGAAACTAGGATACGATATACTCATAACCTCAACAGATGTTGCAAAAAAATCAATACTAATTCTCATTACGGCTAATCCAGGGGCTTATCGTCATTGTAATGACCAAGTCGGGTTAATAATATTCCTGATATCTCCGCCATTGCAAATAGTTCGCGATATTAATAAAGGTTCATATAAAGGTTGGTAGGGGATTAAGGGACATCCAACAAAAATCAATAACACTACCCTCGATTGTTCTCATATTTGCCGGTTGGGGATTATGGGTTAGGTGTATATGTCCTTATTTAGTTAAAACAGGTAGTATGAGTAGGAGATATCACAAACAGTATCAGCATGTGCCACTCTGATTTTAAATATCAGTAGTTCGTTATTCTTGTGACAATGAAAACGCCTGGGGCTTGAAAAAGGATGGTGTACTATGTTATTGGGAGGCTTATATAGATTGACCGGTATGTGACGTTGATACAGGTCACCCCTGTCAGCGCATCGTAGCTGTGTTGTGAATTGTCGCCTATTGCATCCGGGTGTAAAAATAGTCAAACATATTTCATATCAACTCAATATACATGCCTCTATATAGCTGCACTGCGAACTTGGCTAGAGTCTACTTTAGGAAAGTATCGTGTATCTGTGTATACGGGTTTACCACTGCTTATAGATGTGTGCAGTATTATTGGAAAGCGGCCGTTATGTATACATTATCAGAGTATGTTGTCTTACAGAGCTGGTATAGTGTCTATGTGTCTCTATGTTGTATGTTGTGTTAGGTTGCCTTGTAGTATTTGGAGGGAGTTTCATGCGGGTATCTAGTGAATTAAAAAAAACGAAAAAAAAACCGATGTCTCAGAATCCACAACGCTACTGGCATTAGAGGCATTTCAACTTGTCTGCTCACTGACCTCGCTTCACAGTCATACAAAAGTACAGGTTCTATGTAGTACTTAAACCCTCTTTTCATTTCTCATTACAGTTGACAACTTTATATTAGTCAGTGGGTTTCCCAACTTGCAAAAGACAACGTTTATCACAATGATTCTTGTTCTAACGCTTTAAAGCCACCTCCCAGCAGACATTGTTTTTTCTGTCCTTGTAGTCTCTTGGCTACTGTTTCCCCATTGCAAGCTCCATGTCTCTACTCGTTTGTATTAGTGTGGTAGAAGTAAACCACCATCTCACAAAATAGACATGTATTACCACAATGTATATGGACATGTGGGTAATGGTTACAGTCGATCAAATATGGCGTTCCATCCCGTCACATGCGTAAGGGTACAGACGAGACACGTGGTTAAGAGGGATATCACAGAACAGAAAACTGTGTTTTGGTGGCGATCGAACCAGGGGACCTAACACGTGATGACCATCATGTACGGGAGTGATTCTGCCCCCGCGTCAACAGGGCGTAGGAAGTTTAAAAAGGTCCCCCTTCTCTAGCTTTTCTATGTCCGAGGCGTCTTAGTCTCACCAGGTAACAGCAAAGAACACGAAACTACTACTACTACTACTACTACTACTACTACTACTACTACTACTACTACTACTACTACTACTACTACTACTACTACTACTACTACTACTACTACTACTACTACTACTACTACTACTACTACTACTACTACTACTACCAAGGCCTCTATAAACCACAAGGCAGTTTCGAATATAGTACACACAACTATAACCAAGTCATCACAGTGGTCGACTAACCCATTCTCATAGACAAAGAAGAGAGATGTGAGCACCAGGCCAGTCGAGAAGGTGTACCTTTTACTTAACAGCTATCGGGCCATACAATGACGAGTGTTTAGCTATGTTTATCACTGGTATAATATTACACGTGAACACAACAAGCTTCCCCAGATCAATCTTAGGCTTCTCATATAACATGACATAACACGTGCCCACTGGCCTGACCAGCGAAGTTATCGCGTCTCAGAGCAGACATTTACACTTTCATTAACTCTTCTGTCTGGCCAAAGGGGTCTTTGCATCTTTCCCCAGAAACCCATTTCCAGTGCCAATATATGTTTTTCAATGTGTCGGCCCATTGCCACATTTCACATCCAGACAAAAGTACAGGGTCTATGTACCACTCCAACAGTCAAATAAGAAAAATTGTTAGCCAAACTGACAAAACTGTTGGCCAAAATAAGAAACAGCTCGACCAACTTTATAAAAGGTAGGAAAATTGTTAGCCAAACTGACAAAACTGTTGGCCAAAATAAGAAACGTCTCGACTAACATTATAAAAAGTAGGAAAAATGGTAACCAAACTAATTAAAAATGGTGACAAAAATAGAAAATATCTCGACCAAACTTATGAAAAGTAGGAAAATTGTTCGTGAAACGTGAAAAATATTGGGCAAGTAGGAAATCATGTTAGACAAAGGTGAAATCTATTGACCAAGTACTTCTCATCCAAACTCATAAAAAGTAGGACCTGGTGGCCAGATACAGAAATATATCGACAAAACTTATAAAATGTATGAAAATTTGTTAGCCAAAGGTGACAAATATTGGTCAAGTAAAGAAATATCTCATCCGAATTTATAACAAGTTAGAAAACATGCTAGTAAAATCAAGAAATATGTCGACCGAAGTAATACAATAGGCAATTGATGGACAAACTTATAAAGATGTTATACAATATTGTCCAAGTAAAGACATGTTTCAACTAATCTTATAAATATATCGTCCAAACTGATAACCATTATGAAAATGTGTTAACCAAATGGGAAAATTATTGTTCAAGTGGAGAAATATCTCAACCATACTTATGAAAAGGAGGAAAATATGTTAACCTAATGGGAAAAAAATATTGGCCAAGTGAAGAAATATCTCTTCCATTTTTATAAAAATTAGGAAAATATGTTAACCTAATGAGAAAAATATCGCCCAAGTGAAGAAAAAATTTACACAAAACTTATAAAACTTAGGAAAATGTGTTAACCTAATGAGAAAAATACTGACCAAGTAAAGAAAAATGTACACCAAATTTATGAAAAGTAGGAAAAACTTGTTAACCAAAAGGGAAAAAAATATGGGATAAACTATGAAAAATGTTGACCGAAATAAGAAAATGTGTTAGCCAAATGGGGAAAAATGGGGGACAAAACATGAAATATCTGGACCAAACTTATAAATACCTCGTGTAAACTTATAAAAAGTAGGAAAAAAATATTGCTTTTGTAGTTATGTCAAACGTGTCTTGAACTTTTATCTGAACAGACATTTCACAAGACATAATAATCAACGTCAACACTTTCCCTATTTTACATTACCGAAAGCTTCAACTTATCAGTCCAGAGTACCCACTAAAGAAGCACTTATACAGAATAATCACTCATCTCTCCACACTCTGCCTTTCATAGATAGCTTCACAAATTTTCCATGTCGCATCACTAAGAACTCCAAACCTTCGTTGTATATGAGCTCTAATTAAACAGTCATAACAACATTATGGCAATGCAATCTGTGGCTCCACCTGGGATAGTTTCGATATCATCTGAGTATTCGTCAGCAAAGAGCCGTTTCCCGTGGCTGCCGTCTTCAACTTTCTACACCACAATGTCTGCTACACTAACCTTCCATTGATCCATCTTTCAATAATACAAAGGGTGTTCTCGAAGTCTAGCTAACATAACATGTCTTACTTTGTCCACCTCTTTCACACTTTGTCATTTAGCAGCTGCAGTAGCGGCAAGTCTACAACCAACCAACAGTGTCTGTTATGAAGTCGACCTTTCTTAAAACTACGTCTGCCTTATTGAGCCCTTGAATACCCTCTACCACATATTCTAACAAACTTTCAACGCTTCATACCAAATAACATTAACATTCTCTTTGATTACAGAACAGCCGATTTTTTTCTGACTAGACAGATTTTCCAACCTAATGGAGATAAATCATCTGTCCCCCTGACCTACTAGGCGATATTTTAGACAACGAATATGGTCATCGACCAGCACCCCTAGGAAGAACTTGAAAAAAAAAACAGAGATTGGTTGTTGAGACGAATGAGTTGCATTTCTTGGACTACCAGAGTAACTAACGATGATCGCCTAAAAGAGCCTAAGGAAAATAGACCATTATATACATCAAACACAGCAAACTCTTTCTTACTAACCCTAACCCTAACCCCTAACCTTAACCCTAACCTTAACCCCAACCCTAACCCCTAACCATAACCCCAACCCTAACCCTAACCCTAATCCTAATCCTAAGGATTGTGGTCAATCCTTAGAGGTCAATCCTGAAAAGCGCCTTAGTTACCCGCTTTCCTCCTACTCCTGTTACCTGTACTCTTGTTTGGATGCTAAGCATGGAAAATGAGCAGACAGGCTGAAAAACATATGACGACCGTGGAAATGTGGTTTCTGAGAAAAATGCAATGAATACCATGGACAGACAGAAAAGACAATGACCAAGTCCTATAAAAAATAAATGAAAACAGTGAACTGATTAGAGAAATTAGACGTCAAAATTATTTGGACACGTTAAGAGAAGAAATAAATTTGAAAACTTGGTGACAACTGGCAAGATTGAGGGGAAAAGAACAAGGGGAAGACAGAGAAGTAAATACCTGAATAACTTGGCTGCGTGGTGTGGTCGAGCCAAGAACATAGAGCTGATCCACGACTCTGGTAATCATGTGAGAAGGTGAAACATGACCACTCAAGCTTATCGGCAAGGCCCAAGATGATGATGATGATATCCAGTCAAGGGATGGAGATGTCGTTGACAAAATCTTATGTAGATGGTCTGTACACATTGAATAATTATGCGATGATAACAGATGTGATATACTATAAATATGAAATGATCGCCAATGCTGAAAGATGCAGAGGATCATATGAAGAACATGAATGAAAGATGGCAAAGCTCTAGGGCGGCACAATATCCCTGTAGAAATGTATGATGTACTGGTAGAACTTGGCATAACGAAAATAACAAAACTCCTGAATAAGATATATAACACCGGAAAGATACACTCAACTATCTAAAGATCCGTTTTCACCATCATCATCTTGTACTTTTACCGCCAAGCGTCGTAGGGAGAAATAGTTAACGCCCGATATGAGGAGGAACTGGATAGTGTCATTCCGTGTGATTGTACTTTGTCGTTGATGTCGTCAATCCATTTTCTTCTCGGGTGTCCTCTTGCTCTAGTATCAGATCTGCTTTGATTAATACCAGTGCTGGTAGTTGATGGTGTTGCATTCTAATGAGAGTACCGAACTATTTGATCTTCTGCCTTTCAGTATATGTGGCACAAGTTGTTGACCCCACCGTCTGTCTGATAACATCATTTATTACTCGCCCTCGGATAGTTACATTGGTAGCTGTTCCCAAGCATCGCATCTCTCTTGTTAATCTTCTTTATATATAAAAGGCGATCTCCGTCTGTCTGTATGTCCGTATGTCCTTTATGCGCTCGCGAACTGCCCATCCGATTGAGATGAAATTTTCTACACGTCTTCCTTTCATTTCAGCGCAGCCAACCGTCATATTTTTTTAGTGTGAAATCGGCTGCTTACTGAATATTATTTAATTTTCCATTTTTCATTGTAATTTATATACAGCGAGGGGACCTAACTCTGTAAAAGTTATTTCAAGGGCCATAACTTTTAATAACTTTTCTGTATAACTTATAGTCATATTGTTGCATCGTTTTCAAAGATTTATAAACTCTTTGTCCATAGTTATGTACCGGCATATGAGTTATAATAAATAATGATACAATCTTTAAGGCATTTTCAAAGTTTTCATTAAAATAATGCACAATGCATAACATTGTAACTCATCTTTTTATGCTTAAGAAGTTACTGTAGTCATGCAGGTGATTAGAAAGAGTTTTCATTAAAAATAATGGATGGTGTGTGTAAGGACATTCTTTTAAGTTACTTTTTTTGTTGTATGAATTTAATGAGACGCTACCCGCCTGGAGCTGGGCGAAGCCACGCCGGGTCAGATAGATAGACAGACCCACCTTTTCGCTGCAGTTATGTACAGGCATATGCGTTAAAATCCTCCTCCTCCTCTCCCCTCCTCCTTCTACCCTCTTCCTCTTCCCCTCCTCCTCCTCCTCCTTCCTCCTCCTCCTCCCTCCTCCTCCCTCTTCCTCCTACCTCCTCGCCCTCCTCCTAATCACTCCTCTTCATTCCTCCTCCCTTTTCCTCCTCTCTCCTCCCACTCCCTCCTCCTCCCTCCTTCTAATTCTACGTCCTCCCCCTCATCCCTCCTCCTCCCTCCTCCCCTTCCTCCCTCCTCCTCCTTCCCCTCCTCCTCCCTCTCCTCCTCCCCCTCCTCATCCCTCCTCCTCCCTTCTCCTCCCTCCTCATCCTCTCTCCTCCTCCCTCCTCCTCCCTCTACCTCCTCCCTCCTCCTCCCTCCACATCCCTCCTCCTTCTCCCTCCTCCTCCTCCCCCTCCTCCTCCTGCGTTCTTCTCCTCCCTCCTTCTCCTCCTTCTCCTTCCTTCTCCTTCCTCCTCCTCCTCCTCCTCTTCCTCCTCCTACCTCCTCGCCCTCCTCCCTCCTCCTAATCCCTCCGCGTCCTTCCTCCTCCCTTCTCCTCCTCCTCCCTCCTCCCCCTCATCCCTCCTCATCCCTCCTCCTCCTTCTCCTCCCTTTGTCTCCCTCCTCCGCCTACCTCCTCCTCCTGTTACTCCTCCCTCTCCTCCTCCCTTCTCATCCCTCTCCTCCTCCCTCCTCCTCCCTTCTCCTCCTCCCTCCTCCTCCTCCCTCCTCCTCCCTCTACCTCCTCCCTCCTCCTCCTCCCTCCACATCCCTTCTCCTCCTCCCTCCTCCTCCCTCCTCCTCCTCCTCCCTCCTCCTCCCCCTCCTTCTCCTCCCTCCTCATCCCTCCTCCTCCTCCCTCCACCTCCTCCCTCCTCCTCCCTCCTCCTTCTCCTCCCTCCTCCTCCTCTCTCCTCCCTCCTCCTCTATCTCCCTCCTTCTCCCTCTCCTACTCCCTCCTCCTCCTCCCCCTCATCCTGCGTTCTTCTCCTCCCTCATGCTCCCTCCTCCTTCTCCTTCCTCCTCCCTCTTCCTCCTTCCTCCTCCTCCCTCTTCATCCCTCTTCTTCCTCCTCCCTACTCCTCCTCCCCTCCTCCCTCCCTCCTCCTCCCTTCTACTCCTCTCTTCTTCCTCCTCCTCCCTCCTCCATCCTTCCCACCTCCTCCTCCCTCTTCCTCCCTCCTCCTCCTCCCTCCTCCTCCTCCTCCCTCCTCCTCCTCCCTTCTTCTCCTCCTCCTCCCTCTACCTCCTCCCCCCTCCTCCTTCCTCCTCCTCCCTCCTCCCTCCTCCTCTTAATCCCTCCTCCTCCCTCCTATTCCTCCCTACTCCTAATCCTCCCTCCTCTTCCCTCCTCCTCCTCTCTCCGCCTATCTCTTCCTCCCTCCTCTTCCCTCTTCCTCCTCCCAGCTCCTACTCCTCCTTTTTCTTCTTCTGCTGCTGCTGCTGCCACCGCTCCATTTACCCAAGTTAATTGTTGGGGAAGATGTAAAGACCTTTCAAGTGCTCTTTCTAATGCTTTTTGTAAGTTGATCTTCGTTTATCTAGGTTGTTCTAACTGCAACCAATAAATGATTAGACGACAGACAGGCAGACAGACAGACAGACAGACAGACGGGAACGGGAACTTATATGACTACTTATATGAATTAAATGAGATGCTCCCCATCAGGGGCTGGGCGAAGCCGGGCCGGATCAGACAGACAGACAGACAGAAAGACAGACAGACAGACAGATAAATAGTCGGGAACGGGAACGGGAGCTTATATGACTACTTATATGAATTAAATGAGATGCTCCACACCAGGAGTTGGGCGTTGCCGGGCCGGGTCAGACAGACAGACAGACAGAAAGACAGAAAGACAGACAGACAGACAGACAGACAGACAGACAGACAGACAGACAGACAGTCGGTAACGGGAACGAGAACTTATATGACTACTTATATGAATTAAATGAGATGCTCCCCACCACGGACTGGGCGAAGCCGGGCCGGGTCAGCTAGTGTTACATAAATGTGATTTGGATAATGTCCAAGTTTGACATTGGTAGCATTGGTTGGTGTAAATATTTTATTTAATACCTGTCGTTTTGTGGAAATAGTTATATTTGGACGTTTCAGTATGTACGATAGTTAATATACCAACGTACTTGCTTTTTGACATCTGAGTTCCATTTCTCTGTCTATTCTGCCATCTTCTGTGACCATACTTCCTGGATATTTAAATTCTTCAAGTTTTCATCACAATACTTTAAAAAAAAAAAAAACAAACAAACTCGAAACTATGGATTGCGAATCACATAGAACAGCCGGTTTAATGAGTCGCATTACCAAACTACTTTACAAAAATAAAATAGAAACAAACATTTTAGGCACTCATTGCTTGGGTTTCGGCAAATAAAGTATCAACGAATGCAATTTTTAATTTGCCCATGCTCATTGAAGGATTTGCACGGATGCAAAAAGGCCTTTATTTGTGTTGCCTTAAGTATTCACGAGGCTTTGATGTAGCGAGACATCAAGATTGTGTCCATCGACATTTTTTCGAAGTCAGTATAGATGCGAATATACATATTTGGAACAAAAATCTGCCATCAGATACAAAGAAGAACTTATTGAATACAGAGTAATTAAAAGAGAAACTAGACGTGGCTGCAATATTTTCAGCTAATATTTTTAACATTTGCCGGTCTCCCTGGTCGAGGAGTTAGCAGCTTTCTCCGTAACCCCAAATACTCTCGTGGTTGACGTGAGCGTACGAGAATTGGAAGCGGTTCGAGTCGCGCCAGTGACTTATGTGAGTATGGAGCCAGTCGCTCAGAAAGTCGTGGCGTGCTGACGAGCGCAATCTTGCCTAGGAATCAACATACAACTGAAAGATGCTGATGTTGACCGCAATATCCTGAAACAGGATGGAAACGCGGGGAAAAAAAAATAATATGGGAGTACGTCATCCAATCCGGACCTGGCGCCGTGTCTTTAGCAAGACTGAATGATATTGACACCTGATGAATGATGTAACCGCAATTTCTTTTTTAAAACATAAGAATCGAAATAACCACACATTCTTGTACAACAATTAGCAACTTAATTAAAACTGGAAATATCAATGTAAGTTTAAAAATTCGCTTAATAAAAAGTTGTGTGTAGTCTTTGTTGATACAATTGCTCCTCGTGCAGATGATAGTTTGGATCTGGCTGGCTTCTCTTGAAAGAAACAAACCACTGCAATATGAGATGCTACTCCAACCTATGAGCATGTTGTACACTGTTTTTGTTCTTGTTTTGTTTTTATTAATGATGATGCATTTCCTGTTTGTGGTATTCATTTCTAAACACAAGAGAGCTTCTATATTACATCCACACAGGTAAAGATTTAGGAGATATGTTTTATATACTGTTCCTACTATCATATTTCAGACAGTACCACCCAACAGATATGACGCCTTGGCAAACATACACGCGAATTACATCAATTCGGCTCACTCTGGAGCAGGGTTTACTGGATGGCACAGACTCTATCTTCGTGTGTAAGTGCTTTAGAGATAAGATGCACATAGTCATCCTATTAACTTCCTCTTCCCCCTCCGCCCCTTTCAACCCAATTTCCCGCCTGCCCCGTCCTCCTCCTTCCTCTTCTTCTTACATTCGGCCCTTCCAATCACTCATCTTTCGTACATCAACAGTGCATGATACATTCACATAGGAAAAATAACATTGTCAAATGAATGTTGCAAGCATAAACAATGCATATTATCATTTTATGTGACACATTCCCCATCCCACACAGACATCCCGCACCAATCCACACATACATCCCTCACCCACTCACACATCCCTCACCCACCACACATCCCTCCACCCACTCACACATCCCCTCACTAAGACAGACATCTCGCAACCACACCCACCCACATCCCTCACCGGCATTCCCACCCACTCACATATACCCCAACCCACACAAACTCACCCACACACACATGCTCCACCAACCCACCCATACACCCCAACCACACATACCCCTCTCACACACACACTCCGCACCAACCCACACACACATCCCTCATCCACTCACACATCACCCACCACCCATACCGTCACATCTTCCCATCCACACACACATTTTCCCACCCACCCTCACATTTCACATCCACCCACACACCCACCAACCACACATACATCCCCCACCCACACACATTCCCCCACCCACACACAAATCCCAGACGCATAAAACAGATCTCCCACTCCCCTTACACGCCACAACACACCCACCCACACACACATTCCCCACGTACCAACACCCACACATCATCCACCCGCCACACCCAAACATACCACTACCCACCAACACCCACACAAGCACACCAATCCAAATACATCCCCCTCCCACACATCTCTCCCACCCACATACTCCCCACCCACAAACGCCCCATCCTTACACACATCCCTCCACCCACCCACACACATTCCCACCCACCCACTCATCTCCGCACCCACCCACACACCCCCACCAACCCACATATCCCCCACCAAACCACACATATCCACTCCTCCCCACCCACTCACTCACACATTCCCCACCTCACACACATCCCTCACCCGCACACATCTCTCCACCCACACACATCCTATTCTGACACACATCTTCCCACCCACACACACATCCCCCAGGAATACACTCATCCCCCACACACATCCATCCACTCATTTAATCATCCATCAACTACTCACACCTACTCATCACCCACCCACCCATCAATACATACATCTCCCATCTACCCATCCACACTCATACACCCCAACCACCGAGCCAAAGACACATCCCCCACCTTCACATACATCCTTTACCCACCCGCACATCCCACACACAATCACACCTCCCCACCCACCCGCACGCCCCTCACACATCTCCTCTCCCACACAGCACCCCGCCCCACACCCCCCATTCACATCCCCACCCACACATCACTCACACACACACATCTCCCCACCCATCTCCCACCCACCCACACTTTCCCCACCCACAAACACCCTAACCACGCACATATATCCTCCAACACCCACCTAGACACACCCCCACACCCACCCGCAACACCAATCACACACCCATCCCTCAACCCATACATCCCTCACCCATCCAACCATCCACATACACATGCCGCACCAACACAACACCCACCACCAGCACTCACATGGACCAAGAAGAAGAAGAAGAAGAAGAAGAAGAAGAAGAAGAAGAAGAAGAAGAAGAAGAAGAAGAAGAAGAAGAAGAAGAAGAAGAAGAAGAAGAAGAAGAAGAAGAAAAAGAAGAAGAAGAAGGGGGTGGATGAGGAGAAGGAGTAGAAGAAGAAGAAGAAGAAGAAGAAGAAGAAGAAGAAGAAGAAGAAGAAGAAGAAGAAGAAGAAGAAGAAGAAGAAGAAGAAGAAGAAGAAGAAGAAGAAGAAGAATAAGAAGAAGAACTAGCTTGCATGCATGTATTATTGAATCAACATGTTACAGTATTTATAAGTCTGCTTGCGATTGTGGGCAATGCTAGAATAATTATGTCTGTCATGCCTTTTGATGAACCCATCATTTAATAAGCCGGCTTTCTGGCTTAGAGGTTAGCGACTTTTCTCCATAATCTCGTATACTCTCGTAAGTAACGCGACGACGGTGAGAATCAGCAGTGTTTGAATCGCGTCGGTAACTTACAGGGTATGTGAGCCGGCCGCTCAGAAAGCAATGGCAAACTACTGAGCGTAATCTTGCCAAGAAATCAACAATCAGCTGAAAAATGCTGCTGTTGACAGCGATGTCCTGTAAAGGATATGCAAACATTTATTTATTATCATTTAATAATTCGAGAGGAAGTCATTAGTTAGTTAGTTAGTTAGTCGCAGTTCCAACTTCACAGCAACGGGTCGTCCCCATTATGCTCCGTTCCTGTGCCAGTGAATATCACACAAAATGTTCCCCACTGCCCAATGTGAAAAGTGGAAAAGACAGGAGTCTCGACAAATAACAGCCCGCACAGATACACTGTGCATAATGCCGCCACCAGAATGTCAACACAATAGTCCCCCACAAAATACCCAGTTCATTTCTGATGGAATCGGCAGTCATTTTCCCATCTGGATGTTTCCTAGATGTTCACCCACACAGTCCACGAAATACAGTTCATCGTCGATGGTAGTGGCAGTCAACAAGAAGCCCAGCAGCCACGCATTTCTGCATAAGGCAAAAACCGGTCAACTCTGGGACATAGCCATCTGCCATCGCTCCGAACATGCAGTCACGTTCCAAAAGACCTCGGGCAGATTCAAAAGCATTTCACACGAAACTCACAGCTCACAGTGTGGCGCCACGCACTCACTCAGTAGCAGGGCGACGGAACCATAAAGCATCCTTAGTCGCCTCTTACGACATGCGTGGTAGGCTACAGTGTTGCTATTCTTTGCTTCCCTTATGGGCCCCGGCAACACACGGGAGGGAAGTCATTAACTAACAGGAATGTTACGAATACATTTTTTACAATAGTGTGAATCAGAAATTCTGTGTGTTATTTCCCCCTGTCTGGCAACACACTTGGTCCATTTGTCCATCAGCTTGATGCTTTCTAGGAAACAGTTTTCCGTGTGGCCTTAAACTACTTTTACACCGCCTCCATTACCTCGTTGTCATCTACAAGCCTCTGACCCGGGAAGCGTTTCTTCAAGAGTCCAAACAAGTGAAAGTCAGATGGCGCCAGCTATGGACTGTCTGCTGGATGTTTCAAGACTTCACATTTCAAAGCACGTAGTGTATCCACTGTATGCGCAGCTGTATGAGGGCGGGCATTGTCGTGCAGCAACGATATTCCTTTTGAGAGTAGTCCCATGGGTTTCGATTGCATAGCAGGCTTCAGTTTGTTCACTAGCATGTCGCTGTATCGAGCACTAGTCACAGGTTCACCCCTTTCCCGATAATTCACCAATACAGGATTCTTGAAATCTCAAAAGATGGACATCATGACTTTTCCAGCGGATTAATGCGTCTTGATATCTTTATTATTCGGAGACAACGGGTGCTTCCACTACATCGACTGCCTCTTACTCTCTAGTTCGTAATGTTCAAACCATCATTCTTCTGTAGATTTTACACGATTTTACATTCGATGGGGTGGCGGGGTAGGGGTATTCCCTACCAAAGGTGCCTCCTTCCCTCCGCTAGCCTAGGGGACATACTTGGGCAAGGTGGAGTACCCGTTTAGCCCCCCCCCCCCCTCCCGATCAGGGTTACGTGAAGCCATGGGTGCAGGTGGTGGATGAAGTTGAAGAGCAGCCAACAGATAGTTGTAGGTTATGGTCTCCAGCTTCACGACGGTAGGCTGAGGATCTCTTTTCTTTTGGCAGACAATGGCTACTGTCATCGACCAGTATGGTCACTGCTAGGAAGGAAAGTAATGGCAAACTACCTTCTTTACAGATGCCAAGAATATCATATACCGCAGTCTTATCGATAATCAGAAAATGGCGTAAATGGGTGCTCCATAGGAGCAGCCTCGCCCGGTAGAGGTAGTCATGTACACCAGATGACTCCAGACCGTCAGGAGGCGACTGAGTGCAAAAGAATATCAACATTGAAAGTAGGAACTTGGAATGTAAAAACTATGAATGGGGATGGACAATTTGATAAAATTAAGAATGAAATGAGAAGATTAAATATTAACCTGTCAGGTATATGTGAGACCAGATGGATAGGAATGGGCATTATAACATCTGAGGAATATAAAATAATCTATTTTGGTGGAGAGAAACAACAGCGAGGAGTAGCAATTATAATGGATACAGAGAGAGCAAATTCGACCAAGGGATATTGGATTGTATCAGAGTGTTACTGGTGAAGTTGAGGGGAAGACCTTTTGATGTCAACGTCATACAAGTTTATGCACCAACAGCAGACAGTAGTGATGAGAGCATTGAGGAATTGTATAATGATTTAGAGAAAGCCTCTAAGAAATGTAATAAGTCTGAAGTAGATACCATAATGGGTGACTCGAATGCCAAAGTTGGAAATCAACAGGTGGATGCATAGTAGGCAAGTATGGACTAGGGGAATAGAATGAAAGAGGTTGCAGACTTGTACAGTGGGCAAAAGAGCATGATTTGATTAATGGAAACACCTGGTATCAACAGCACCCAAGGAGATTATGCACATGGGGAAGTCCTGATCATAAGATCAGAAATCACATTGATTACACTCTCATCAACAGAAGATTTTGAAATGCATTAAAAGTCGCAAAAACTATACCAAGCGCAGACTGCTACAGCGACTATAGATTAATCTTAAACAATTTACATATAAAATTAAAAAAGGTCGAATGTTCACCAAGAAACACAAAATTTAATCTACAGGCACTGAAGAGTGAGAAAATAAAAGATAAATTCAACGTAGAGGTGAAGAACAGATTCGATGCATTGTCCGATATGGAAATATTATTTCAAGACGTCAGGACCAATGGGAAATATTAAAGAAATCAGTCAACCAAGCTGCAGAAGCTAGCATCCCAAAATAAAGATAATAGGATGCAAGAAATGGATGACGGAAGACATCTTAAAAACTAATGGAAGTAAGAAGAAATAACCCCGGGAAGATTAACCCGGTTAACAAATGCCCGCTGAAGTCGGATGTGTCGGCCTAACGGCGCAAGAACGCAGCTCTGCTGTAAACAGGCACAACGCAATCACGTCCGGAAAAAAAACTCCGGATGAACGCAGAAGAAGAAGAAGAAGAAGAAGAAGAAGAAGAAGAAGAAGAAGAAGAAGAAGAAGAAGAAGAAGAAGAAGAAGAAGAAGAAGAAGAAATAACAAAAATAACAGGGAAAATATGAAGAGATTTACAGGAGAATTAGGAAGCCATGCAAAAAAGCAAAAGAAACATGGTTTGAGGAAAAATTGCAAGGAAATTGAAAACCAGCGCAACACCGAGAATATCAAATTAATGCACAAAAGAATTAATGACATCACTAACAAAAGAACACACATATAAACAGGTTGCATAAAACCCAAAGATGGCAAAATCGTAATAGAAAAAGATCAGATTTTACATTCGTGGTCAGATTATGTGAAAGACCTTCATGGTGATACAAGAGAAGAACAATATGATCATCGGAATTATAATGAAGGACCATCAATTTTGAAGATGGAAGTCCAGAATGCTCTTAACCATATGAAAACTGGCAAGACCCCGGGTACAGATAACATCACAATAGAAATGATCAATGCCTTTGAAGAAAATGGAATAAACCAAGTCACCAGACTGCTGAACGCAATATACGATACTGGAGATATACCTACTGAATTATGTAATTCTATATTTATTGCAATCCCAAAGAAATCAGGAGCCTTGGAATGCGATCAACATCGAACAATTAGCATAATGAGCCACATCACAAAGATTCTGCTGAGAATTACCATGCAAAGAGTTAGGAAGAAAATACAACCCGAAACAGGGGAAGAGCACTGTGGTTTTATAGAAGGCAAGGGCACAGTAAATGCTGTGTATATACTGAGAACAGTAATTGAACGTATTATAGAAGTAAAGAAAGAACTATATCTTTGCTTTATTGACTACACAAAGGCTTTCGATAAAGTGAGACATGTCAACATGATAAGAATGCTTGAAGATCTACAAATTGATGGAAAAGACCTTAGACTTGTAAAAAAACATATATTGGAAACAACAAGCTGCCATCAGAATTGAGAACGATGTAGGTCAATATCAGCCTATTAAAAGAGGTGTGAGACAGGGATGTGTAATGTCTCCAGATCTTTTTTCCCTGTACAGTGAAAATATTTTCAGAAATATAGAAGATATGGAAGGAATCAACATTGGGGGACGATACATCAACAATATTAGATATGCAGATGATGCAGTCTTGATTGCAGACAATGAACAGGACCTGCAAAATTTAATAGATGCGGTTAAAGAGACCAAGGGGAAGACTGAGAAGTAAATACCTGGATGGCTTGGTCACGTGGCATGGTCCAGACAGGAACAAGGAGCCTATTCACGACTCTGGTGATCGAGTGAGATGGCAGAACACGCTTATCGGCATGGCACATGATGGTTGCATGGACCAAAAAAAAAAACAACAACAACAAGTAACGCCTCATTGTTCTTACACAATGCAGGTCTAAAGTGGAGTGGTCTTTTGTAATCACTATTGGCAAGAGTCTATTTCGCATGCTCAAATTGTTCGATTCTTATGATCTCTACACGGATATTGTTTAAAAAGCCACTTTTTTTTTTTTTTTTTTTTTTTGAAATAAGTTTTTCCGTTGTCCATTCTCTTTCATGAACTTTCTAATAAAAAGTATGTTCGTCTGTTCTTAATGACTAGCTCTCATATATTGGGTAAATCTTGTACATCCAAGAATAATGCGCATAGCTTCATTCTGTATCCTTTCCATCCTTTCTATCTGCTTACGGCTGAGAGTCAGGATTTGCCATTGCATACTCAAAAACAGACATGACCAACCCCACGTACAGAAGACATAGATGGCGCTGCTCACAGTTTTGTGAGATCTAATCCTCTAAGATGATTTAATCACTGGTTTCAGAATAGACATCATAACACGCCGGGTACATCCACAGCTGCTCCGTGTTCCTCAGAAAATGCGTAAGATGTAGAACTCTGGTTGAACATACGTCCAAGTCTTCTTCTCATTCATCATATCTCTCTTAATGTGACTTCATTCTGTCACCACCACATCAAAAATACTTGCTTAAGATTGGCCCTTGAGTTGACTCACTCACGGCACTGAAATAATTAAAACAAGCCGGCAAAGCTTGAGGGGGAACTATCGCAGCCTATTCTAACAATCGACATTTCATACTGTTTGATTTCTACCGGTGAGAAATGTGCACCACTGTGGTTTCCCAGAAAACAACACATCGGACTTATTAACAACTAGCTGACCCGGCCCGGCTTCGCCCAGTCCTTGGTGGGGAGCATCTCATTTAATTCATATAAGTAGTCATATAAGCTCACGTTCCCGTTACCGACTGTCTGTCTGTCTGTCTGTCTGTCTGTCTGACCCGGCATCGCCCAGTCCTTGGTGGGGAGCATCTCATTTAATTCATATAAGTAGTCATATAAGTTCCCGTTCCCGTTACCGACTATCTGTCTGTCTGTCTGACTGTCTGTCTGTCTGTCTGTCTGTCTGTCTGTCTGTCTGTCTGTCTGTCTGTCTGTCTGTCCGTCCCTCCCTCTCTGTCTGTCTGTCTGCCTGTCTGTCTAATCATTTATTGGTTGCAGTTAGAACAACCTTAGATAAACGAAGACCAACTTACAAAAAGCATTAGAAAGAGCACTTGAAAGATCTTTACATCTTCCCCCAACAATTAACTTGGGTAAATGGAGCGGCGGCAGCAGCATCAGCAGAAGAAGGAAAAGGAGGAGTAGACAACTGCAGCGAAAAGGTGGGTCTGTCTATCTATCTGACCCGGCGTGACTTCGCCCAGCTCCTGGCGGGTAGCGTCTCATTAAATTCATACAACAAAAAAAGTAACTTAAAAAAATGCCCTTCCACACACCATCCATTATTTTTAATGAAAACTCTTTCTAATCACCTGCATGACTACAGTAACTTCTTAAGCAAAAAAAGATGAGTTACAATGTTATGCATTGTGCATCATTTTTATGAAAACTTTGAAAATGCCTTACAGATTGTATCATTATTTATTATAACTCATATGCCGGTACATAACTATGGACAAAGAGTTTATAAATCTTTGAAAACGATGCCACAATATGACTATAAGTTATACACAAAAGTTATGCCCCTTGAAATAACTTTTACAGAGTTAGGTCCCCTGAGATATATGAAATTATGATGAAAAATGAAAAATGAAATAATACTGGGTAAGCAGGCGATTTCACACTAACAAAATATCACAGTTGGCAGCTCTGGAATGAAAGAAAGGCGTGTAGAAAATTTCATCTCAATCGGATGGGCCGTTCGCGAACGTATAAAGGACATACATAGATACATAAATACATAGATACATAAATACGGACGAAGATCGCCTTTTATATATAAGAAGATAAACAAAGAGGTGGGTGTGGCAGTTAATGGATGTTATGTCGAAAAACGTCACTGCAGACTGGGCATTCCCAAGCGTGCTCAGTCCTCCGATGCAGCAGCCATCTAAAAGCATTTCTCATCATTGTTAGCGTAAGAAGTTGGCTATGGTATCTCTTCTCATTCTCTCGAAGGCGGCATTGGTGTGATTGACCAGGCTTCCGTTTAAATTCGTTTAGTCGAGTTAGCGTTGGAGTCTCGTCAGTAACCATCAATCGAGTCGTTACTGCAATGATTATATCAGCCCTGTCCATGCTTCTTCCCGTTTGTATTAGTGCATTATTTCTCAGCTGGTCATCATCACGTGCCCTGCCAAATAGCGTAGACGGTCATGTTTCTCCGCAGATCTCGGTTCTTGTTGTTCTTGTCGTCGCTTGGTGATATTCCTTCATGCCACAGTCTTAGGCTATCATACATCATTCCTCTCTGCTTAGCTCTGCCTCTTTTACCTCTAATCCTTTCAGGCGCCACCATGTTTTTCAATGCCTTTCTTCACATTACGTGATCAAAGTACATTGCTCTTACTATTACATAACTTACTGATAAAAAATAAAAAGCATAGCTACCGAAGGCACACGCATAACCATAATTTTGATATTCAATAACTTTTTATAATTTAATGCGTTAATTGTTCAAATTGCACACAAGAATGCCTTAGAGATCAGTCAATCAATTGACGGTCGTTTTGCATTTTGGTCACGAGAGGTTTTTGGCGTACGGGCTTCCCGTGAGTATGGTACTAGAGTAAGTTAATAAGTAAGTCACAAATGGCTGTAGAAAAATAGCAAGCTATGATAACAACTTGAAACCAGTTTATTTTTATACATGCATTGTCCCTTTATTTCTCAACATAATTTTCACCAACATTGATGCACTTGTCCCATCGTTTTATCAGTCCTCCCAAACCGGCTGCATAGAACTGCGTGCTTTGTCTTCGTTTACCTGCTATCCCACAGAACTGTGTGACTCGTCCTCGTAAATTTTTCTACCCAGCTATGCACCGCTTTAGGGGAAATCGCTGCGGGATAAGTCCACTGAAAATCCACCTTGGTGGGAGACATTAGGCGAGTGACGCCGAAGTTGAATGTGAAGTGAAAACATGGTTTAGAAAACAGAGCACGCAGTTCTTTGCAGCCAGTTTGGGAGGACTGATAAAACGATGGGATACGTGCATCAATGTTGGTGGAAATTATGTTGAGGAATAAAGGAACAATATATGTATAAAAATAAACTGGTTTCACATTTTTATCATATTTAGTTATTTTTCTACAGCCACATGTGTCTTGCTTATTAACTTACCCTCGTATGTGGCCTCCTTTTGCATCGATCAGCGACTGGCATCTCCTGGGCTCTGATGCGATCAGACATTTGATGGGGCCTGTGGGATGTCTGCCTACTCTTCCTTGGGTGTCTGGAACAGATCACGTGGATTGGCTGGAACAACGTCTCGGCGACAAGCACATCTATGCAGCTCATCCCACAAGCGCTCAATGGGACTCATGTCTGGAGACAGGGATGTCCAGGGAAGGGTGAGAATGTTGTTGGCTGCCAGGAACTGCGTGGTCAACTGTCCGCAAAGGGGTCTGGCATTGTCCTGTTGAAACACAGACCTTTGTACAGCCAAAAGTGGAATGACATGGGGTCGACGAATTTCATTGTCATATCGTGGCGCATTAAAGACTCCTTCAATGTGCAACAATTGACTGCTTCCGTTGTAACTGATCATTCCCCACATCATTGAACTTCAACCAACGTGCGGCGGAGCTTCATCACCGACATTGTGTGTAAAACGTTCATTTAACCTACGGTAACCCTTCTCCGACTATCATGACGCTACAACAAAAAGAAAGATTCGTCATTAAACCAGACACATCTCCCTTGGTTGTCTGCTGCCCAGGGACGATGCTGGTTAACCCAAAGAAATCGATGTTGGCGATGGCGACGTGTAAGGACAGGTCCATGATGAGGTCGTTGTGCCTGAAGTCCGGCGTCATGCAGTCTCTTCCGGACAGTTTAATCAGATACAAGACTTCCTGTATGCAATGGCTGGGCACCGGTGCCAAAGTCGACTGATGATACTCTGATGTACGTTTAGATGCCCGGCAACCTGACTTTGACTTTCGCCAGCATGCAGTTGAACAATAGCAATGTTCCTTAAATTTATTGATAGAGACGCCATAGATGTTTGCTTGAAAATGAACTGAATTGTTTTGTGTAGCGTCATCCTTTTATATGGTTTCAGTTGCGTAGTCAGTGAATAGTGTTCACCCCAAATGTTGTTGTTTTCACGTGCGCGCATCATGAGCTGTGGTAAAAATTTGGTCATAAACACTATTGACCACTGCATTGCAACGATTCCAAAAACGAACGCAATTCAGGTCATCACATGCATTTGACACTGTAAAGAACATTTGAGGCAGGTTTATATATACCCTAGCACCAAATGTTACTTACAAACTCATAAAAACGAAACCTCGGATAACTATGCGTTTCTTTTATTGAACAGCATATGTATCTTTCATGTTATGTGTCTGCCAACAGGGTTGAGGCTGCTGTACGAGAAATGGATCCCTCAGTCTGTATGCCGTACTGGGACACTACTCTTGACAACGAATTAGA
>OY992889.1:61291688-61423231 GCA_963921405.1 Cepaea hortensis | reverse complement strand
ACTTCCACCGGTCGCTGCTTGATCACTCATATACCTAGTCACCGTTTAACACCGATCCTGCCTGGATCACATACCGTTATTACATGTCCCTATTGTTCTTAGACTTATAACATCCTTGTCTAGTGAGGACACGAAAATACTGTTCATTGAACTAAATGTAATTCCTGTCTAAAGTTTCTTCTACGCACAAGACCACTGTTTTAATAACTTCCTAATCAGTTTATACTGTTCTATTCCCATGTGATGTGGAAAAACAGTACCTATTAGTCTTTTCACCTGTCGTGTGAAAACATAATACACACTGGACTTTTCCCATGTGGTGTAAAAAAAAAATAATTCTATTGTTCTGTTCACATATGATGTTCGAAACATTAATCTCACGATTGTTCCTTCTCCAAAATGATGCGGAGAAAACAATCTCTAGTATTCTGCTAACGTGTTACGTTTAATAAATACTCTCACGATTGTTCCTTTAAACCCCTTTCATCATGGGCACAGTGCAAAAGTTGCTGACTAACTGCCTGCACTAAGGTCTCCATTCTCAGTGACTTGAGTGACCTAAGGGAACCTGTAAAAGAGATAACAATACACTTGGTGAGAGCACCTGTCCCTGACCTCCATTGGATGGGTTTAGGCGGACATCCTCACTCAGATACATGACAGTGAACCAACTCTGTCATGGGCAGAGGAGCTCTTCACTCCGGTCTGCGGTGGGTTAAGACCAGGACAGAGCAAAATGCAAAGTGTAGACCCCCAGCAGACCTCACTGGAAGATCCCACCATTGGACATTCTCCCCATCCCCAATCTCCCCAAATATCATCCCATTTCACGATTCCCCATCAGCGGAGCCACCTGCCTTCTTACACTAGTTAATCTTAACAATGCGACTGCCTATTGTCGCTGATATTCCTTGACTACCTAACCACAATGCAACAACACTATGTTATAGTTCTAAACTATATTTCTAAGCTATTCCACATTAATTATAGCTAGATGCAATCTATAAAATACCTTATGCCATCCTGACTCAACCTCTGAATCGAATACACCATTTGCCATAAAAGACACATGTTAAGCAAAACCGAACACATTTCTAACGCGATTCTATTCAACACAGATCGAGCCAGCTATCACTTCTGCCTACTTCAACTGTTTGAGCTACACTAGCCAAAAACAAATAATGTTTTTTTGTCACCAAGAGCTGGGAGTGTTCTAGTGAAGTTCTTTTGATGTCAACAAATCAGATGATTCCAAGGGCAGACCATCCATTTCAGAATAAGATCTTATCTCCCTTGTTTTTAATCAATGTTCCCAGTTGTCTCCTCCTGTCCGGACACCCAACACAGGTAGCGTCTGTCTTTGATTCCGCTGGTCGGCAAAATAACCTTGACATATTTTCTGTCTACCCACGACTTCTCAAGGTCCGCAGTGCCGTTTGATCTACCTGCCGCTTGTAAACAACTACAGCGGTTACTCTGACTGTCCTTGGTATTTTTGACATCTGATTGTAACTTGGAGTGAATTCACGACAATGTGGCAAGCCATCCAGGTAAATATCGCTTTACCCACTCAGAGTTCTTACATTCCAAGTTCCTACTTTCAATGTTGATATTCTTTTGCACTCAGTCACCTCCTGACGGTCTGGAGTCATCTAGTGCACGTTACTACTCCTACCGGGCGAGGCTGCTCCTATGGAGCACCCATTTACGCCGTTTCTCTGATTATCGATAAGACTGCAGTACACGGTATTCTTGGCATCTGTAAAGAAGGTAGTTTGCAATTAATTTTCTTCCTAGCAGTGACCATACTAGTCGATGGCCGTAGCCATTGTCTCCCAAAAGAAAAGAGATCCTCTGCCTACCGTCGTGAAGCTGGAGACCATAACCTACAACTATCTGTTGGCTGTTCTTCAACTTCATCCACCACCTGCACCCATGGCGTCACGTAAGTAGTATGTCAGGCGCAAATTATTTCGAAAATAAGGATCCGAATCCTTCGTGGTGACGTCATTTTTAACTATATAAAAGTCATTACCCTATGCTCTGACGTCACAAAACCGGATCCTTTTGCTCTATTCCCATCAGTATTGCCAGTTGTTACTACATTTTCCAGTTTTCTTCTGATAATGTACCCACACAATCTTGACTGTCTGGGTCTAATTTCTCTAATAAATTTAAGGTTTTCATTTTTTGTTCTGTCAGTCTCTGCATTTTACTCAGAAGCCAAATCTCCATTTCAAAATTTACCACACCATACAATATTGAAGAGTATATGCAACATTTGATTGCCCTTTGTTTACATTCGTAAGTTAGCTGTTGGGATATGAGATGATTCGGCGTGTTGTCGAATGTTGTTACTATATATCCTATGTATTGTTTCTCATGTTGTTCGTGTGTGAATGCTGTGGATTATTCTGTCTTAGCACTGAAGTCCGATGGACTGCAGTCCGTGTCACGTGAACCTCCTGCATCTATCAGAGAGAGGCTCGTGTAGAGACTTTCTCCCGACCCATTGCCATCTACCAGAGCGAGAAGAGTGTAAAGACTTTCTTCCGAGCCAGTGCCATTTACCAGAGCGAGGCTGGTGTAGAGACTTTCCCCCGACTCAGTGCCATCTAACAGAGCGAGGCTTGTTTAGATACTTTCTCCCGACCTACTGTCATTTACCAGAGCGAGGCTGGTCTAGAGACTTTCTCCCAACCCAGTGCTATATACCAGAGCGAGGTTGGTGTAGAGACTTTCTCCCGACCTAGTTACATCTAAAAGAGCGAGGCTGGTGTAAGGATTTTCTCCCGACCCACTACCATCTACCAAAGCGAGGCTGGTGTAGAAACTTCCCCCCAACCCAGTGCCAAAGTACGGTCTACCAGAACGAGGCTGGTGTAAAGACTTTCTCCGGACCCAGTGCCAAAATACCATCAGCCGAGCGAGGCTGGTGTAGAGACTTTCTCCCGACCCAGTGCCATCTACCAGAGAGGGGCTAGTGTGGAGACTTTCTCCCCGTTCAGTTCCAAAGTACCATCTACTAAAGCGAGGCTGGTATAGAGACTTTCTCCCAACCCAGTGTCACCAATCAGAGCGAGGCTGGTATTGAGACTTTCTCCCGACCCTTTACCATATACCAGAGCGAGGCTGGTGTAGAGAATTTCTCTCGACCCAGTACCATATATCAGAGCAAGGCTGGTGTAAGGACTTTTTCTCGACCCATTGCCAAAGTACCATCTGACAGAGTGAGTCGGGTGTAGAAACATTCTCCCAACCCAGTGACAAAGTACCATCCACCAGAGCGAGACAGGTGTAAAGACTTTCTCCCGACCCAGTACCATATACCAGAGCGAGGCTGGTGTAAGGACTTTCTCCCGATCCAGTACCGTCTACCACAGCGAGTCTGGCGTAGAAACATTCCCCGATCCTGTGCCAAATTACCTTCCACCAGAGAGAAGCTGGTGTAGACACTTTCTCCCGACCCAGTGCCATCTAACAGAGGTAAGCTGGTGTAGAGACCTTCTCCCGACCCAGTGCCAAAGTACCGTCTACCAGAGCGAGGCCGGTGTAGAGACTTTTTCCCGACTCAGTGCTATCTTCAAGAGTGAGGCTGGTGTAGAGACTTTCTCCAAACCCAGTGCCAATGTACCATTTACCAGTACGAGGCTGGTGTAGAGACTTTCTCCCGACCTATTGCCATCTAAAAGAAGGAGGCTGGTGTAGAGAATTTCTCCCGAACCAGTGCCAAAGTACCATCTACCAGAGCGAGGCTGGTAAAGAGACTTTATCCCGACCCAGTGCCATCTACCAGAGCGAGGTTGGTGTAGAAACTTTCTCCCGATCCAGTGCCTCTACAAGATCGAGGCTTGTGTATAGACTTTCTACCGACCCAGTACCATCTACCAGAGCGAGTCTGGTGTAGAACTTTCTCCCGACCCAGTGCCAAAGTACCGTCTAACAGAACGAGGCTGGTGTAGAGACTTTCTCCCGACCCAGTGCCATCTACTAGAGCGAGGAAAGTGTAGAGACTTTCTGCCGACCCAGTGCCATCTACTAGATCGAAGCTGGTGAAGAGAAATTCTCCGGACCAAGTGCCATCTACCAGAGCGAGGCTGGTGTTGAGACATTCTCCCAACCCAGTGATATCTACCAGAGCGAGGGTGGTGTAGAGACTTTCTGCCGACCCAATGCCAAATTAAAGTCTAACAGAGCGAGATTGGTGTAGAGACTTTCTCCAGACCCAATGCCAAAGTACCATCTACCAGAGCGAGGCTGGTGTAGAGACTTTCTCCCGTCCCAGTGCCTTCTACCAGAGCGAGGCTGGTGTAGAAACTTTCTCCTGATACAGTGCCATCTACTAAAGTGAGGCTGGTGTAGAGACTTTCTCCAAACCCAGTGCCATCTACCGGAGGTAGGCTGGTGTAGAGACCTTCTCCCGACCATGTGCTATCTACCAGAGTAACGCTGGTGTAGAGACTTTCTCCCGACCAAGTACCATCTACCAGAGCGAGGCTGGTGTAGAGACTTTCTCCCAACCCAGTGATATCTACCAGAGCGAGGGTGGTGTAGAGACTTTCTCCCAACCCAATGCCAAATTAACATCTAACAGAACGAGGTACTAAAGTGAGGCTGGTGTAGAGACTTTCTCCAAACCCAGTGCCATCTACCGGAGGTAGGCTGGTGTAGAGACCTTCTCCCGACCATGTGCTATCTACCAGAGTAACGCTGGTGTAGAGACTTTCTCCCGACCAAGTACCATCTACCAGAGCGAGGCTGGTGTAGAGACTTTCTCCCAACCCAGTGATATCTACCAGAGCGAGGGTGGTGTAGAGACTTTCTCCCAACCCAATGCCAAATTAACATCTAACAGAACGAGCCTGGTGTCGAGACTTTCTCCTGATACAGTGCCATCTACTAAAGTGAGGCTGGTGTAGAGACTTTCTCCAAACCCAGTGCCATCTACCGGAGGTAGGCTGGTGTAGAGACCTTCTCCCGACCATGTGCTATCTACCAGAGTAACGCTGGTGTAGAGACTTTCTCCCGACCAAGTACCATCTACCAGAGCGAGGCTGGTGTAGAGACTTTCTCCCAACCCAGTGATATCTACCAGAGCGAGGGTGGTGTAGAGACTTTCTCCCAACCCAATGCCAAATTAACATCTAACAGAACGAGCCTGGTGTAGAGACTTTCTCCCGACCCAGTTCCAAATTACCATCTACCAGAGCTATGCTGGTGTAGAGACTTTCTTCCGACCCAATGCCAAAGTACCATCTACCAGAGCGAGGCTGGTGTAGAAACTTTCTTCCGTCCCAGTGCCTTCTACCAGAGCGAGGCTGGTGTAGAAACTTTCTCCTGATACAGTGCCATCTACCAGAGTGAGGCTGGTGTAGAGACTTTTTCCGGACCCAGTGCCAAAGCACTATATACCAAAGAGAAGCTGGTGTAGAGACTTTCTCCCGATGCAGTGCCGTCTACCTGAGGTAGGCTGGTGTAGAGATCTTCTCCCGACCAAGTGCCAAAGTACCGTCTACCAGAGGTAGGCTGGTGTAGAGACCTTCTCCCGACCATGTGCTATCTACCAGAGTAACGCTGGTGTAGAGACTTTCTCCCGACCAAGTACCATCTACCGGTACGAGGCTGGTGTAGAGACTTTCTCCCTACAGAGTGCCATTTACCAGAAGGAGGCTGGTGTAGAGAATATCTCACGACCCAGTGCTAAAGTACCATCTACCAGAGCGAGGCTGGTAAAGAGACTTTCTCCCGACCCAGTGCCAAATTACCATCTACCAGAGCGAGGCTATTGTAGAAACTTTCCCCGACTCAGTGTCAAAGTACCATTTACTAGAGAGTGGTTGGTGTAGAGACTCCAAAGTACTGTCTACCAAAGCGAGGCTGGTGTAGAGACTTTCTACCGACCCATTGCCATCTACCAGAGCGAGACTGGTGTAGAGACTTTTACCCGATCCAGTGCCAATGTACCATCTACAAGAGCGAGGCTGGTGTAGAGACTTTCTACCGACCCATTGCCATCTACCAGAGCGAGACTGGTGTAGAGACTTTCTACCGACCCAGTGCCAAAGTATCAGCTACACGGGCACTGAGTTGCATCGGACCGCTTCCCCCACCAAGTTCAGAAAGCAGCGGGGAGTGTAAGACCGGTGCCTGAAACTTTCCCTCTCTGGACATGTTATTCAGACATAACCATATCATGATCCAGAACCACATATACATTCTGCTCTGACTGGGATTATACCCTGGGTACTGATGTCTTCCTCACGGGGTTAAAACATTTCATTGTCAACACTCCAACCTTAAGCTCAGATGTAATATACAAGGGATAAAGACGGCATTTTCAAAATAAATGTCCTTTTCAGGACGTTGCAATCAACCCTAGCCCTTACTGGCTGTTTCTGATTTAATAGGACATTTTACGTATAGCAGTTTGCCATTTCTTTCTGAACGAGAAGTAATAATAATAATAATAATAATAATAATAATAATAATAATAATAATAATAACTGACGATTATTGTCTTGCTTCCTTTAGGTACGAGGACATAACTTTCTCGCCGGGAGTACAGCGGCGATTCAACCTGGAGTTGCATCATAACGGTATTCACATTTTCTGTGGGGGAACCCTAAACCGGCTGAGCACTGCAGCTTTTGATCCGGTCTTTTTCCTGCTTCATGCTTTTGTCGACTTCGTATGGGAACTCTTCAGGGCAAATCTCCAGAACCCAGAGCTATATCCAGATATAGTGGTCAGTCCGTGGGCATTCTAACGTTTATTTAATATACATTTTTTTTTATTTAATAGGACATCGCTGTCAACACCAGCATTTGACTGCTGTTGTTGATGTCTTGGCAAGTGTTACGTTTAGTAGTTTGTCATTGCTGCCTGAACGACCGGCATTCATACGTTTTCGTAAGAAACCAGCGCAGCGCGGCCTGCTGCCAAATCGTGCGTAGCTGTGTTTCATACGCGGGTATACGGAATTACGAACCGCGTCCGTAACGTCTTCGCCATGGAGAACGGCCATTCCAACCTTCTGTATAAACATATATATATATACTAGCTGACACGGCCCGGCTTCGCCCAGACTCTGGTGGGGAGCATCTCATTTAATTCATATAAGTAGTCATATAAGCTCCCGTTCCCGACTGTCTGTCTGTCTGTCTGTCTATCTATCTGTCTGTCTGTCTGTCTGTCTGTCTATCTATCTGTCTGTCTGTCTGTCTGTCTGACCCGGCCCAGCCCATGGTGGAGAGCATCTCATTTAAATCATATAAGTAGTCATATAAGATCCCGTTCCCGACTATCTGTATGTCTGTCTGTCTTGGGTAAATGGAGGAGGGAGGAGGAAGAGGGACGTGGAGGAGGGAAGAGGAGGGAGGAGGATGGAGGAGGAGACAGGAGGAATAGGAGGGAGGAGGAGGGATTAGGAAGAGGAGGGAGGAGTAGGGTGGAGGAGGAGGGGGAGGAGGAGGGAGGAGGAAGAGGGAGAAGGAGGGAGGAGGAGATCGCAGGAGGAGGAGGAGAGGGAGGAGGAGGAGGGAGAGGGAGGAGGAGGGAGGAGGAGGAGAGAGTAGGCGGAGGGAGGAGGCGGAGGGAGCAGGAAGAGGGAGGAAGAGGGAGGAGGAGGAGGGAGGAGAAGGAGGAGGGAGGAGTAGAGAGTGGGAGAAGGGAGGAGGCGGAGGGAGGAAGAGGGAGGAGGAAGAGGGAGGAGAAGGAGGGAAGAGGATGAGAGGGAGGAGGAGGAAGAGGGAGGAGGAGGAATGTGAAGGGAGGAGGAGGGAGGAGGTAGAGGGAGGAGGAGGGATGAGGAGGAAGAGGGAGGAGGAGGAATGTGAAGGGAGGAGGAGGGAGGAGGTAGAGAGAGGAGGAGGAGGGAGGAGGAGAATGGAGGAGGAGGGATGAGGAGGAGAGGGAGGAGGAGGGGGAGGAGGAGGGAGGAAGAAGGAGGAGGGAGGAAGACGGATGAGGGGGAGGAGGGAGGGGTAGGAGGGGGAGGAGGAGAAGGGAGGAGAAGGGAGGAGGAGGAGGGAGCAGGAGGAAGGAGGAGGGAGGAGGAGGAGGAAGAGGGAGGAGGAAGAGAGAGGAGGGAGGAGGAAGGGAGAGGAGGGAGGAGGAGGGAGGAAGAGATAGGCGGAGAGAGGAGGAGGAGGGAGGAGGAGGAGTAGGGATGAATAGGAGGGAGGAGAAGGGAGGAGGAGGGATTAAGAGAAAGAGGGGGAAAGGAGGAGGGAGGAGGGAGGAGGAGGAGGAAGAGGGATGAGGAGGGAGGAGGAGGGAGGAGGGAGGATGAGGAGGAGGGAGGAGGAGGAGGGAGGATGGTGAAGGAGGAGGAGGAGGAGGGAGGAGGGTGAAGGAGGAGGAGGAGGGGGAGGAGGGAGGGGGAGGAGGAGGGAGAAGGAGGAGGAGGGAGGAGGGAGGAGGAGAACGTAGGTGGGGGAGGATGAGAAGGGAGGAGGGAGAGGGAGGATAAGGGAGGAGGAGGAGAGAGGAGGGAGGAGGAGGAGAGAGGAGGAGGGAGAAGGAGGAGGGAGGAAGAGGTAGAAGGAGGAGGGAGAAGGAGGGAGGAGGAGACAGGAGGAATAGGAGGGAGGAGGAGGGATTAGGAAGAGGAGGGAGGAGTAGGGTGGAGGAGGAGGGGGAGGAGGAGGGAGGAGGAAGAGGGAGAAGGAGGGAGGAGGAGAGAGGAGGAGGAGGAGGAGGAGGAGAAGGGAGTAGGAGGAGGGAGCAGGAAGAGGGAGGAAGAGGGAGGAGGAGAAGGAGGGAGGAGAAGGAGGAGGGAGGAGGAAGAGGGAGAAGGGAGGAGGAGGGAGGAGGTAGTAGGATGATTTATTGCCATCCCACCAGGTTAATATGTTATCGCGGACCTCAGAGAGAAGTGTCTATGTAGAAGACCATTTCCTGGACGTACGTATTTTGGGAGGGGGAGGAGGGAGGAGGGAGGAGGAGGAAGAAGAAAAAAAAACTACGACAGTTGGCATCTCTGGAATGAAAGGAAGGCGTGTAGAAAATTTCATCTCAATCGGATAGGCCGTTCGCGAGCGTATAAAGGACATACGGACAGAGATACGGACGCACATCCTAATTTATATATAAGATTTTCTAACCTGCACAGTTCGCGGCGACTGCACTAGCCAGGCGGCCTTAATTCTTCAGGCTCAAAGACTCAAAGACCCCTCTGCCATACACCGCAAGGTACTATATTGGCAGTAAATGGCAGTTTGTTTATATATGTATATATATATATATATATATATATATATATATATATATATATATATATATATATATATATATATATATATATATATATATATATATATATATATATCGGTCTCCCAGGTGGAGGAGTTAGCAGCTTTCTCCGTAACCCTGAACACTCTCGTGGTTGATGTGAGCGCACGACAATAGGAAGCTGTTCGAGTCGCGCCAGTGACTTATGAGAGTATGGAGCCGGTCGCTCAGATGAGCGTGCTGATGAGCGTAATCTAGCCTAGGAATCGACATACAGCTGAAAGATGCTGATGTTGACCTCAATATCCTGAAACAGGATGGAAACGAGGAGGAAAAAAATATATATATGACCTATATCGCCTATTAGGGCCTCTTAGCTGATGCAGTTGCTAATAAACCAACAGGGAAAAGAACGGACAGTTGCTTAACAAGTTTAAAGATGACGGCAAAACGTATTGCAAGAGGAAAACGAAACCGAAGATGCCATCTGGGTTTTCTCCATGCACTATTACAGTGTTATGCAGTGAATTTGGCTGTGTATTGTATTATGCACTATATGCTAGATATTGTGTGTAAATTGTTTGTTGTTCTCCATATACATTTGTTTAGTAATAAAGCTGGGGTAACTATCCCCGAACGAGCGCGTCTACAGGTGGCGGATCGGGGAGTGGCCTCTAGAAATAGGGTCTAGCTGCGACTAGCCAATAAGTGGTCGCGAACCAACTTGAGTTGGGCACAGTGGGCGAGTGTGGATTGCAGGTTGGGATCTGAAATCCTTAGAATATATCTAATATGCTTGGAGACGAGTTCATCAAACGAGTCGAGACACATATATAACCTCTTGTCCCTGGGGAGATTGGGGGGGGGGGGGGGGTTCCAAGGTGAACTAATGTGACGAGGACTGAAATGGTCACGAGTGAGCTGGTTGTGAACGTGAAACGTCTGATATGCGGGCGGGGTGGTGCCAGACGGATGGACTTCCGAGGAATATTCCCCACCCCTTCCCAGCAAGCAGGCTACACTAGGATGACCGGTTAGTTCCTGCTTTCAAATCAAAACAGCTATGGACATTAAAAAGAATCATCGCCGGAGCAAAGGAGTGCGCGCTCTGTGCTCGATACGTTTTACAACAGCTAGCGGGGAGAAAATGAAACGGGGGAGCAGAGGTAGGGGATAGGGTGAGGGGGGAGGAAAAGAAAAAGAGGGTGGAGCTAGAAGGGGTAGGAGGAAAACGTATCGTCTTGGACTCAAACATGTACAGTTTGGGTATTGAAACTGCCATAGTACAAAGCAGAGAGGATCAATATTGGAAAACAAATTGGTCTTCGATTTTGACAACCTCATGTTGCAAGAACTGAAGACAAACTCCTTGGAGGGCCCTGGCTATTCATGTTACACCAACCCACCCATGAAGGGTATACATGGACAGGTTGTAGTGGTCAAAGATGGCTTACAGCACAGATTACTGGACATGACTGAGTGGGATTAGGTAGGTAAACTGTTGCAGGAATTGCGTAAGTGGAGAGAGTTGGGACTGATTGAGGGGTTCTGAAGGCACCAAGCATCTCATATGTGGTTATTTCAATGCCCGCGCCTGAGTGGGACAGGTCTGGAGGGGACAGACAGGGTACTGCTTTCGCTGAAGCCTTGCTTGAGACGGATATGGTCTGTATAAATGACAGGGGACCAACTAGGCTAGCAATGAGACCGGGGGGACCAGACATGGCTATTGATCTGGTACTTGTATCCCAAGAGGTGGCATCAGCCATACAATGGAGTGTCCTTAGGGACTATGGGAGCGACCACCTCCCCTGTTCTGTATTGATACCTGTTGTTGTTTGTCCATCAAGAATGATGATGACCATTCATTTCATCCAGTGGGGTTGAAGGTGTGGAGCCGTGGGTTCTAAGATGGCTGATAAGGCCTATTTTGGCTCGAAATGTTCTTTGACAATGTGGGCAAAGAATGCTTGACGTCTCTGGAGGAGGATTTCCTGCAGTGGTTTTTCTGTCCTGCCTTTTCTTCACAGCTCTTGCAGTCCTGGTTGCCTCGCATATGACTGCACCTTTGCGCAATGATGCACGCCACGAATTTCGGTCTCTGGCTGCAGCCTCCCAGGTGTCATGATGAATTCCAAAAGCATTCAGTGAAATTTTCAGAGTGTCTTTAAAACGTTTCCTCTGGCCACCTTGGGAGCGTTTACCACAACGCAGTTCACTGTAGAAAATTTGTTTAGGGAGCCTGTGATCTGGCATGCGAGTCAAGTGACCAGCCCAGCGAATCTGATTCTTCATCAATAGAGTGTGGATACTGGGCATGGATGCTCTTTCTAGGACTTCAGTGTCTGGAATCTTGTCTTGCCATTTAATCTTCAGTAGCTTCCTTAGGCAGGCTGTGTGGAAGTGGTTTAGTTTCCTAGCGTGTCGCTGATAAACAGTCCAGGTTTCACAGGCATATAGCAGTGTGGATAATACAACTGCTTTGTAGACTTTTAGCTTTGTTTGCAGGCTTATTCCAGTTCTGTCCCATACATTCTTGTACAGTCTGCCAAAGGCTAATTGATACCTAAGTCCAGTACAGCCAGGGCTATAGGAACCCGTACGGCATTCCATTATGATCGCCACCACTCTTAGCTCATGGGGCGCCTTAGGTCACAGGGACGGTCTAAATCAACAAGAAAAATCTTAACACAATCATCACGGAGGACACAAGAAGTAGAGCAATAATGGAGGGGAAAGAGGGCGGCCATAAGGAATTGGCAGAATTGACTCCAAGCAGCAAGAGCCAAAAAGATGAAGTGGGAACAGTTTATAAGTGAAGTCGGTGGGGATATTGGGAATTTACTGGAAGCTGCACAGACAGATGAACAGAAAGGTGCAGCCCCGCACACATGGTACAGTATACGCTGACAACAACCGACCTATGACAACTGACAAGAACAAAGGGGTTGGGGGTGGGGGGGGGGCATTTCTTGCTCGATTTCTAAAACAGACTGATCAGCAGGATAGGGCTATTAGGGATACTATCAGAGAGGTCTTGTCACAGACTACTATAAATGACTACTATGAAGACATGATACAGGTAGAGGATATTAGACGTCTGCTGAAGAGAACTAAATACACAGTACCAGGCCCAGTTGGGGTAGGTTCACCCATATGAAGAACATGAACGATGGTGACTTGGAGGAGATGGTTGTTTATGTTGTATCCTTAGCAAGAAAACGGCATAAATACTCCAGGATTGATTGTACAGCTACCTTGACTTACTCCCAAAGCCAAGCAATGATCACTTAAAACTAAATGGATAGGCAAAGTTCTCGAGAAGATAGTGGCATGCAAGCTACAGCACCACTTGGAAAGTTGTAAACGATTCTCCAAAGGTCTTGGGAGTTACCGGCCTGGGAAGGACACATGGGCCAACATGGCAATATTTGCATTCGATGTCTATGAGGGCTTCCAGAATATGCAAGAGACGGTGGCGGTGAACTTGACCTGGAATATGCTTACAACAGAGTCAGGTATGATCGTTTTATTACACTTTTGTTTGGACATGGAGGTCTGCCCTTGGATTGCCAAATGGATTGCGGCAGTACTTTATTAGCATAAAATTGCACTTCGCATGGGGTCATGGACTTCTGACCACTGTACCTGGGGTGCCACATGGATCTACCATGTTCCCAGTGCTCTTTAATGTAAACACCAACAAAGTCGCAGCAATTGAGGCACCAGGAATTGGTAGAATGTGTACAGTCGCAGATGATGTACAGGTGTACAGACAGAGAAGAGAAAGGGAAAGAATGGCTGAAGACTTGCAGTCGGCAATAAAGAGAGTGCGGAAGGTGGTGCATGGACTCATGGGCCTTAATAAATCCAGACAAGGCATCGGTTGTGTGGTATTCCCTGGATAACCGAATTGTGAAGGCAAATGTCCCACGTATTACACTGAATAGACGTCATGTCAGTAGAGAGAGTAAACTGAAGTACTTGGGAATCACCTTGGACATATGTCGATGCTGCGACAACAGCAACCATGGCAGAACAGAGAATGCTTTACATGCTCTTTCAGCAGTTAATATTTTCACTCATTGAGTATGGTTTAGGACTGTTGACAGTATCAACGAGCCAGCTTGAAGGGTAGAGCGCATACAGAATGCGGCCACGTGGGTGATCCCGTGGTGCACACATGATACACCAAGTGTATGCATGAGGCATATCCTTGCACTACAAACAATTGCGGACAGGCACAAGGTCCTTCATGTGAAATGGTACCTGAGAGTCGCGGCAGACAGGGGTCACCCCCTGCATAAAGTCATGGTTATAAACAAGGGCAAAAGACTGAGAAGAGGCAGGTCCTGGATGGCACATGCAGAAATATCTGTTAGCCAGGTGTGTGAAATAAAGGACATCACTAGTGAAAAAGAGTGGGTAAAAGTACCGAATGATGTGTCGGACTTGCACAAGGTAGTAATAACACTTGGTCGAAAGTAAAAAGAATGGCAGGCAACACAGAGTTTGAGGTGCAACAATTGATCCAGAGTAACACACATCAAGGTGACATAGTGATCTACACCGAAGGGTCAGTGGTGGGAAACAGATGTAGTGACTGGAGTTTCATTGCAAAAGTTAATGGACGATGCTTAAAACAGGAGCGTCTGGCATATAGGACTTCCAGAATGAGGATGGGGGTGGAAGCATTAACAGGAGCCTACCTATAGTTGGAGGAGACTGCTGCAACACGCATTGTATTCATTACGTACTCACGGAGTATGCTTAATAAAGTGGAGAAAGGAATATTTTGTGTAGAATAGTTTGCCTCTCTTCAGTGGTCATAGATTGTGAGAATCGTGTGGATATTTGCCCTGGCCATGCGGGAGCGGAAATGAACAGGCTGATAGGCTGGCAGGGAATGCAACTTTCAGTGGTAGATTACCTATTGACAAGGGAAAGGTGGTCAGGCGCCTGTAGGACTAGGTGGAATGTAGGGAGGAGGTCAGAGGGCAGACTGAGAATCCGTATGTTGAGAATATGATATGGCCGGGATTCTGGACGAATTTCAAAACTGAGAGAGATGACTAGGAAAACGTTTAGTCAGATGGCAGTTGGAAAGATTATCAGTATGACTCTTCGCTGGCTGCGAACGAGCGGGCAGAGCGCGTGTGGTACCCAAATTAGGAATGCATTGTTTAAACCAATCAGCAGCGATATGGTCAGTATTACGCCAGCCGCCTTTATTTTCACAGACATTTTCTGGTGCTCACTTCAGGCTGTGCTCGTGCTTATTGTTTAAACAAATGTTCAGATACTGAATGTAACACTTGCCTACTAGGCAGGCAGGTAAAGTGGCCAGCCACTGCGCATCCACGGCTCTCATGCTCAGTATGTATGGTTGTATACATTTATGACTGTATGTATGCGCATGTTTACGTCTGCATGTATGTGTATGTGCGTGCGTAAATGTGTACATGCATACATGTGTGCATGTATGTCTGTACGTTTTTATGCCGGTGTAACAACAACACTGGACCGATCCCCAGTAATTGTCCCTATTCTATTTCGGGTTATAGTATATTTTCTGTCTCCACTATCAAAATTGCTTCCGTTACGGGGTCATTGACGCTAAACTTTCCATTTGACGACTAATGACACACATAGACATCTAAGTGACTATAAGGATAATCCTGTAACAGGCGAATCGAGAATCTTTACTAGAGACTCCGATTGTGAACAAACAGACATTCAGACAGGAGCAGTTAGTTGGATGAGAGTAATCTGGAGGACAGTCTCATCATCCCACGAGAGTCACGTCAATAAACGATTGAGTGTCAGAGATATAGATAGAGGTGGTAGGATAGCAGTCACCTGATCCTGTATGACGACTTCTGGACCCTCTGGACATGAGCCTGTTAGGTATCACTTGGTCTCTTGGCCTTATTCAGCGTCTAGACTCAGACCTTCTACTACAGATAGCATCGTAGAATAGTCTTTTTCAGAGAAATTCGGTTTGATAGCGCAGTATCGGTCTCCTGGCTGACTTTTGGTGAAACTTATAGTCTTGGATATTTCACAAATCAAACAGAAAAGGGAATCCCGTAAGCAAGAACAGGCCAGGTGTAAAAATCCATAGAACCTCCGAATAACCGACTCACTCTCTCTTGTGGTCAGTCCCTCGAGGGTCAGACAACTATCTTAGGTCTGACCTCACAAACATATCTCATTGACATGGTAGGTTACGCATTTCGGTAACCCTAACTCAAGTCAATGGTCTTTCAGCCACAGTTCTCATACCCAGTAGATGTGACAGGTTCCATTTATGGAGATTATTAGGGATTATGGCGTGGATCGTCTTCCTTAACAACCACAGTCTGTTATATTGGAAAGAGTAGCTACGTATATCAGGATACCACGGACAAACATTCTCTCTCACCTCCAAGGTTGCTTGAAGATGCGCACGCTGCGCTGGTAAACCTTCCCTGAAATATTTAATAAAGATAGACAAAACAAAAGAAGCATTGGTATTTTTGTGTCTGTCGCTTTTCACCTATCTTCCTCGGGCACATAGATAGTCTGGTGTGTATATAGACAATAGACACAGGTGGTTGAATTCCTTTATCAGCAAAGGAAGTGTGTAGAGTCAAACGCCCAGAACAATCTGGTTCCGATGATATTACAGGCATTGTAGAAAGTTAGACAAGTCTGACAAGATTATCCCTTTGTTAGCCAAGGAGGTGGTTTATCAGAAAATCTGAAAATATAAAGCATATGTTGCGTGTGTGGGTGTCTCCAGACCTCTTATAACCGCCCAAGGTTAGATAGCCCCAGTAGGTGAGAAGATATCCATAACTCCACTGAATACCCCCAGTTAAATGACAACGGGCCTGTGTGTCGATAATCACTTCACAGCTTATAGCCCTCACAGATATGGGTGTTCATCTAGATGTGAAACACGCGTCGTGGCTCTTTTGCGTCAGTTTATGATGATTGAAAAGTACTAGTTTCAAACATACCTAAGAGGGTAATCAAATGATAGCTGTAGTCAAGATGAGTTCCTATTTACGAACAGTAATTTCTTAAGATACTTCTTCATTGAGATCGGGCGTCAAATTCATTCGTAACCCCGAATCACCAACTAACCACAGTGCTGGCCAGCGATGTTTATTTTGTCTTGTCCCCTGGACACAGGTCTCCGCTTAATCTAGGTCAGAACGCAGGCTTGCTGCTAGACTGACATTGTAGATAGTTGATTCACAACCGAAAGACCTATTTAATCGACGATAGATATTGTTTTACCTTTAAAATTAGGAACTATGCAGCCACAGAATTTGATAGGATATCTTCATAAGAACCTCTGCTGTAGATAACTCTCTGGCACAGCAGATGATGCATATTAATACAGCTGGAAGTAGAAGCGGAAGGTAAAGCAGGAGTGTCCTATTGAAGGAACATCCAAACTGCTTGGTTATGCAGATGATATAGATAATATAGGGGAAAATGAACAAAAGACATTGGACATATTGACTCGCTTAAAGGAAAAAGCTCAACAGATGGGGTTGGTTTTCAATCAAGATAAGACAGAATATATGGTAATTTCAAGAGAAGGAACAGCTAAAAACTCTGGCCACATACAAATAGAGAATATGACCATTAACAGAACGGAAAAATACAAATACCTGGGTACAATCTCCAACTGCTCCAACATAATAAGGGAACAAATACAAGCTAGAATCAACTCTGGAAATAAGATATACTAAGAACTACAACATCTGCTAAAATCAAATGAAAGCTCAAGAAGAAGAAGAAAAAGAAGAAGAAGAAGAAGAAGAAGAAGAAGAAGAAGAAGAAGAAGAAGAAGAAGAAGAAGGAAGTAGAAGAGGCCTCTTGTCCCATTGACAGAATGCCTTTTCGGGTCGGGACTGGAAGTAGTCATATTCCATGACGGAACCCGACGAAAATCTCCGAGATTGCCAAGCACGACGTGATAGCAGTTCACTATCCCCGAAGTTTGTCAGAATGAACAAGTTTTCATTCCAAAACTTTCTACGAAAGACGTATTTACAGACATTTGAGTTGAGTTGAGTTGAGTTAAGAACCGACATCACTGCAGTCAGGAATTCCCATACGTGCTCCGTCCTCTCGTTCAACAGCCTGGGAAGAGTCATACTACTAATCGTTCCCACCGCTATCTGATTAAAAGTTCTCCTGGTCTTCCCTCTCAGTTTTGAGACATTTGAGTTCTGTTTCACGGCACTAGAGAAGTTCACCACACAGCCGCCACATAATTCTCGAGAATCAAGGGCCTGTCGTAGTTCGTCTTACACGCGGAGAATTCCACACACACACACACACACACACACACACACACACACACACACACACGCACGCACGCGCGCACGCACGCACGCACGCACACACACACACACAAACATGTGGTAAACCACATGCGGGGTTAGATGAAGTGTAGAATGTGTTGACCCATCTGAAGCCTACTTCGCTTTCGCGACAGCCTATATGTAATGTTTGTATGAATGTATACCTGTATGTTTATGCCTGTATGTTTGTATGCCTGTAAGTTTGTATACATGTATGTTCGCATGTCTGCATGTTTGTATGCCTGTATGTGCATGCTTATACTTGCAAATTGTTGTCATTGATTGTAGGTAGCACTAATGTAACATATTTGACCTCTGACCAGCCACCCAACTCACCCCACCACAGTTCCGCTCCTACTGGCTTTGGGAGTCTCCTTCAGGGGGATGCATACAGGATTGCCATCACAGAGACATATGAATATGAACCTCCCCCTACGTGTTCTTCACAGTCACCGCAGTGCCCTTCAAGGTAAGGTCATCGATATAGCCATGGTATCCCCCAGCAATGAAGCATTGAGTTAGTTAATTAGTCGACAGATCATCCTCATTGCACATCGAACCATTCAGTCCATAAGTGCTCGGATCCCCTCCTTAGCAAATGCCGCAGCGTGTAGCGGCTAACGACGCCAGTTCTGTGTTGGTTTATCAATCTTCTTTGGCTTCCTGCGTAGTGTTCTTGTTTGGCCATCCCTCTTTTAATTTGCTGTTCTCGCAGCCTGACCATGGTTGTAGATTCACAGTCATCATGTGGTTCTCGCAAAAGTCTCGCTTCTCGTAGAGCATTCAGAATGTCAGCCTGGTCCATGGCTCGTCCGCCCTCCACAGTAGCCTTACCTGCGAGCTTGTCAGCTCTGCGTAGAGTTACATTGGGTCGGCGGTGCCTGCCGTGAGCCGATAGGTCTGCTCAATGGAACGGTGCTGGCCTGCCAGAAGCCGATCCGGATCCATCGACTTGGTATAGACAGTGCGTTATTTGTTTCATTTCTCTTATTTTCTGTAATATTTAGAGCCCAGATGACGATTTACACACATAAAATATTGCCCTTCGATCAATGTCCGAGAAGACGCGCGAATTCATTACGGTTTAGGTGACAACGAGTGTCTAAATAGTTTGTTTTGATTAGTTTTGAAATGACAACACTTTATGGTTCTGGGCCTTATATATTTTAATAAAATTACCGTCTTAAACAATTTTATATTAAAGTTATTGTGATTTAAAGGACTGTGTGAAAGATTCTAAACTAATACCACGTGCAGTATTCAGTTAATTATTTAGTAGACGGTCATAATTGAAAACATAACTAACAGTGAAAGTTTGTCATAATATGATGGCACATGTCGAATTATGCTTGCGCTAATGCGCCACACTTGTGCCCCTAAATTTGCTTTGCCTATCATAAATTATTTAAGGAGTATTTAAACAATTAAATTTAAAAGGACAATAATTATACATAAATAGAAAATAGTGTTTATATTATGTCTCAGTACAATTTGCCTGGTGTGTTCCTGACATTTTCCATTTTGTGTGAAAATTATGTGCTTCAAAATATTGTTTTAATTGTGTTTTATTAGTGTTACTAGCTGACCCAGCCGGCTTCGTCCAGTCCCTGGCGGGGATCTATCTATCTATCTATCTATCTATCTATCTATCTATCTATCTATCTATCTATCTATCTATCTATCTATCTATCTATCTATCTATCTATCTATCTATCTATCTATCTATCTATCTATCTATCTATCTATCTATCTGTCTGTCTGTCTGTCTGTCCGTCCGTCCGTCCGTCCGTCCGTCCGTCCGTCCGTCCGTCCGTCCGTCCGTCCGTCCGTCCGTCCGTCCGTCCGTCTGTCTGTCTGTCTGTCTGTCTGTCTGTCTGCCTGCCTGCCTGCCTGTCTGTCTGTCTGTCTGCCTGCCTGCCTGCCTGCCTGCCTGTCTGTCTGTCTATTATGTTCGGCCATTTTCCGTTCCCGTTAAAAATATAGATAGAATAGAAGAATAGATAGTTAGATTGATAGTAGAAAATATGATTGGAAGAGATCTATCTTCATTCCAATAACTAAAAAGGGCAACGTGAAAGTACTGAAAGTAAACTTACCAAGATATCACGAACAGCTAATAAATGGCGGGCGGTGGGTTGACTGCAGAGTACTGCAAAGGATATGCAACTAACTTTCTCTCACAAAAAAATTACATTTTTTTCTTAAACGAACGAAAATCTTTATTTTGAAAGGGTTAAGAATTGAGCACGCAGGCCCGTCCTACATTCTGCCCTTCTTCTCTATTTCCTCTCATGCATTCTTTCATTCAACATCTCTTATGAAGCAATTCTCTGACAACAAAAGAACAATAAGCATTAAAACGCATGAAACATTATCAGTAATACATGACTCGTTGAGGCAATGTTTAACATGGGCATCATAAACACCAAACGTGGGTGTAACGTGCCATACATATGGGAATGTTTCAAAAAAAAACAAAAAAACATTACATAGAAGAAATAAAAAAACATTTAATTTGATGAGGAAAAGAAATAAAGAAGAGTAAAACATCAAATGTGCTGTTGAAGAAAAATCAAAAGATGAGTTAGACAATTTTCACTTATTTAAACTAGATGCATTATTTTTATGAAAACTTTGAAAATGCCTTAAAGATTTTGTCATTGTATATTATAACGCATATGTAGATAAACATTTTATAAAACTTTGAGAAAAATGCAACAATTATTTAAATTACATATATAGCAATGATACTAAAAGTTATATCCCTTGATATAACGTTTCTTTAGTTAAGTCCCCTTGCTATATATTAATTATAATGTAATTAAAAATTATATTTTATTACGTAAATAACTGTTTGTAAACTAACAAACTATGCCAGTTGGCTGCTATGGAATGAGAAGAACATCTGTAGAAAATTTCATCTCAATCGGATGGACCTTTCGCGTACGCAGAAAGGACATACGTCCATCCATACATACATTGTCTTTTGTATATATATATAGATGGCGCAGTTCTTGTGATATTAGTGAAGAAAAGTGGTGTATTTTTCATTATTAAATAAATTTAACAGGATTAACTTCAGCGGATAAAAAATAACGACTTGGTAAGTGGAAAATAATTTTTACACCTTTCAATTAAATTGTTAGTATTAATCCTCTCATTATTGTCATACTATTTCTAACCTATCAATTAATTAGTAACACTGTCATGTTCCCCGTGCAATCTCCTTTAATTTGATATATCATGCAATATATCTGCTACAGTTTTAACCTTTTTCACATCATTATTGTCACACATCCATACTTCCAATTTTCTGCCATGAATTTCTGTTTGGTCAGGGCCCACTTGTTTGTTTGGCTGGCAATCAGTTAAGACATGTCAGTGAAAGAGCTGATAGAAAACAACACACATCCAGGTAGTGCAGTTAAGAATATACACAATGATGGGTTTTCGCCATGAACTCAAAGCTATTACCAGTGCCTCAGCATCAGTCAAACCCACTCCGACTTCAGAGGTACTTGTTATTTACGTCTCCAAGTCAAGAACGAGAAGTAAATATTTTATTCCAACTGTCCGTGTAGGGGTTGAACCTGCTACCTCGGCATAAGTTAAAAAAGGAGAGTTTTCTGTATGCTACTACATCCATCATGAGAATGGAAGTTGAGGCTCTGAGAGCCGCCTACCGATGGTTGGAGGGCAGCACAGCTAGACATGTTGTGTGTGTAACGGACTCGGAGATAGTGAGTTCCGCATCAGGCAGTGGAAACTGGCATGTTCCTCCTGGAGTGGCTAGCACTGCTCGACAGGACTGAGACGGCGAGCTTTTCATACATATTTTTGGGGCCCGGGGATTGCAGGTGTACGAAGGAAAGAACAGGCTGATAAACTGGCCGCTATAGCCCATCTTTGCGGACAGCTAATTTATGATAAAAGTGATGTGGTGAAGGAAATCTAGAGTCAGGTGTAGAGTGCATGGTTCAAGATGGCGTGTCCATGTCAGCAAATAGAGTCTGGGCGATACTCAAAGCGTAGAGGAAAAGACTTGTAATCAAATCTCTGCTGCAATAATCAGCTCGTTTATTTTTTCGGTTGCTTTAGAAAAAAAAGACTTGCTCTGTGGCGAAGGGATTACGGACGTAATTTGTAATCCTGCATACCGCATTCAAAACACAGCTTCGGGAGTTTCGGCAGCAGACCGTCTTGCGTTGGTTTTAATACAAGGGTATGAGTGCTGGCCGTTCAGAAAGCAACGGCAAACTATTAAACGTAAACTTGCCAATAATTCACAAACAGCAAAAACTACTGGAGTTGACTGCGACGTCCTGTAAAGGATATGCAGCTAACTTAACTTTCAAAAAGGGTAACGAGCATGTGTAGGAATGGCAAGAGTACAATGATATCGATTCTTGAATTCAGTATTCAGTGTGGCCATAGGCAAAAAGAAAACTCTAACCTGCACAGTTCGCGACGACTGCACCAGACAGGCCGCCTTAGTCCTCAGGCTCAAGATTCTCTCTCTCTCTCTCCACCCCCCCCCCCATGTCTTACACCGCAAGCTACTACAGGCTGTAAATGACAATGTGTTTGACAGTGTGGCCATAACGTACACACAACCGCCAGCTGTCTACACCTGATGTGTCTGCACCTTCGTCTTCTGTTATCACCATCATCACTTTCACAAGTATAAAGCACAGAACAAATAATAATCAGATAATGCTACATTATGTTGCTATTATTACTCTATTTTTGTATTTGTCTGCATGTATATAATGTGTGACTTGTTTTACAACCTAGAATATCCAGTTAACACACACACACGACTTGATAAACGTACTCAAGGCAGAATGTTTGTAGTATGGTATAATGTCGACGCCCGTGTGTTGACCGGGAGAGCAAAGAGTTACAACACTGTAGTCTACCATGCATGTTGTAAGAGCCAACTAGGGAGGCTTGGCGTAAGAATGGCTATTTCCTTTATTTTTAAATATTTTTAATTTAGCTGCAAAATCCAATCATTCATGAATAATTATAGAAAGGCTTGGCGGGAGTTGGTTGCGGACTTCTACGTCATTGGGAGATGAACGGCAGCAGCAGCAGCAGAAGACGATACTTGGAGGCATGATGGGGCGATCGCTTGCCCGCGACATATCATTATTGATAGTCTAAACGCTTTCATCATTGTTCCCACACGAATAATGGTTGGGTTATGGTTTGGTGTGATTCTTTCCTTACTTCTATAAATAGTGTGATTAATTTAGTCAATGTGGATATCTCAGATACTTGACTTGTCTGGAGAGAATTGGACGCTGTGTGCCAATTGACGCAGCCACGGCCTTGTTACTTCAGCCTGATTCAGCCGTCGCTCTAAGTGCAGTCTCCCAAGACAGCCAGCCGCCTGTCCCAGCCAACTCTCCAGGTCCACTCTCCCTAGGCAGCCAACCGCCTGGCTATGTTCAGAATGACACCAGGTGCTTGCCACAGGAGAAGTCCTACAGCCAGGCCATTCAGAATGATTTTTGTGCTGACAACATTTGTGACTCAAATGAATGGGTCATGATTGCTGTGGGGATTATCAGCGCCAGGCCCCCGAATTTCAAGCAATACCACAGCTACCCGGTGCACAAAGGTCGAGTGGACAGACATCATGACATATACTCTCCACGGGCATATAACAATACAAACAGGTTAGTATGTGGTGGTTATTAAAATTTTTTTAACATTTTATATTGTATGTTACATAATGTTTGATGTTGTATAGTAAGGTACATAATGTTTGATGTTGTATAGTAAGGTACATAATGTTTGATGTTGTATTGTAGGTTACCTTCTGTTTGATTTTGTATTGTAGGTTGCCATTTTTTTGATGTTGTAATGTTAGTTGCATACTGTGTGATGTTGTAATGTAGGTTACATAATGATTGATATTATACTGTAAGTTACATACAGTTTGATGTTATATTGTAAGTTATATACTGTTTGATGTTGTATTGTGAATTACACATTGTTTGATGTTGTCTTGTAAGTTACATACTTTTTGATGTTGTATTGCGAGTTGTGAGGTGTAAAATAATTTGTCTAGGATATTGATAAGGGTAGCCCGGTTGGGATGGGTTCATATCCTTTGTAGCCTTCTTCAGGAAGCTTGGAATTCGCCTCGTTAGCCCCACGTGAGGACAACTACAGATAAGGCATGCACAAATCCTACACAAATTTAGAAATATAGGCTTCTTTGGAAGGCGTGGAGACCACGGAAGTGTACCACTATCCCTAAAGAAGATGGTTTCCTCTATACTGGAAAAGGACTAGTGTCAGTTTGTCCGCTCTCACGGGGTCTCCAGCAGTCTATACCAATGTGATGTATACATTGAACATATATTATATGTTTAGCACAATAATCCAATGTGTGAACATAACATACACTGTTATCACAGACCAGTCACTGTGTGAACAGAAAATACACTTTCATCACGGAACAATCACTGTAAGAAAATAACATACACTGTTATCACAGAACATTCATCAAGAAAGCACCAAAATCCTGATTTAAAACATAAAGTGTAAAATGAAATCAAAGGTTGGAGTGCAGGTCATTCTGTGAAAAAGCTGTATGCTCAACATTGATTAACACTTGTTGTGAAAACATATTCATAACACATTGATCATCCAAAGTACAACAATACAACATATTCATATAGAAATAGATGTAGCCACAAAATTAAGAAAATTGTCTGTCTACTTCCCTTCTCGCTGGTACAAGGCATTGTGTTTCATCTGATTTTCTACCTTCTGGCTGGAATGATTGAGTGTTCTAAACCCATGGATAAAGATTGGACCCATTTCTATCTCCGGGGCCCTCTCCCAAATTGAGCTAAGCATGGTAAGAGTATACTGGCAGTCTCCAACACTTTGGTCTTCCCAGTAGTTGATTACAAGTTCTCAGAGTCCATCTCTGGGAGGATGGGGATGGTGAGGGATGCATGACAAATGCTGAAACAAGTATTGATCTGATAGGATATAGACATGGTCTTAATACCTATACCGCCCTCAGCCAGCAAGTCTGCATCTCCAGAACTGAAAGAGCAGCCTTCCTTTTGGTAGGCATAATTCTTCACCACCCATCTATAGCACAAACAAATATAAATAAACTACATAGGAATTTGATAAAACTCACATGTCATTATAGCATAAAAATGTAAAGGTGAAAAGGAAATAGGAGGAGGAAGGAGAGTGGTTCCACTCAATGGTGAGATCACGACCCTCTTCTCTCTATATGAAATTCATTCCAACATCTGGTGGAATGTGACCAGTTTAGGGATAACCAGTTGTTCTCCCTTGTTGAACCATGTCATGATGTGAACAACTCATGATGAAACAAGGGCAGTAAAATAAGATAAGGTCATAAAGATGAAACTAATTTGTCCTATTGTGAAAAAATCATCAGGGAGGTGACAAAGTCATAATGTGATGAAGGTAGTTTGTGACAAAGGCATGATATGATGAAGATAGGTTGAGACGAATGCATGTTGTGACAGATGCATATTGAGACATATGTATGTAGTGACACTGCAAGGTATGTCAGAGGTATGTTGAGACTGATGCTGGTTAAAACAGGGTTTGTTGAGATGAGTGCAGGTTGAGGTAAAGTCATCATTATAACATCCAATGTTCCTATGTCTTTAATGCAAGACCAGTCTTCATTCCTCTGGGTTTTACTAAGTTCTCAAGTGTCTTCCACCATCATCATTTATTAATGTATTTGCCTTTTCATATGAGGGGAAAATTCGAGCCTTTCCTCCATCAACAAAAGTAATTGATCATTAACCAACATTAAATGCACGTCAATCACAAATGAAAACATATACATTATTTCATGAAAGTATACGAGAGTCTTTTAGATAGTTATGCATTCTGCATACGTCCTGGTTCTAACACAAAAGCAGATTGCCCCTCCAAGCTTTCTCCTCTGAGCAAGGGGGTTGAGGACGACATTTAAAACCTACCCGTTGTTGCAAGTAATTTCCGTGCACAAAATTTCAGAAATAGACTGTTTGATGGTCATTTTTCAGAACAAAATTGGCAGGCCCCTGAACGTAATAATCACCCAGTCATTAGCAAAGGTGTGTGATGTTGGCGGTGCGTGCAACGTCTAGCAAACATTTGGGTATATGGTGCAGCTGTCTTTCCTTGTTAATGAGCACATATTCTCATGACAAGAACATGGCGAATCCTAAAGCATATTCATGAAAAATGTCAACCGAAGAATAACATAATATACATTCAGAAAGGTCTGAGTCTGTGCACAAGGGCTTTAAGACATAGACTCTTAGTAACATTTTCTCTGTGGAAGCAACACAGCCTAGAATGTGCATTTAAAGAGTGCGTTTCCATTGCATAGATAAAAGTGTTTAAATATAGATGCATTTAGGATGCAATAGCATTCTGTAACCTATGGCGATAGAATGTCTAGGAGAAAGGTTCTAACATTGTAGATGTAGTGATGGAAAAAAAATGGCCCTTGGTTATATTTCTCTCTCGAACAAGAGCATTGATAATTTTTAAGAAGCTTAAACATCACATTGACACCATCATTCACACGAACACCGTGAATCCTTAACGTCATGGATCATCTTAGCACATATTTAAGTTCGAGCTTACATGAGGGACCCAGAACACTGGACATTCACAACCTAACAGAAAATGCTAGTGGCTGTCTCTAAGATTTTACGTGGAATGACTAGTTTTTCCAATTCCAATTCCAATTCCAATTTTCAAAAACAAAATTTCCAAATTCGGCCTCGTCTAACCTGCTTCATCAGCTGTGGTTATTGTTGAGGTCCGTGGTTGTGTGGATTGTTGGTCCTATTTCCTACTGGTTTTTATTTGTTCCGCTCTGTTCGTCGGATAGATTTGTTTTGTGCTGGTCCTGGTAAAGACCGGTCCTTGGTTGGGCCTACTGGGGCCCTCATTCTCTCGTTTGTAGGCTTTTCTCTGTTAGCACTGCTAAGTGCTTGTCGCTTCTTGTGTTATTCTCCTCGGGGCTAGTCCCGGACATGTCTAGTCCTCATAAAGACATGGTGTAGGCAAGGGCAGAGCAGGTAATTGCAAGTCTCAAGTTGTCCCCCCCCCCCCCGGTCAGCGTTACAAACTCCTTTACGCTTGTGAGCTTTGGCGGTTTTCTTCATCGCGTGTGGGTGTGGCGTGGCAACAAGATGACCAGGTCTCCCTGTCTTCCTAGTTCAGGTGCTCTACCGGAGGAGCCAACCCACCTTCCTGCCGTTCACCCCGCCAGTTGTTGTTGTTGTTTTTTTTTTAAACATATAAATATGCACAAATACAAACAAGGACATATATACATATATACAGTGTGGGGAGGTTATACGGTCTTCCCTGTTCTGCATAGGAACTGTCTGACCAGTCGCTGTGTTTCCGGGTTGCTGTTTATGTGCAGGCACTCCGTCATTGTCATTGGGTTCCCAGTTTTGACGAAGTGATCTCTCAGGTCCCTTCGCTCTCTATTGTACTTGTCGCATACTAGTAAGTAGTGTTCGATGGTGTTTTTTTTCTCGGCATACTCTGCAGTTTGGGTTTTCTCTTGTGTCTTTCCAATTGCCTAATCTGAATAAGCAAACAACACTGTAATTCGAATAGTGTACACACAAACAATATATTGGGGAATTTATTGTCAGGAATATTTCGCTACATCTCGACAGGTGCAGTCGTCACACAACATATACTAAAACAAAACAAAAAAACTTGACGAGATGCAGCGAAATATGCCAGGCAATAAATTGTGAAGCTATTTATTGTGTCTTCATTATTAAAATTCACTACGGGAAAACATTGTTTTGAATACTGCAATTCGACAAGTACGTTTCTCTCTCTAAAACAATCTAAGTTGTTCACATACGAATGATAGCAGAGTACTTTCCCCGAACTGTGCGTCAAATATCAACAAGCGAAATTGTTCTTCATTTATATATTATAGAACATGCTAAACACACACTATGTGGCAATTCTATTCATTCCGCAACCACACCGTTACCTTTTATGTTTACACACATACCAAAGACGCACACACACACACACACACACATACTTACACACACACACACGCAGAGAGAGAGAGAGAGAGAGAGAGAGAGAGACAGAGAGACAGAGAGTGAAAGAGAGAGAGAGAGAGAGAGAGAGAGAGAGAGAGAGAGAGAGAGAGAGAGAGAGAGAGAGGAGAGAGAGAACATACTTTTCCCGACACAATATCCTCGTTATTCTGTGATCTTAAAGCAGCATTCGCATAGGAATCCATTTGTTCAATCTGCTCTATAACTCCAGCTTCAACAATTCGTGTGTGAAACTTACATTGTTTATTCCTGCATGTCATGACCATACTTTCATTAAAACCCCTTTTACTATGCCCCAAATTCACTCAGATTTCTTATAAACAGAATTTCAAATATTAAATCATAGTGCCAGGCAGTCATTGTTGGCTATCTCACACGATCACCAGAGTCATGAATCTGATCTATGTTCTTGCCTCGATTACGCATTGTGGCCTGGTCATCCAGGTATTTACTCTCTGCCTTCCTTTTGTTGTTTTCCCATCAGTTTTGCCAGTTGTCAACAAAGTTTCAAGTTTATTTCTCTTAATAACGCGCCCAAAACATATTGACTGTCAACGCCAATTTTTCTAATAAATTTATTTGCTTCTTGTAGGACTTGACATTGTTTTTTTTGCCCCTCCATTGGATTCTTTGCATTGTCTTCAGAGACAACACTTCCACTGGCATTTGACATTTCACAAATTTGTTGCTTATTGTTTATTTTCACACGCATATAACAGTGTAGGTTCTGTAAAACACTTCAACACTATTTATTCTCATTCCAAATAAACAGCTTTTTATTGGTCAGTGTGTTTTTCATCTTGCAAATGGCTACCTATGCCATAACGATGCTTGTTCTAATCTTTATAAGGCATCTCCCATCAGATGCTACCTCACTTCCGAGATATTTGTACCGATTCACCTGTTTAAGAATTGTCCCATTTACTTGGATGTTACATTGTGGTATTTCTTTCTTCCTGGAGAAGACCATCATCTCTGTCTTCCTACAATTTACTACTAGCCATAGCTGTACACTGTGTAAAAATTATTATATACCAAGACGAAATTATATCTGCTTCTTAATACAACCTCTCCGTGACGCAGCCAAGTAGAGAATGATAAATGAACTGAATCCATCACTGGTAACATAAAAACAGCTTCTGTCTCACTGACAGCAGGCGTGCCAAAGTCTATTTTATAAAGAAATTGTGCGGCGCTTGAACTAACTCGGGTAATATGTGAAACTGCAGTGCTCAGTTCCTTACACAAAACTGCTTTTATTTATTTCTCTCAATTCACCTTCAGTCTTCCGTGTGCATCTACTGTTCCTTTGTAGCGCCCCTGCCAACACACAACAATAATACTATTTACCAAACATAACACTAGTCCTAGTAAATTGTTGTGATAATTAGAGACAGGGGTGAATATAATGGGAGGACATGAATGGAGCTTCAGAAGCTGACGGATGTTAGGAAGGGTTGGTGTGAGTTGGATGAAGGTCTTTACTCTATTGGGAAAGACAAGACAAAAGGATGACGTACATTGTTTTAAAATATTGCACCTTTTACATTGTTTTCTAAAAAAAGAAGATAATGTAAAGAAATATAGAAAATTAACGAATATCAGTGCATTTATATATCAACGCCACACATATTTATTCACTACCCATCGATTAAGCAATCCTTAAACATTCAAGCACAGTAGTCTATAAATGGCTGTAATTAATTTAATATATCATAACTTTTTTGATCGTGTGTCGCGTGCATTCGCAACTGCAAGCGCTAACAAGACAAGTCACCAGAAAAAGTCAAGAAGCCTGATACGGGGAGAAATGGCACGTCGCAAGAACACCAAAAGACACGCGGTATCCAAGATGGGCAGCTTGGGAGCCGACAAAGTCGTAATGAAGATGGGCGGAGAGAACTTTTATGTGAGCTGCAACAAAGAACCTGAAACAACAGTTACTACTGAAGACACCACGAGTAAGATCGACGACAAACCACCACAGACAAGCCAACACATCTGAGAAGGAGGAGAAAGACACCAGAGTCTGAAACACCGACTCAAAAACAGTCAGATGGGTTGTCAAGCGTATTCAAGTCGAGCTGTCAGACGAAAATATCACGAATCAGCTACAGGAAGAGAATCCCAACATCTGAATCTTGAAGGCAGAGTTGCAGTTGATCCAAAAACAAAAATTCCAAATTCGACCTCGTCTAACCTGCTTCATCAGCTGTGGTTATTGTTGAGGTACGTGGTTTTTGTGGGTTTATTCACCCTAATTCTTGTCTTGTGAGTCCTATCTCGGACTGGTGATGTAGCGTTTGTGTCTGTGACGTCAGCAGTGGTCGGCGGCTATCCTTTGTGCTCGTCTTTGCTTGTTGTTTTCTCTGTTGGTGTAGGCTCCTGGCTCGTCTGGCTTGACTTGCTGCAGTCCTTATAAGGACTTTTTGTTATCCCACTCCAGCTGGGGGATCGGTCGGCGGCTGTCCTTTGTGCATGTTTCCTCTTGTTGTTTTCTTTGTTGGCGCAGGCTGGTTGCAGTCCTTAAAAGAACTTTTTATTAGGTCTTTTAGTCTTCTTTGTTGTGTATTTTCTGTAGGAGCTTTTCGATGTTGCTGTTTTCCTTCTCGTATTTTTTTTTTCATCTTCGAGTTTTAGCTTCTGCCATTCCCTTTTTTCCTCCGCGGACAGCCATAGCTTTCTTTCTCCGTCTTCTATGTAGTAGGAGTAGTCGGTACCCCGTTCCAACATTGTAATTGGGTAATCTACCGGTAACCTGAATTTCGTGGTTTTTTTTTCTTTTCTCTTTCAATTCAACACCTTTTGAATTCCTTGCGCCTGAGTACCTCCCGTCTTTGACTTGCCCGTATATCCTCCAAGGTAAGCTCAGTGGGCCTATCCGTGTCGTCCTCAGAGTGCTCGTCTTGGTTTACTTCGGATGTCTGGCGGACTAGTGTCTTGGCTGGGTTGCTAGCTTTGTCTAGCGGTTCCGGCTCGTCCTCTTCTTGAATGTCATCATGCGGTTCCTCTGTCTGCTTTTCTGTTTCTTGTGCTGGTTTGTTTTGGGTTGGCCCCCTTTCGATTGTTAGAATTTCTCGTACCGCTTTGATCTCTCGCAGAATCTCTTCATTTATCTTTGTCATCTGCCTCATGTTCTCCACCTCTTGTTTGATGTCCCGCTGGATCTCCTTTATTTCGGCAAGAAGTTTCCCATTGTCGCTGGTTAGTGCCGATGTTTGCAGTAGCTTGACTTGCTTCATTAGCTCCTCAATCTGGCTTTGCAGTTGTTCTTTCTCGGCTTGTGAGATGCATGTTGCTGGCTCGCACCTCCGCATTGCTTCCTTGAATGGAGTTTTTGTGATGGTGGCGATCTTTAAGTCGTCTCTGTGTCTTTGCAGGTACGGACAGCCCAGGTATCTTGCTCCATGTTTGCCCAGGCAGTTGGCGCACTTTCTTTTGTTGTTGGGTGCTCGGAAGTCCGTGTCCAGCTTGGCCAGCGGACACCCCTTGAAGGCGTGGTGATCGGCGCAGTATCGGCATATTTCCGTCTTACTGCGACATGTAGCTCTACTGTGGTCGGCCTTCTGACATCTGGAACATTGCGTGATTCTTGGTATGAATCTTTCTGGTTGCTGCATTCTCTTTTTGAATGATGCTGTGGTCGGCATCTCGCTACCCTCCGACGTCACTAATGCCAAGGTTGTAGGTATCTTGGAGTAGGTGAGAAGCCTTCAAGAATCGGATGTGAAGATTCTCTTCACGTAGCTGCTTCAGGATTTCTTCATCTGTCAGCTCCACAGGAATCCGCTTGACAACCCATCGGACTGTTTTTGAGTCAGTGTTTCAGACTCTGGTGTCTTTCTCCTCCTTCTCTGCTGTCTTGGTTCTTGACTGTGTTGGGCTGTCAATCTTCTCCCTCGTAGTAGCATCAGTAATAACTGTAGTATCAGGCTCTTTGATGCAGCTAGCAGGTGGGCTCTCGACGTTCTTCTTCTTGTTGTCGGCTCCGACGCTGCACATCTTGGCAACAGCGTGTTTCTTGTTGTTGGACTTTCGACGTGACATTTTCCCGCTGATCAGGCTTCTTGACAGAATAATGCGACTTGACTTGTTAGCGCTCGCAGTGCGAATGCGTTGAAGGCAGAGCGGATCCTGACGTACTAAAAGATCCATACCACGCTGGCGGTGGTGACGACAGAGGGCAGCGAGATGCCGACCACAGTATCAGTCAACAAGAAAATTCAACAACCAGAGAGATTCATCCCAAGAGTCAATCAATGTTCCAGATGCCAGAGAGCCGGCCATAGCAGAGCAGCATGTCGCAGCAAGACGGAAATCTGCCGGTACTGCGCCTATCACCATGCCTGTACGGAGTGTCCGCTGGCCAAGCTGGACACGGACTTCCGAGCACCCAACAACAAAAGAAAGTCCGCCAACTGCCTGGTCAATCATGGAGCAAGATACTTAGGCTGTCCGTACCGTCAAAGACACGAAGACGTCTTAAAGTTCGCCATCACCACAGATACTCCATATAAGGATTCATTGCGGAGGTGCCAGACAGCCACGGGCATCTCACAACCGGAAAAAGCTCAACTGCAAGACCAGATAGATGAGTTAAAGAAGCAAATCAAGCTGCTTCAAACGCCGGCGCGGACCAGCGACAATGAAAAGCTGCTTGCTGAGATAAAGGAGATCCAGCAAAACATCAAGCAAGAAGTGGAACATATGGCGCTGATCAAGAAGAAGAACTAAAAAATTCTACAAATGATTAAATCAGAGCGAGAACTGCAAAAAGCTGAAATGGAACTTTTCCACAACAAATCAACAGAAGCCATACAAGAAATCACAGAGAAACCGCAAGATGAAAACCAAGACACCGAGCCTGAACTGCAAGCGAAAGCCAGCAGCACAACCACGATACCAGAAACATTCAAAGGGAAGCCAATATCCCGCCAGACACCAGAAGAAAACAGAGATGAGCACCCTGATGACGGCATAGAGGACGCCCCGATACCGCCAGTATTTACCGATGAAGAAATCGCAGAGATAAAGAGGATACACGAACTCAAGCGCAAGGAATACAGAAGGCGCATCTAAGAAAAAAAAACAACCCACAAAGAAACTCCAGGGGAAACCAATGCCCTGCCGTACCGCTGAAGAACCAGATTTATGGCAGGGTGACGAATATCCATGGCAGTACTATATAGATGACGGAGAGATCGTCCTGTGGCTGACCACAGAGGAAGCAATCGAAAGACAGCAAGAACTCAAACGCGAAAGTTAAAAAAGGCGCAAGGAGGCATATCACATCGAAAAGCTTCTACAGACAATACACAAAAACGGAGGCAAAAATACCAAATAAAAAATCATTATAAGGACTACAACCAGTCAAGTCAGGCGAGTCAGGAGCCTTCACTAACAAAAGAAACCACCAGCGGGGACGCGAACAAAGGACAGCCGCCGATCAGCCCCCCCCCCCCCCCCGCTGACGTCACAGACATAAACGCTTACATAACCAGTCCTAGATAGGACTTACTCGTAAGAGCGCACAAGACAAGTAACAGGGTAAAAATAACCACAAAAACTACGGATCTCAACAGTAACCAAAGCTGAAGAGGCAGGTTAGACGAGACTGAATTTGGAATTTTTTTTTCGAAAATTGGAATTGGAATTGGAACTGGAATAATATTTCATATTCATTATAAACCCATTTACACGTGCAAGTACATTATTATGAAACATCTAGCTATTAAACTTAGTTACTTTGAAAACATATAAACATCCATATGGAAAATAACAATTCTCAATGTGTTTCGGTATCAACATCCCACAGATTAATTACTCAGCGCCAGAGTAATCCTATGACATACACACGCTGCAAGGGAGACAACAGTGTTGGTCAGGTGTTTCTCTCTTCTCGAGGAATCAATTACCTAGGCTTCTATAAGGCAAAAGCAATTATTGACCAACGTCTGGCTGTCTCCATGTCTGTAGGTGTTGTGGCTGTGAAGAAACCGACAAAAGGTAAGCTTATTTGTATATGAACTATCCAAATGTGGAATATGATTTTTTTAACACCATACTTGCCAGTAAATGTAGGAATTAGGTCTGAAACCAGTCAAGAACTTTATTAAAGAACAACAAATTAAATGATTTGGCCATGTCACAAGAATACCCTGGTACCAACTACCACAAAGAACCACATTGAAGAAACATGATGTATACAGAACAAGGAAAAGACCACGTAGCAGATGGCATTATGGTATCAAGACATGATACCCAACCTAGAAAGTGAGCACAACAGATCCTCACATCACCCCAAACACTTCACTGAGGTCAATGGAGGTGAGCACATCAGATCCTCACATCACCCCAAACACTTCACTGAAGTCAATGGAGGTGAGCACATCAGATCCTTACATCACCCCAAACACTTCACTGAGGTCAATGGAGGTGAGCACATCAGATCCTCACATCACCCCAAACACTTCACTGAGGTCAATGGAGCAAGAGAAGAAGAGGAAAAAAGTAGGGGGAAGTTGAAGTGTGTGATTTTGAACCCAAATCCTGTCTGGGCTGCGTAGAGCTTAAATGAGGGTAGCTTAATCTTGATAGAATCCATCCATGTAATCATGCAGCATGCATCCGTGTAGGCAGAGCGTCACCATCTGAACGCAGCAGGAGGCCGCTGATATAGCAATGATATAAACATGAAACAAATAGTATATACAAGGATCAGAAGGCTTCCGCGCTCAAACCTTAATCCCTGTGAAAATACAGTTCGCTTGTTTTTCACATGCTGCGCCTTATGTCCATTTAATTAGCGCTGCCCAAGCTAGACAATGTGCTTATAGTAAGTAATGCTGTATACTGCACAATGTTTTTGAAAAGATCTAATAACAATCGGACTCTTCTTTGGTTGTTGAAAATGAGGGCGGAGTGAGTATGGGAAGATCCCGAGTGCTGTTATGTTGGTTCTTGACCCAACTCAACTCAGACTGGTAAGAATGAGACAGCGAGGCGTGACGAAGGGATCTGGCCGACGTTCGACGCTCAGAGGAAAGGCGAGACGGACATATAATCAGATTGCTACTGGAACTATTAGTGTTGGAACTCTTCGCTGGCTGCTGAGGATGGGGACGGAGCACTTATGGGAATGCCCCGAATGCTGTGATGTCGGTTCCTAAATCAATCAATCAATCAATCACCAACTCAACTCAGATCTAAACAACAGTGCGTGATTCTAGGCACTACTCACGAGGAGCTTACTCTCGTGTGTTGCACCCGGCGATGTTATCACCATTACTACCGTTAAAAAGAAGTTCAGGTGTGTTCTCAATAAACAAACATTGGAGTTTACAGGTATTTCTTAAGATATATAATTCAGACTAAAACAAGGAGATGATTTCCTTTGCCGAGTAGTACGGTCACAATACATAAAACAGTTAAGTGGCACAGTCAGCGTCTGCGACAAACTTGTAGCGAACGCGATTCTCAATCCCGCATACCGGGCTCGAAGTCAACTGCCAGGCGATTTGGAAGCCGACAGCCTGTGTTGATTTTTAACAATGGTATGAGTTCCGTCGTTCATAAATCAATGGCAAGCTACTTGCCTAGTAAATCACAAACAGCCAAAAAGGTGGGTTGCGTTGAGTTGAGATAAGAACCAACATCACTGCACCCAGGGCATTCCCACATGTGCTCCGTCCCCTCGTTCAAAAGCCAGCGAAGAATCATACTGCTAATCCTTCCAACTGCCAACTGATTGAAAATTCTCGTAGTCTCAGTTTTGAGATTTGTCAAGAACGCCTGCCTATCCCCCGCTATGTACGGGTTGTCAGTCTGTTCCTCCACTTTCTCCACCTGGTCCCACAGGAGCCCTACAACCTCTCCATTGTCCATAGGTAATCTAAACCACTGTTTCCCAACCTTTTTTGTGCTATGCCCCACCTAAGCCTTACTAAAATTCTCCATGAGTCAGTAATGAATACAATGTGTGTTGCAGTTGTCTCCTCCAACCATTAGAAAGCTGTTATTACTGCTTCCACCTCCAATCTCATGCTGGAGGTTGGAGTCTCATATGCCAGACTCTCTTTTGTTTTCAAGCATCCTCCATTGACATTCGCAATGAAACCCCAACCACTACGTCTGTTTCTCACCACTGTTCCATCAGTATGGATCACTATGTCACCTTGATGTGTGTTGCTCTGGATCATTTGATGCACATCAAACTCTGTGCTGCCTGCTGCCCATGCTTTCCACTCACGACCTAGTCTTACCATTCACCTTGTGCCAGTCCGACATGTCACCCGATTCTTTTACCGATTCTGTTTCACGATTGATGCTCTCAATTTCACACACCTGACTAATATATATTTCTGTATGTGCCATCCAGGACCTGCCTCTTCTCAGTCTGTGACTTTGGCCATATCCATGGCTTCATGCAGGGGGTGATCCCTGTCTGCAGCGACTCTCGGGTACCATTTGGCTTAAAGGACACTGTGCCTATCAGCAATTGTTGGTAGTGCAGGGATATTCATCATGCATATAATCGGTGTGTCCTTTATGCACCCCAGGATCACCCACATGGCCGCATTCTGTATGCGCTCCAACCTTTCAAGCTGGCTCGTCGATACTGTCAGCATCCCCAAGCCATACTCAATGACTGAAAATATTAACTGCTGAAAGAGCATGTAAAACATCCTCTGCTTTTCTACGGCTGCTACCATCGCCATGAATGCATTAAAACCTTTTCCAGCCTTCACCACCAAAACCTCCACATGATCCATAAAAGACACACATTTGTCGAAGACGATTCCCAAGTATCTCAATTTACTCTCTCTACATAGATGACGTCCATTCAATGTAATACATGGGATATCTACCTTCAAGATTCGGTTATCCTACACAACAGATACCTTCTCTGAATTTATTACAACCCCTGAGTCCATGCACCACTCCGCCACCCTGTTTACTGCCGACTGTAAGTTTTCAGCCATTCTTTCTCTGTCTCTTCCCTGTCTGTACACCAGTACATTATCTGCGAATGTCAAGATTCTACCGATTCCTGGTGCCTCAATTGCTACGACGTTGCTGCTGTGTACATTAAAGAGCACTGGGGACATAGCAGATCTCTGTGGCAGCCCAAGTGTAATAGTACAGGGGTCAGAAGTCCATAAACCTTCTCGAATACCTTGCCAAAGGTGTTTTGCAAGGTTATAATTCTATATCCATTTTGTTTTGAGTGATTATTGCCTGGCCGTGGGAGTGGGACACGGTAGCTGTGCAATTAATTATGGAATATTTCTGCCGTTTTCAAGCTGTCAGAAGTGCTGGTGCGCCACCGCTAAGTTAAATGTATTATTCATTGGCAAGCAACCTCAGGTTGTCAGAATTTAACTTGGGGCAAAATCTATATGGCCGAAATAAAGATTACGCCCCTGAATATCCCAGAATACAGCTACAAGTGACTCGTTAACAAAATGCAATTAGCTGTTCTTGATATTCGCCAAGGAGTGGGAAGGAGAAGGTTAGATGGGCTAGATTTAAGTCTATGAATTGACTAATAGCTCAGTGCAGGCTTTCCCACTGACGTTTACCCTCCCTGGTGTGTAAGTAATCCCCCATCAATGTACACACACAAACACGTATGCACAATTGGAAAATAACAGGTAACTATGAGTTTAAAACAAATTACTGTAATTACTATCAATATCGTTGAATGGTTATCATGATGATGAAACCAGATAGGTGTATGACATATAACAATCACGTAACTTAAATGATGAATAGTACTACATATCTCCAACGTTTCTTGTATCCTGTCTGGATCTGTGGCTGGGTTACAGGTGAGATAAGCAAACAGCAGTTATGTTCAGATCAGCACAGCCGGTTGGTGGTCAGAATGTCGTTCCGTCCTGATGCCACCAGGTTCCTCGGTGTCACTGCACGGGAAAGCCTGGGCTCCTGTTGAAGGATTGGAAGAGATAATCAAGAATGTAAATTATATAGTTCTACATCAATACAATCCTAAATAATACATACATCCTATCACCCTCATATACGACGATCAGTCTGGCCAAGTCTCTCTTCCAGCTTTAATGTTTTTACTCTCCTCCGTCTCCTTCTATCTCCCTCTCCTACTGTCTAGTCTGGGAAGGACTTTTCCGGTCTAACACGCCTGTTGTTACAAATCCTGCCATCCCCTATAACGTCTTAACGTCCTACCACGAAGGGTCCTCTGTTAATTATCACTAATTCAGACAAACCCGGTTCCTTATAGCCGCTCTGTTCAACTCTGGTTTCGCAGATCAAAGGTTAGGTAGTGGTATCTTACGACTATCAGTCGCCATAAAAGACCTCAATGAGTTGTGATGCATGCAAGTGCACCACGCATTGGAAGGTCTAAGCACCATATATCCTGGAACGATTGTGCGTAATTTCTGCACGAATACACCTCTGCTTCAAACACAATCAATAGGCAATATGCCAATATGCGCGGCGCACACTAGTATAACACTCAATTCCTCCTAGTGAGTACAATATGAAATTCAAAGCATTTCAAGCATCAAATACACATAAAGTATACAAATTTAAAATAGACATATAATGATTTTCAACATACTAGCATACGGAATTAGATAGTCATACTATTATATACATTGAAGTGAGACTCTATAAATAGGTCTCATATGAGTAACTACTCAGGACAGCCGCATTGCTGGTCTGTCCGGTTTAGTCACTACTTAGCCACTGCCGTGGTAAGAAGTAAAAGAAATATAGTCAATTTACTATATTCTGTACCATGAATGCACACAACACAAGACGACCAGGCTAGTTCAAATAGGAATGACAAGCATCTGACAAGACACAGGAAAGTAAACAGTATATCTAAAACATAGCCAAGATCTGCCTAATATAAGGTTCCTATTTGTTATAGTAAGTATGACATAGTAACACAACTGTACAGACAAGTGAGATAATACTAGCTCTCCTTGAAAGTAACCAGAGTCATATGGTCAGTATATTATATCATATATATTATATGAAAGTCAGTACATCTAAAAGACTTGAATAGTTACTGGGAATTAACATTCCTATGGAATTATAGGCAACATAAGAATCAGACATAACTGAAGTTCACGATCTAGGCAAGCGTATTTATACTAACAAGAATAGATGGATAGCCGGCTAACGGATAGCCGTTTCAAGCTATGACACAGATAAGTTGAAATTTATACGTTCATGTAGTGTCGATCGTGTATTTGTTAATCTATTTTTGTTTGTTTGTTCTGTGCTGACGAAGGCTTTGGCCGCAACGTCCATTGTTTTTTGTTTTGGTAAAGCTCTCAATCTACTTCTCGTTTTTCAGTGATTCATTCATTGTATTTATACTAAGTACGACAGGCGCCCTTTCTTATCTCCCCTTTTCCATGCTGGCGGCGGGGTAGCCATGTGTGTTTTTTTTCTGGCCGTGATCCGTTGTACACTGCATTCAGTCAGCGCGGTCGTGTAGTGTTATCATTCTGACACCCCGCACTTTCTACAGGTAATTAATTGCCTTCATTCAATCGCTCCATTTCACACTGTTGACTTAGCAAGGGACCCTATTGATATAAGACGCCAGTCTGTCGACCAATACTTGACTCAGAGTTTTTTCAACATTCATCTGCGTCTCAAGCAGTTTCACGCCTGGCTGAGCGACAGGCCATACCTGTGCCCGGGGCCGTATCACCCGCCATTGTGTTTGTTGAGAGTTCCCAGCCACGGGTAGGTCATACGTAGCCACCAGACCGTGTCTATTGAGCGATCAGCCTGAGTTTTACAACTCTGTGATAACACAAACTGTTTGCATCATGCGTTTGTGCGCCCAATATGGTGTCATGTCTGGATAGCCACGGAGGAGTATGATTAATTCTTTATTTCTCTAATTGGCTCCTCAGATGTCGGTGACCGGGAAAGTATTCTGGGATGATAACGCGGCGTTCCGTGACACATGCTTAAGTTGAAAAATAAAACTCATCCCCTCCAAGTCACCATCGTTCATGTTCTTCATATGGGTGTACCTAATCCCATCCGGGCCTGGTCCTGTGTATTTAGCTATCTTCAGCACACGTCTAATATCGTCTACCTGTATCATGTCTTCATAGTAGTCATTCCTACTAGCCTCGTTGACCGTATCCCTAATAGTCCTGTCCTGCTGATCAGTCTCTTTTAGAAATGGTGCAATAAAGTCCCCCCCCCCCTCCTCAAACCCTGTCCTTGTCAGTTGTCATAGATCGGTTGTTGTCATCGTATACCGTACCATGTGTACAGGGCAGTGCTTTTCTGTTCATCTGTCTGTGCAACTTCCAGAATTTTCCCAATGTCAAATCCTCACCGACTTCACTTATAAAGTATTCCCACTTCATGTTTTGGCCTCTGCTGCTTGGCGTTTAAAATCCTGCACTTTTACTTTTTTCCTTCTTTCTCCCCCAATTCTGTGTCAACTTAACTGGTTGCTCTCCGCACCCTCTGCCAATTCCTTATGTCCACCCTCTTTTCCCTCAATGCTTGCTCCACTTCTTGTGTCCACCATGGTGGTTGTGTTAAGATTCTTCGTGGTGTTTAAGACTGTTCCTGTGACCTAAGGCGCCCCATGAGCTAAGAGTGGTCGCGATCATAATGGAATGCCTTGCGGTCTCCTATAGCCCTGGCTGTGCTGGACTTATGTATCAATACAGAACATGAGAGGTGGTCGCTTCCATGGTCCCCAAGGACACTCCATGTTATGTCTGATACCACGTCTTGGTATAAAGGTTCCAGGTCACTGGCTGTGTCTCGTTCCCCCGGTCTCATTGCTAGCCTGGTTGATCTTCCGTCATTTATACAAACCATATCCATCTCAAGCAAGACTTCCGCGAAAGCAATACCCTGTCTGTTCTCGCCACACCTGTCGCACTGCTTAGCGCGCGGATTGAAGTCACCACATATGAGATGCCTGGTGCCAGAGGTGCCAAATAATGCTGGAATTTATTGCGAAGTCCTGTGAAGGACATGCAACATACTTCAGACACCACGCATATGTCCATAGACGTGTCAAGCTTGCTTGTATTAGATCGTCATGTGTCAATAAAAATCAGGACTACAGGCACCAAGTAGCACCAGGCATAACGAAAGAGCATGTATTTAGAGGGAAACGATGGAAATGCCCTGATCTAATTTCGTAACCAAAAAAAAAAAAAAAAAAGACAAGAACCAATGATATATTGAAAAAAACACACACACGTGAATGAGCCAAACGAATTTCAATTACAAGGTTGAATGTGTAAAAAGGTAACATTGAAATTAATCGTGTTATCATCCAGCATCTCCTGGGCTTCCGCCCTTCAACCCAATGTCATGTAATACATACAAGTGTTCATCAGCCGTTATGTTTCATATAGTGTTTCTGCTGCCTGGCTCATGTGTAAGAGCTCATGCCTGGCTCATGTTTATGAGTTGGACCACCAAACAGGGGATATATTCTACAATTTGGTAAGGACATGTATAAAACACACCCCGTGCTGAGTACCCGCCGTAGTGATGTGACTAGCGCGCTTGGTCATCGACCCGCTAATCATGGGATCATATCAATACCCATTTGTAAAAGTGACCAGGGCTCCCAGGCCGACACAGCCTAAAGCGGGTACCCGGAAATGTCTTGGGAAGTAAAGGCGGCTGGCGAGTGTCTATTGGTTTATACAATTATGGGGCTAGCACCATATACCGAGTATGACCCGAGGCGTGTCAACAGAACTGGACACACTGTGTTAACGGCTGGCAATAGAGAAGATTGTGGGTGTGGTTACATAACGACTGTCACACTTGTCTACCGGAACTGTTCCGTGAACTAAAGGCTGCTGGGATTATATTGACCATGTGACCAACCAAGTGCCGATTGGTCTATACAAATATAGGGCTAACACTATATACTCCATACGCTCAGAGGCGTGTAAACAGAACTGGACACACTGTGTTAACGGCTGGCAATAGAGAAGATTGTGGGTGTGGTTACATAACGACTGTCACACTTGTCTACCGGAACTGTTCCGTGAACTAAAGGCTGCTGGGATTATATTGACCATGTGAGCAACCAAGTGCCGATTGGTCTATACAAATATGGGGCAAGCACCAGATACCCTAAATGCTGCAAAGAACCCACAAGAGCCCTGTAGTTTAACGTAACAGAGATCATTGCAACAACAACAAAACATTACAAAGTAAGGCGGGACATTACAAACTGGCAGATGGAGTTTACAGAGTGGGAGGAGTAGACACTGGCGCTGGATAGGACACACATGGAGAACATCTGGGGTAATATAACTGGACACTCTCTTGTCTGGGGTAATATAACTAGACACTCTCTTGTCTGGGGTAATATAACTAGACACTCTCTTGTCTGGGGTAATATAACTGGACACTCTCTTGTCTGGGGTAATATAACTGAACACTCTCTTGTCTGGGGTAATATAACTAGACACTCTCTTGTCTGGGGTAATATAACTAGACACTCTCTTGTCTGGGGTAATATAACTAGACACTCTCTTGTCTGGGGTAATATAACTGAACACTCTCTTGTCTGGGGTAATATAACTGAACACTCTCTTGTCTGGGGTAATATAACTAGACACTCTCTTGTCTGGGGTAATATAACTAGACACTCTCTTGTCTGGGGTAATATAACTAGACACTCTCTTGTCTGGGGTAATATAACTAGACACTCTCTTGTCTGGGGTAATATAACTAGACACTCTCTTGTCTGGGGTAATATAACTAGACACTCTCTTGTCTGGGGTAATATAACTAGACACTCTCTTGTCTGGGGTAATATAACTAGACACTCTCTTGTCTGGGGTAATATAACTGGACACTCTCTTGTCTGGGGTAATATAACTGAACACTCTCTTGTCTGGGGTAATATAACTAGACACTCTCTTGTCTGGGGTAATATAACTAGACACTCTCTTGTCTGGGGTAATATAACTAGACACTCTCTTGTCTGGGGTAATATAACTGGACACTCTCTTGTCTGGGGTAATATAACTGAACACTCTCTTGTCTGGGGTAATATAACTAGACACTCTCTTGTCTGGGGTAATATAACTAGACACTCTCTTGTCTGGGGTAATATAACTAGACACTCTCTTGTCTGGGGTAATATAACTAGACACTCTCTTGTCTGGGGTAATATAACTAGACACTCTCTTGTCTGGGGTAATATAACTAGACACTCTCTTGTCTGGGGTAATATAACTGAACACTCTCTTGTCTGGGGTAATATAACTAGACACTCTCTTGTCTGGGGTAATATAACTAGACACTCTCTTGTCTGGGGTAATATAACTAGACACTCTCTTGTCTGGGGTAATATAACTGGACACTCTCTTGTCTGGGGTAATATAACTGAACACTCTCTTGTCTGGGGTAATATAACTAGACACTCTCTTGTCTGGGGTAATATAACTAGACACTCTCTTGTCTGGGGTAATATAACTAGACACTCTCTTGTCTGGGGTAATATAACTGGACACTCTCTTGTCTGGGGTAATATAACTGAACACCCTCTTGTCTGGGGTAATATAACTAGACACTCTCTTGTCTGGGGTAATATAACTAGACACTCTCTTGTCTGGGGTAATATAACTAGACACTCTCTTGTCTGGGGTAATATAACTAGACACTCTCTTGTCTGGGGTAATATAACTAGACACTCTCTTGTCTGGGGTAATATAACTAGACACTCTCTTGTCTGGGGTAATATAACTAGACACTCTCTTGTCTGGGGTAATATAACTAGACACTCTCTTGTCTGGGGTAATATAACTAGACACTCTCTTGTCTGGGGTAATATAACTAGACACTCTCTTGTCTGGGGTAATATAACTAGACACTCTCTTGTCTGGGGTAATATAACTAGACACTCTCTTGTCTGGGGTAATATAACTAGACACTCTCTTGTCTGGGGTAATATAACTAGACACTCTCTTGTCTGGGGTAATATAACTAGACACTCTCTTGTCTGGGGTAATATAACTAGACACTCTCTTGTCTGGAGTAATATAACTAGACACTCTCTTGTCTGGGGTAATATAACTAGACACTCTCTGGTCTGGGGTAATATAACTAGACACTCTCTTGTCTGGGGTAATATAACTAGACACTCTCTTGTCTTGGGTAATATAACTAGACACTCTCTTGACTGGGGTAATATAACTAGACACTCTCTTGTCTGGGGTAATATAACTAGACACTCTCTTGTCTGGGGTAATATAACTAGACACTCTCTTGTCTGGGGTAATATAACCAGACACTCTCTTGTCTGGGGTAATATAACTAGACACTCTCTTGTCTGGGGTAATATAACTAGACACTCTCTTGTCTGGGGTAATATAACTAGACACTCTCTTGTCTGGGGTAATATAACTAGACACTCTCTTGTCTGGGGTAATATAACTAGACACTCTCTTGTCTGGGGTAATATAACTAGACACTCTCTTGTCTGGGGTAATATAACTAGACACTCTCTTGTCTGGGGTAATATAACTAGACACTCTCTTGTCTGGGGTAATATAACTAGACACTCTCTTGTCTGGGGTAATATAACTAGACACTCTCTTGTCTGGGGTAATATAACTAGACACTCTCTTGTCTGGGGTAATGTAACTAGACACTCTCTTGTCTGGGGTAATATAACTAGACACTCTCTTGTCTGGGGTAATATAACTAGACACTCTCTTGTCTGGGGTAATATAACTAGACACTCTCTTGTCTGGGGTAATATAACTAGACACTCTCTTGTCTGGGGTAATATAACTAGACACTCTCTTGTCTGGGGTAATATAACTAGACACTCTCTTGTCTGGGGTAATATAATTAGACACTCTCTTGTCTGGGGTAATATAACTAGACACTCTCTTGTCTGGAAGCCACAAGGTAAAGGAAATATTGGGAGACATTAAAACAAGCGGAGATGACAGAGATGAATAATAGTGGGAGGACATGGAGGATGCCAGGACGGCTTGGCCTGGGTTAGTTGAGGGCCCAAGCTCAATTTGAGAGAGAGAGAGAGGGGGGGGAGAGGGGGAGGGCGATGGGGATAAAGGGCAGCAGAAGAAGAAGAATAGGAAGAATTTTGTTTTGTTTTAAAATTGCATTTCCTTTGCAGGACGTAGCGATCGACCCCAAGTTAACTTTCTTAGCAATTTTATTATCAGTAGTTTACCATTGTTTGCTGAACGAGAAATCAATGTTGAAGTCCAACTGACAGGTGTAGGGGCTGAACTCCCTACCCCGCCATCAGGGCACCGGAAGTTTAAGAGCTATAGCGCTCTTATCCTTACGGCCACGTCAACCTCTAGGAGGGAGTATAGATGTGAATAGATGGCTACTTGCCACATAATCAATAATCATATCCAACATGTGATTCTTGCTCGGTTATCATATCCAGCTATTGCTAGTTCATGACAAGCAGATAATAGATGTATCAATACCCTAATGTTATTCCAACAGCGGGCGTCAGCGAAGCCCTTATCCGAGCCCATGACTCGTGCGGGCGAGTGTGTCAGGCTGCGTGCAAGGATAAACGCACCGGCCAGTATAAGAAATGCAAGGGAGCCATTGCGGTCAGCTCGGACCAGCCTCTCATGTATGGCGCAAACTACGGCGAAGGTATCAATCATTGTCTAGTTGTTCCTGCACATACGTTTCATGTGTGTATAAGTCCTCCCGTACACACACATCCATACACAAAAAATCACACACACAGACAGACATGCACAACCACCTACACACATACACACACCTCTTACACACACACACACACACACACACACACACACACACACACACACACACACACACACAAGCATAAGTTGTCTTAGTATTTTGAACCTTTCAGAAAAGAACATATCAGAGTAGATTATTAACAAAGGAGAAAGACAACACGGATTTGGGACATCAGTCTGAAACACTTGAAAACATTAAAGAAATACTGACCTTCTTCTTCTGAACTTTCACATCTATTGCAACAACACGGAGCGTAGATAATTAGATTCACTACAGCCTCTGGAATCCCAATATTTAGAGGGGTGGTTATAGTCCCTCTGTCTTCCATATGCATTTCTGTGTCTGTGTTATTTCGTAGAACAGAAGAACAAGGACATGATGTATTTTGTACGCAATATACACGCATGCCTTTAATTAATGTTTGATTGGACTTGGCAAGAGTAATACTTCCTTCAGCAGATCCTTGCAAGTAATTTGAAACAAATGCACGGAAAAAAACGTTGCTGTGTTGTATACTCAGCAGCGAAAATATGAATAAGAAATTAGTTGTATATTGATTCCTTGCTTGTATAAGTACGTTCATCTTATTATGTTTTACAATTATGGAGGCAACAGACACATTAAGAAGATTTGGTCGCATTTATTGAGAAAACAGGCACAACAGAACTGTTTACATTTATTGCGAAAACAGGGACAATGAGAACTGCTTGCAATGATTGAGAAAACAGACACATTGAGAAAATTTAGTAGTATTTATTAAGAAAACAGAGACACTAAGATGAATTGGTAGCATTTATTGAGAAAACATACACGTTTATAAGAGTTGGCCTTATTTATTGAGAACTAGCTGACCCGGCCCGGCTTCGCCCAGGCCCTGGCGGGGATCTATCTATCTATCTATCTATCTATCTATCTATCTATCTATCTATCTATCTATCTATCTATCTATCTATCTATCTATCTATCTATCTATCTATCTATCTATCTATCTATCTATCTATCTATCTATCTATCTATCTATCTATCTATCTATCTATCTATCTATCTATCTAATCTATCTATCTATCTATCTATCTATCTATCTATCTATCTATCTATCTATCTATCTATCTATCTATCTATCTATCTATCTATCTATCTATCTATCTATCTATCTATCTATCTATCTATCTATCTATCTATCTATCTATCTATCTATCTATCTATCTATCTATCTATCTATCTATCTATCTATCTATCTATCTATCTATCTATCTATCTATCTATCTATCTATCTATCTATCTATCTATCTATCTATCTATCTATGGCCAGGTGATTTAACCTAAGATATAGCAATGCTACTAAAAGTTATGTCCCTTTATATAATTTTTCTTATGTTAAGTCATGTAATTACAAAATTAAATTTTAGTACGTAAATAGCTGATTGTACGCTAACAAACTATGACAGTTGGCTGCACGGGAATGAAAAGAAAACATGTAGAAAATTTCATCTTAATCGGATGGACCGTTATCGAACGCATCCAATACATCCCTACCCATATACATACATACATTCTGTTTTATATATATATAGATACACACGTGGGGAAGAATGTCGTTGAAATAACAAGCAAACATATTCCGAGGTTAAATAAAAGATGAGTGTGAAAAGAGAGCTGATCGGAGGCATGAACAAGTGATAGATCAAATAGTTTGGCTGTCTTAAAAGCATCACACATTTCTTTAAAAAACCACACTGGAAAGGAAGGATTAAAGGTAGGTGTGGCAAGCGGAAGGTGTTGAAGCCTTTGGAGTCAACCTTACTCTGTGGAAATAGCGCTTTTTTGATTTATTAATACAGACGAAACACTTTCATTAAACTATATGAGATTTGTATGTGCAATGTACCTATATTTCCAGCGGTGACGAACGTGTTTGACTACAAATTCAACCTGCCTCAGTTCAAAAACAATAATGTTTTCTTGACGTTTCACTGCGACTACCACAGAAACTTTCCATATACGGACTACAAAAACGGCGTCGTGCCTCAGCCAGCGGTCGTAGTGAAACCTTCTGTTGTTGTCCCGCAGTCAAACACTGGTAAGTTACTTGTGTACCGGAGACATGGTGTCAGTCGGTTTGTAGAGCTGTGAACTTAACAAATGATGTCTTTAAACTACATGTAGTTTATAGAGAGAGTTCTCACCGCTTCTAAGTTTAAGTTGTGTATGTTCAACAGTCTTTGTATTGAGCCCACTCTCTCTCTCTCTCTCTCTCTCTCTCTCTCTCTCTCTCTCTCTCTCTCTCTCTCTCTCTCTCTCTCTCTCGATGAGTAGTGGGCCTGCAGTCAGTAAGCTGGTAGGCCTATAGCTTTTTTTCGGTCAGTCCTGCCGGCGTAGCTTGAAAGCTCGTCGGTAGGCGTCCAGTGGTTTTGCATGTATCACCTTGTACCGGGAGGGCGCGCTTTAGCGATGCTACTCTTGGCTTGCATGTGCGTGAATAGTCCGTCTGTCCTGTCAGTGGCCAGATGCACTGCGAGCTGATGAGGCTCAACCGTAAATCTGGAGATTTGTTCGCAACTTAGACGAGCAACATCTTCTGTGGGCAGCTTCTCGCTAGCATGTGTATGTGGCCTGTCCTGGCGGTCAGTCCGTCTCGGCGATGGATATCTGGTTGATCTTATCAGTAATCATACGCGCATACGCTCATTCGCTTGTCGCTACGCTTGTCTTAAAACTGAAAATTAAAGGAATTGATGGAAGGGCCATTTGCATGAGGCTCTCGATAGCCAATATATACAGGGATATCTGGCCGTGACAGCCTAACGTCCATTGCTTCTGTGTCCGTCTTCCAGTCGTCTTGCCATGCTCGCCACTGGAGCCAGATGGACGCAGACGAGAGAGCTGGGACGATGGAGTTGCGCCACCACTACCTCGCTATATAAATCTAAAGCGAAAGTCATTCGTTCCTCATCAAAAGATTGATTGATTGATTGATTGATTGATTTAGGAATCGACATCACAGCAGTCGGGGCATTCCCATAAGTGCTCCGTCCCCATCCTCAGCAGCCAGCGAAGAGTTCCAACACTAATATTACCAGTAGCAATCTGATTATAAGTCCGTCTCGCCTTTCCTCTGAGCATTGAGCGTCGGCCATATCCCCTCATCACTTCTCGCTGTCTCATTCTTGCCAGACCATGGTAATCCATTTGCTCCTCCGAGATGTGCACGTGCTCCCACAAGGCCGCAACCACATCTGCCTTGTCATGTATCAATACTCCACCAAGTTCTGCATAGCCAGCCAATCTGTCCGCCTGTTCATTTCCCAGCACACCGGCATGCCCCGGAGAAAAGATCCAGGCGATGCTTGCCACCCGTGACCTCCGAAGCGAAGCAAACCACTCCGCACGAAGCCCGCCCGCCCTCACCCTCGTCAGCATGCCCTCTGAGTCAGCTACAATCACGATGTGTGTGTGTGTGTGTGTGTGTGTGTGTGTGTGTGTGTGTCGTATTCTCCATACAGCGGAGAGCCGCAGTGACTGCCTCCACCTCAATTCTTAGGCTGGATGTTGTGGTATCATATGCCAGGCTCTCCCGCCCCAAACATCGCCCATTAGCTTTGGCTATGAACCCCCAGCCACGTCTCTCACCTCTTGACACCGAACCATCTGTGTAGATAATCACATCACCCTAGTGAGCATTGTCCTGAATTAGTTGCTGGATTTCTACTTCCGTGGCCCCCGTGGGCCACTTCCTGCACTCCCGGCTTAATGTGATTATAACTCTGCACAAGCCTGTCAGTATATCCTCCTAATGACTGGGTGTTTCTATAAGTAGCGAAGAATAACTACATGGCCTGGTGGCAATTAGCTGGCGGGTAAAATGCGTGTGTCATAGTAAGTAGTATGTAGTAGTATGGTAAGGACATGTGGTGCATAATTGTTGGGGATCAGCCCAGAACATAAAATACTTTCTTATATCGCTTATGTGTCGTCACCACAAACCTTAAGACAACGAATCATGAAATGTCAAATCGCGCGAACTAGGATACGTAATAGTGTCCGATTTGGTATATTTAAAAAGGTAAACTTTAATTACTAAAAGTAATAGTATGTGCGAGGTAATATTAAAAATAGTAGTTTTATGTGTAAAGTGAAAAAAGTAAAGATGGCGGCACGGGTTAGGAGGCCTACTATCAACAGCTTCGATCCATATTTGAGAATATGATCATCAGAAGACCTTGGGTTTCCGACTATATATCTAATAAAAAGTGTTCGACTGTGTATTATAATGGGGGTTATAACTGTCTGCATTGACTGGGACTTAAACACTATCATCAAACCACGGGCGATGTATTAGGGATACAAGATTCGTCCTCGGGTTGTATGATGGTGTACAGACAGTCACATGGTCACAGGTTTAAGGGATACACCTGAAACATGTGATTAATTGCTACGACCGGACCACGTGAGGGAATTACATACAACCGGTCACATGCTTAACGGTACATCTGATCAAAGATGGCTTTGCATCCTGTCACATGCATAAGGATATATATTGGAAACGCGGGTAATGGCTAAAACTGGACCACGTAAGGGCGCTGCTTCCGATTACATGCTTATGGATACATCCGAGACACGTGGGTAATAGCTACATCCATTCAAAGATGGCAGTGCTTCCGATTATTTTGGATGTAAGGATACATCCAAGACACCTGGGTAAGAGGAATACTACAGAAAATATGACGGCCTGTTGGTTTCCGAACTAGGGTACCTAACTCGCGATGACAACCATGTATGGGAGTGATTCCAGTACCTCGTCAACAGCACACCCAAACGCTAAAATGGTCTTCTTTGTCTCTCTTTTCTATATTCATGTAGTACTAAGATAATTGAGTAACACCAAATAATATCTCGACCTCAATACAACATAGGGTAGTTTTGAATGTAGTATACACAACTATAACCAAGGCATCACAGTGTCCGACTAAATCGGTCTCGTAGATATAGAGGAGGGATGTGATCACCGATGCCAGTCGGGGAAGGCACATCTTTTACTTAATAACTAGCTGTCATACAGCGACGAGAGGTTAGTGCAGCTTATTAGATGTACACACGAACACAACAAGCTGTCGCAACATAGGAGTTTCATGTAACATGACATGTCACGAGCTGTCCTGACCACTGAAGCATCACGACACAGATCATACATTTACACTGTCATTTTCTCTCTGTGCGTCCATACTAGTCTTTGCATCTTTCACTAGAAACACATTTCCATTGCCAATATATGTTCTTCAACTCGAGGCTGCTCATTGCCCCGTATCACATCCAGACAAAAGTACAGGTTATAAGTAGAACTTCAATATTCAAATAAGAAAATTTGTTACCCAAATGCGAAAAATGCCGGCCTAATACAGAAATATCTCGTCCAAACTTATGAAATGCAGGAAACGTTGTTAACCAAAAGGGAAAACTATTGGTCAAGCAAAGACATATTTTAGCCAAACTCATAAAAAGTAGGAAAATATGTTAACCAAAGGGGGAAAATATTGACCAAGCTAAGAAATTTCTCATTCAAACTTCTAAAAAGTAAGAAAATTTGTTAGCCAAATGGGAAAAAACATTGGCCAAGTAAAGACATATCACCACTAAGCTTATAAAACTTAGGAAAATTTGTTAACAAAAACGTAAAAACTTTTGGCCAAGTAAAGAAATATCTTGTCTAAATTTATGACAAGTAGGAAAGTTTGGTACCCAGATGGGAAAACATATCGACCAAGTATGAAAAATTGTTAACCAACGGGCAAAATATTCGCCATTCTTATAAATATGTCGTCCAAACTTATTAAAAGTAGGAAAATTTGTTTAAAAAATAGAAAAGATATTGACAAAATACAGAAATAGCTCTACCAAATTTATAAATAAGTAGAAAAATGTGATAATTAAACAGGGAAAATATTCGCAATGTAAAGAACTATCTCATCCAAACTTATAAAAAGTAGAAACATGCGCTAACCAAATGGGAAAAATATTGATCTAGTAAAGAAATATCTCGGCCAAACGTGTGTGTGTGTGTGTGTGTGTGTGTGTGTGTGTGTGTGTGTGTGTGTGTGTGTGTGTGTGTGTGTATATATATATATAGTAGGACAATGTATTAACCAAATGGGGAAAATATTGAGCAAGTAAAGAAATATTGCAACCAAATTTATAAAAAGTATGACTTTTTGTTAACCAAATGGGAAAAATATTGGCCAAGTAAAAACATATCTCAATCAAACTTATAAATATCATGTTCACATTTATGAAAAGTAGGAAACTATGTTAACCAAGCGGAAAATAAATATTGGTCAACTGAAGAAATATGTCAACCAAGTTTATAAATATATAATCCAAACCTATAAAAAGTAGGACAATTTGTTAATGAAATTGGAAAAAAAATATTGGACAAGAATATAAATATTTCCCCCATTCTTTTAAATATCTCATCCAAACCTATACAAATTAAGAAATTATACTAGATAAATTAACGAAAATGTTGGCCGAAGTAAGAAATATTTTAACCAAACTTATAAAAAGTAGGAAAACAGGTTGGCCAAGCTAAGAAATACGTATGGCAAAGTATAAACAATATATAATGACACAAAGTAGTGCAGCTTTACATAACAGAGTTACGACACATACAGAACGTTGCGGCGGTTAGCCTTCATCAGCAAACAAACACATTCACAAACACAACATACAGTCAAGGAGAATTCCTGTGACTACATTAGAAGGTGATGACAGGGCGAGAGGAACAAATGCATGGAAAAATGGAAGCAATGAAGAGAAAATGAGAATTGACAAAATGTTAATTGAAAAGAATGTTAGTCGAAGAAAATGTTTAATAGAAAAACTGTTTCTAGAGAAGAAAAAAACTGTATACTCACCTCACGTACGGACCTGTGAATGTCTACGGAAAACTCGGGTGTATTAGTATAACGGTGCTGGATGTTACGGTACAGTGAGCACATAGAAAGAAGGGGGCGGGGTAGGAGGCGTGTAAAATTGACCACGACCCCATTGTGTTGTTGGTCTGGGTGGACTGGTGTGCAGGAACACGTGTACTTACATAGACACACTTCAACAGACAAAATGCTAGTGTATGTGGACATGCAAGAAGAGAGAGAGAGGGAGAGAGAGAGAGAGGAGAGCGAGAGAGAGACAGACAGAGAGAGACAGAGAGAGACAAAGAGAGGAAAAGTGCCTGCGACCTACCACATGGGGAATATTGTAACCTACGAAATAGTCAGTATGGTTGCTAGTCATACAACGCGCTTCAGGAGCCCCTCGCCCAGTCCTAGAGTTGTTGGGGTTGTGTAAGATCCAACCACTGGCAATGCACGTGAAGAAGGTATGCACAGAGAAGCCAGATGTAGGAGGAGAGAGAGAGGGAGAGAGAGAGTGAGAGAGAGAGCGCGAAAGGGGGGAGAGAGGGGTATGGCAAAGTAAGAAACTAAGAAAAATAAGTTACCCAAATTAGGAAAAAGGTAGCGTCTGTAGTTATGTCAAGGGTGTCTTGAATTTTTATCTGAAAAGGCATTTCACAGTACATAATCATCAACGGCAACACTTTCCCCCTTTTACACTTCCAAATTATCTGTTAAAGAAACATTTATGCAGACTAATCACGCATCGCCCCACACTTTCGGTTTTTCTTTTACCACAAAGTGGATCTGCCTTTCATAGATAGCTTCACAACGTTTCCATGTCACAGCACCAAGTTTTACAAACTTTCGTTGTACATGAACTCCAGTGAAACAGTCATAGCAACATTTAAGACAATGCAGTCTGTGGCTAAACCTGAAATAGTTTGGATATCATCGGAGTATTCGTCAGCAAGTGACAATTTCCCATGGCTGACATCTTTAAAATTCCATACCACAATGTCCGCTACACCATCCATCCTTCATTTCATCTCTCAACATTACAAGGATTTTCTCGAAGGTCTAGCTAAAATAACATTTCTTTCTTTATCCACCTCTATCTCACTTTGTCATTTCACACCCACAATATCGTCAAGTCGCCAACTAAACAACAGTTTATGAATTCCGCCTTTCTTAATACCACGTCTGCCTTAATGACCCCCATAATAACATCTGCCACATCTTCTAAGCGACTTTCAACGTTTCATATCACTTACCACTAACATTCTCTTTGATTATAGCACAAACGGTTTTCTTCTGACTGGGCTAATTTCTCAACCTACTTGAGATAATCGACTATCCTCTATGCAAACGACTGCTGTATTTCATAAAATGAAGAGTATCTTTTACAATAACTCACTATCGTTGTAGGAAATAAGTAAACTTACGACAAAAAAATTTCAGAAAAATTAAAAATTAAATTTCTCTTTAGTGTTTCCAATTTGAACGTTTCATGTAGAAATTTAATTTTTAATTTTTATGAAATTTATTGTTGAAATTTTATATATTTCTTTACTTGGCCAATATTTTTCCAATTTGACTAACAAATTTTCCTACTTTGTAAAAATTTGCATGTGTCAATATATGTCCCATTTGGCTCACTTATTTTCTTATTTTAACAGGATGTAGCCATTAACCACGTGTCCCGGGTGTATCCTTACGCATGTGACCTGATGATACGCCATCTTTGATTGGATGTACCGTTATGCGTGTTACCGGTTGTATGTAGCTCCCCAACGTGGTCCGGTCGTAGCCATTTATCACATGTCTCGGATGTATCCCTTAAACCTGTGACCATGTAACTGTCTGTACTCCATCACACAGCCCGAGGACGAGTCTTTTATCCCTAACACATCGCCCTTGGTATGATGATAGTTTTTAAGTCCCCACCAATACAGATAGTAATAACCGCCATTATAATACACAGTCGGCCACTTTTCATTAGATATATAGTGGGAAAACCCGAAGTCTTCTGACGATCATATTCTCAAATATGGATCGAAGCTGTTGATAGTAGACCTCCTAACCCGTGCCGCCATGTTTACTTTTTCACTTTACACATCAAAATACTCTTTTTCATATTACATTGTACATACTGTTACTATTAGTAATTAAAGTTTACCATTTTAAATATACAAAACCGGAAACTGTTACGTATCCTAGTTTGCGCGATTTGACATTTCATGATTCGTTGTCCTAAGGTTTGTAGTGACGACACATAAGCGAAATAAGAAAGTATTTTAGGTTCTGAGCTGACCCTCATCAATTATGCAAAACATTTGCTTACCATACTACTACATACACTTACTATGACACACACAGTTTATCCGCCAGATAATTAACTGCCACAAAACCATGTAGTTATTCTTCGCCACTTATAGACACATCCAGTCATTAGGATGATAATACCGACATCCCATCCCTGTCTGCCGCGGCCGAATACGGAGAACAACGACCCTTCATATAATCAGATACCCTGAGAGAGAGAGTTAGAGAGAGAGAGAGAGAGAGAGTCAGAGAGAGAGAGAACCAGTCGTATATGTAGATGGATAGAGAGACACGTATACACTCATTTACTTTTACACGTTGGCCGCGTCTTGTACTAACATCGCTGTCTCTACACAATCCAGCTAGTCAAACACACACACACACATATAATCACACATACATTTATCGCAAACAAACATCCAAAAATACATACATACATGCATATGCAAACAGCGAGCGAAGTACTGGTATCACACACACACACACACACACACACACACACACACACACACACACACACACACACACACACAAACACAAACAAACACACACACACACACACACACACACACACACACACACACACACACACACACAATACACCGACACACACATGCGCACATTTTTAATGTTTACTTCTTTACTTTTACGATTCTGAATTTTTTAGCATTTAAAATTTGTTTTAATTTGTGATTTTTAGAGCAGAAGACATGCCTGAGGCTTGCCTCATTGACTTCGTTTAGTCGTCGCAGTTTTGTAGTGCTTCTGGGAATGACCTTAAATACCTTGCTAATGTATTAGTGGTAACTAATAGTAACACTCAGAGGTGGCTGTTTGTGTTATCCTTACACCTAGAATGTATATAGTCAGACAGATACGACATTACGGATGAATACCGAGAGAGAGAGAGAGAGAGAGAGAGAGAGAGAGAGAGAGAGAGAGAGAGAGAGAGAGAGCAGCGACCGCTTGCTCATATAATTGATTACGGTGACCACATGGTCATACATTTGCCCACAGAGATCATTTGGTCATACATTCCGCAACGGCGACCACTTGGTAATACATCCAGTCAAAACGACTGCTTGGTCATACATTCGGCCATAGCGACCACTTAGTCATACATTCAGCAATGGCGACCACTTGGTCATACAGTCAGTCTCGGCGACCTCCTCACTAGTCATTATTTCCACCCGTCCCCAGCCTTCAGCCACGGAGACCTCCTCGCTAGTCACTTTGCCACCTCTGCTCCACTCTTCAGCCACGGTGACCTCATCGCATACTACTTTTCCACCCCGTCTCCACCATACAACCACGCCGCAACTCGGCCCGTCCACCTCCATAAAGACGAAAACCCATCTTACACCCACTCCATAGCCACTCCCCCATACGGATAAGGATTATTGTAGCCATACCACACTCGTTCACACACATACGAACACACATGGTAGCCACTACACCAACTACTAGCTTCCATCTTTACATTTTAAATTTTTTTCATATGTAGCTCGTATTATGATAGTGTTTAACCACTAAGACCCTCTACAGATCACTAATAATCGCTACCCTCCTCTTAACAACGAATTTCACTAAGCCATACCCACTATAATCAACACTATCGGCCTTCTTTACTTATTTCAATGTTTTCATTTGAAAAGCTGTGTGATGATTGTTTATAAGCCACTACGGCTCTCTAAAGATCCCTAATAACTGCTATCTTTTATTTTCAAATAAAAAAATAAAAAATAAAGAAAGAATAAAACTTCTTTAAAAAAAAAAAAAAAAAAGAAGAAGGAAATCGCAATAATCCAGTCGATTTGTTATTCATGAGTTAAATCCCTTGACTTAATTTTGAAAAAGAACAAACAATGGAAATAATTCGCATTAATATTATTCTCTTATAATTTAATCAATAATTTACAAATAGTCACTAAGTATGATAATTCAGCTACATAGTTTATTTTACATTAATAATTTATGTTAGATCTTATAGGATTAAGACAATTGTCTATGTTAATTAGCTTATTTCTTTATGCTATTCGAATTTTTTTGCATATCCCTTACAGGACGTTGCAGTCAACATCAGCATTTTCAGCTGCTGTTGATGTTCTAGCCAAGATTATGCTCAGTAGTTTGTTAATGCTTTCTGAGCGACCGGCTCAATACCCCGTAAGTTACCGACGAGGAGAACACCGGCACCGATTCTCAAGCATATCACATTACTCACAAGAGTATATGGGATTACGGAGGAAGTCGCTAACCCCTAGGCCTGGGATACCGGTTATGCTATTCTACATGCTCTATAAAATGTTAAACAACGATGGCATCTCAATTTATTTCACAAGGTTGTAACAAGAATTATGTCCGATTTGCTCAGACGGTTTAGCCTTTTGTCCAAGATCAAAGTGTTATATTGCCCTCTCAGTACTACACTTGGTCTGGTCAGGGGTCGAGATGATCATCAATCTTCACACCTCCTCACAGTAGCCGTGGGTGTAGTACCACTGTGAACAAATGCTCATAGTCGGACTAACGGCCCAATCCTCTACACGGCCAACCCCACCGGACCTACCACTCACCGACGCACTCACGCAAGCCGCTCGCACACGCACATGCACACATACGCAAACATCATAGACATTGACCGGAACAAAAAATTATTTCGTAAATAATGTACAATTTAATAATTAAAGTTTAACTTTTTGCACTGCCAAAACCAGAAGTAGTTAAATACCAAAAACTCGCGAGATTTGAAAAACTAGATCAAATGCGGTCCGTTTTTTAGACGGTCCGCTGGAGTGTTATAACTCACATATATGGATTTATACCAAATCATTCCTCTCATTCCATCGGGTCATTCCATAAATCCTACCCGTCTCCACCATTTGTAACTACTTTTGTGCTCTAAACACAGCAGACAAATAGTAACATGGTCACTTCCATCAACAGAATGTGTTGTAACGTCACAATGTATCCTGGACATCCCCTGCGCCAGCATGGATCGCCAGTGCAAGCTCTACAACGAGAAGCATGTGTGTCGTGGATCTTGCCAGTCATACGCTGTCTGCATATATGCACGTTTCTTCATGAAGGTGTGTCCAGAAGGACACTCATTTGATAATGTTCGTAAAATGTGAGTATTAGTTTTGAATATATTTCATTAACTGATTCCACAATTAAAATTATCAAGATGCACTTAATTTAGACATTCTGTTCTGAAAGCAAATCCAAGAATCTGTGAGCACATATGTGCACTGCTCTTTACTCAAGTCATCATCATCGTCATCAAGTGCCTTGCCAGCTGGCGTAGGCGTTCGTGTCTCTCCACAGATCTCGGTCTCAGGTCAAGCAAAAATAAAGGGCCCAGTTACTTGCCTTAAGGCGTAGTGGGCAAATGGTACTAGACCCACATTTGTGCAGACCAATCGGCTCTCGAGAGGTCATGTGATCAATATCACGTTTTTATTTCCCAATATATATCCTGGTGCCCATTTTAAGTATTAAAATAGAACATAGTTTATTAAACCACTCTCCCTAAGTAGAATGTGTATGCCGTCTTCCTTAGCGTACTGCCTGCTTGTCTACCTGTCTACCTGCCTGCCTGTCTGCCTGCTGCCTGCCTGCCTGCCTGCTGTCTGTCTGTCTGTCTGTCTGTCTGTCTGTCTGTCTGTCTGTCTGTCTGATTCGACGGGCAGGGAATAATCACACTGCGCCGAATATCAAAGTGAATCGTCATAGACTAAGTGTTGTGGACAAATTCACCTATCTTGGCAGCACTGTGTCACAAGCTGCCACAATTGATGACGAAGTGAATGCAAGAATCTCCAAGGCCAGTGTGGCCTTTGGCAGACTGTACAAGAATGTATGGGACAGAAATGGAATAAGCCTGCAAACAAATCTGAAAGTCTACAAAGCAGTTGTATTATCCACACTGCTTTATGCTTGTGTTACCTGGACTGTTTATCAGCAACATGCTAGGAAATGAAACCACTTCCACAGTCTGTCTTAGGAAGCTACTGAAGATTAAATGGCAAGACAAGATCCCAGACACTGAAGTCCTAGAAAGAGCGTCCATGCCCAGTATCCACACTCTACTAATGAAGAATCAAATTCGCTGGACTAGCCACTTAACTCGCATGCCAGATCACAGGCTCCCTAATCGAATCTTTGACGGCGAGTTGACGCTTTAAAGACACTGACAATTTCACTGAATGCTTTTGGAGTTCATCATGACACCTGGGAGACTGCAGCCAGAGACCGAAATTAGTGGCGTGCATCATTACGCAAGGGTGCAGTCACCTGTGAGGCAACCAGGCCTGCAAGAGCAGTAGTATATCCGGAGTCACACAAAGGACACCACTCCTCACTCCCGCGTTGGGTCGATTCGCACCTCTAAGGGGGTCGAATAGGGGTCCGAACCGACAACCTATTCGAACCCCTAAATGCTCGAATAGGGGTTCGAACCGACCCCAATTCGCACCCCCTTTTTGCGTGCGTGTGGGTGTGTGTGCTATTATTTTGTGTGTGTTTAATTTAAACAACGTTTGCTTTACTTAATGCCATCATGCCTTGAATAATGTGAACTTGTGTGATTGTCAATCTATCGCAGATGTCTGCCTGGAGGCTGCCAGAACAATCAAAGTTATCCGCAGACCAACCCCATCATCGGAGGGAACCCATACCGTACCGTCAGTGGCTAAAACGGACAAATGTTCAGCTCAAGTCTCTCCAGCGTTCTTAGAAATGTAATCGGTTGAAATCTAATGTCATCTTCATAAGTCTAATAAACAAAATTAAACATACAACACGATCAACGTGGTCTCGTTTTCAGAACAATTTGTTACTGGCAAATTTAATAACAGAAAATAGGGATGAAGAAATGTGACGATAAATAATGACATGACACTACAGAACTACAGTATAGATCACATGAGATAATCATCAGTGTTTATCATCATAACATCACAGGCATGTACTTCATATCTTATAGGTGATGGTTCCACATTTATAGTGATACATTATGAGGGTTTCTTTTTTTTTTTTTATAACATGTCATTGTAGTATTATGCCGATGTTGTTTGCTATTTTTTGAACGAATTCTACGTGTGGGTTTATTAAATAGACATAGATTGCAGTGTGAGGTTCTGGTGGAAATAGTGTAGGAGCTGGAAGTAATCTAGCTAAAGAATTACAAATAACGATAGTAGCAAAATTCTTCTGAAGATTCAGATGTTCCGAAGAGTCAAAAGCTATTATTTATTAGCAATCATCAGATATTAGAGGAATGAAACAATTATACACTGAAAAGTAAACAATAACGTGCCTAGAGGTGTGTGTTCAAAAAATAAAAAAATAACGTCGTACCCAACATGAAAGAAATGTCCTGCTGGATTTATGAAATAATGTTAGGGCTGCGAAGAGAGAATGGTGAATTCACAAGTCTCTCAACAAAACAACAAAACCAATTTCCCTATCTGGATGCTGAGCACATTACCCATGCACGCATCAATGACAGATCAATACTGCTTTATTTCAACAGATAGTTACCAACAGCAAACCCCGCGTTGTGAGATTATTCCTGTCCATCTCACCGTGGCTGTGACTGTTCACACTAGTAAGCTAAAGACGGGATCAAAATCCATTTCTAAGTGTAAAATCTTCATGATACAATTCCGTCAAAGAGGTGACTCAGAAATTAATTTAGCAACCATCGAACACATGTTGGGTATGACGTGAAGTTTGTTTCCAAAACACTCCCCTAGGCGGTCTGCTGTTGACTTTTCAGTTTATATTTACTCAATTCCTCTTATATTTCATGATTGCTAATACATCACATCTTGTACATCTGACTCTTCGGAAGGATTTTTTCTGAAGTGCCTTATAAAACTATCGTTGTTTATTTGTAATTCTTTAGCTACATTACTTCTATGTTCTCAACAGGAGAATAATACTTGAGAGTCATAATACAAGTAGGCCTGCTTCCAAGACGATAAAGCAGCAAAAAAACATTCACTCAGTGATGCCATCAGACTCTTGTTGTTTATGTAAAATCAGCAGAGATATTGTAGTTATTTTTATGTTATTTTACTATATACTCTTACTGTTATAACTTTTATCTCAGAAAAGTCTCTTTACAAAGCAAGCTTCAATCAGATCTTCAATCAGAAAAAATCAATCTTCAATCAGAACAAAAACAACAACTAATAAATGATTACAATTACCGAAAATCATACGTTCTTATTGTTCTTTGTGACATTTACATTTAGAGAATAATACTACTATATAGCGGAGACTTCCGGTCACGAACATGGAAGATAGGCAGTGAAACGGTTAAGGCCTTTGGAGTGTTTATGCTCGTGGCCACCGTTTTCATTCGCATTTTCCTCATTTTGTACTGGTAGTTTATTGTTGCACCGTCCTGCTACTGAGTTGAGTGTGTGGCGCGACGCTGTGAATTTCGTGTGAAATTCTTTTAAATCTGCCCGAGTTTGTGGAGCGTGATCTGCATGTTCAGAGCAATGGCGGCTGGCTATGTCCCAGAATTGACAGGTATTTTGTGCTTTATGCAAAAATTTGTGGCTGCTGGTGTTCTGGTTGAATGCCACTTCCTTTGACGATGAACTGTGTTTCGTGGAGGAATGTAATTTTGGCATTCTGGAGACGGCATTATGTACAGTGAAAGTTTCTTCATCTGTCCGAGGTTGTTTTGTTGCGGGAACTGCATTTTGGAGATAAAATGGCGTGGCTGGCTAGAAAACATCTAGACACGGAACACCAACATCTATAAACATCGAGACTTTGTGGTGATATTCTGGTGGCGGCATTATGCACAAGTCTGCCTGAGCGGGCTGTTGTTTGTCGAGACTCCTGTCTTTTCCACTTTTCACATTGGGCAGTGAGGAACATTTTATGTGGTATTCACTGGCACAGGAACGGAGCATAATGGGGACTACCCGTTGCTGTGATGTTGGAAACGCGGCTGAACTGAACTGAACTATACAGTGAAGCGTGTAGTCTAGGAAGACATTAAACATGACCATGATTGTGGTAACAGCTTGTTTAAAAGGTTTAAACTACACCATATGAGTGCATGGCTGATTTAAACTACACAACATGAGATCATTGCTGATTTAAACTACACCATATGACTGCATTGCTGAATGTTTGCTGCTAAAGACTATTCTACAGGTCTGAAACAATGGGCTGTTCAATAAGACGAGCAAACCAAAGATTTGAAAAACGTTATGCCCATATAAGAAAGGGAACGGAATCTATTGTCAAGCTGTTGTAGCGTACTGGAAATATGGTGCCAGGTCAATATTTTCTTGACCAAATAAGCACGGTGGATCAAACCAGACACCTCACCTCTCAGAGAATGCTGTAGTTTCCATGAGGCTGGGTGGACCCTGGAGCATGCGGTCAAGACAAATAGAAATCTTCGCCATGAAGAGGATTTGAACACACGAACATCAGGCCGGCAGAGAAGTGCGCTGTCTATATACCAAATGATAATATTAGAATGCCCCAGAGAAAGAAAGAGAGAGAGAGAGAAAGAGAGAGAGAGAGAGAGATGAGAGAGAGAGAGAGAGAGACAGACAGACAGACAGACAGACAGACAGATAGATAGATAGATAGATAGATAGATAGATAGATAGATAGATAGATAGATAGAGACAGAGAGCGGGCGGAGCAGAGAGAGAGAGAGAGAGAGACAGAGAGAGACAGAGAGATACGAGTGAGACAGAGATACGAGAAAGAAGAACACACACTTCCTGGGAGTAGTATAATTAACAATTAACTAATATGTGTATTAGCAGTAATGTAACCTCTCTCTCTCTCTCTCTCTCTCTCTCTCTCTCTCTCTCTCTCTCTCTCTCTCTCTCTCTCTCTGCATCTTCTTCAAGTGATACCTCCGGTCTGGTAGTACTCGACGCGTATCGCATTTTACCTTAGGAGTCGGTGGAGTAGTTAAAATTATTTCTCTAGTCACAGTAACTTTATAGGGTTAGATAAATGGGTCGAAGATGGGGGTGGGGGGGGGGGGGGGTGGGGGTAGCAAACTACGTTACTTCAATCTATGACGTGGAAATAAATGATGTCCTTAGTACGGCAGGGTGTTTTTACTGCAGACCATAGCATATCGTCTGTATTTGCCATTACACTTCATAAATAAACATACATAATATTGTTTGACACTCATAGATGGAGAAGAAGGAAGTAGAGATTAGAGGACGCAACAGACAACATAAAATTGGAAAGCTATAGTTACCGACCGGATTTGAACCTGTCACCTCCAAATGACAACAGCGCCTCGCTGCAGGAACACGTGTAATTGGACGCATGACGCACTAGATCCGTACAAGTATTTGCCATTATGACGCTATAAGTGGTTGAGAATTTAATTTGTGTATCAACGCTACCGCAGTATGCGTGATTTCTGCATAGCGATCTAGGCGTCATCTCGTCACACTGTTGAAGATGAGGACTGAGTGCTTATAGGAATGCCCAGAGTGCAGTATTGTCGGTTCTTGACTTAACTCAACTCAACCCAGTACCCAGGGGTGATGTGGTCAGTACACTGAGGAAAGACAAGACGGAAACATTTAGACTACAGCTGGTACAATTAGTAAAGAGACTCTTTGCTGTTGTTTAAGAGGCGGACGGAAAACCTGAGAATGTTCCCGGGTGCTGTGATGTCGGTGCTCGACTTAGCTCAACTCAAACTCTGGTGTCAGATAGGCGGACACGTTTATCATGCAACACCTACGTCATCATCCTAGACCCTGCTTATATTCAGTTGGAATGGTAAAGGTGGGAGAAGCCAACATTGTCACGCTCTTGTATGTATTTCAAACACAGCTGTTAGTTTTCCCGTGCGTTGCCAGAAGCCACTACAGAAGCGTGGAATAATAATCTTGTCACCCACATGCCAGCAGCGTTTAATTCGCTCGTTTATACAGTAGACGACGCAATAATGTCCTGTGTTTGGGCGCAGTCAATGTGGCTGTAACCTCTAGCTCAACCAGACCTTCAGACTGGACAGGTTTTATGTCATGTGTATATACTGACACTAGGGCCATTATTAGAAAAAGATCAGACAAGATACCAGCATTAAAGGCACATTCATGCAGGGAATAGGAGTGCAAAAGGTCATTGCTTATGCCGACGATACTGCCTTCTTCCCTACAAGCCTCACATCCACCAGAAACATACTGCACACCTTCTCTCACTTTGGGAAAGGCACTGGAGTCAAAATTAATATACAAAAATCACAGATTATGGGCTTGGGAAAGTGGAAACAAAAGTCTGATTTCCCGCCAGACCTACCACACCCACACCCACCCACACCCACCCCCACTCCCACCCCACCCCACCCATCCACACACACACACACACACACACACACACACACACACACACACACACACACACACACACACACACACACACGAGTATGAAACTGTATGGGATCACATTTGCATGTGACCCCAGAACAACACACAAAGAAACATGGCTACAACTAACACAACATATCACAGACATGCTACACAGGTATAAATACAAAACAGCAACAATATTTGGTAGAAGAATAATAGTTAACACATACATCATACCAAAAATAATATATTTAGTGACAGTGTTAAATCTTCGAAACAGGACAATCACAGACATAAGTAAACAGATAAGACATTTTATATTTAGTAAGACAATACACAGCATACAGCAAAAAACTCTCATACAGGAAAAGAAACAAGGAGGAATAGCACTTCAGGACATACAAACAAAAATACAAGCACTTAGAATCAGCCACATAGGTAACATTATGAGACCCCCAGAACAATATAGATTAGCATTATATTATATAACACACAAAATAAAATATCTCACAAAACTAAACAATGCAGCAGCACATGATCAAGGAATTCTGCAAACTTTCTATCACACTTGTATACAGGCAAAACAAGGACATGAACATTTAATACGGGAAACAACACGGGAAATATTCAAATAATTAGTTAGTAAATAAGCACCATCACTTAAGCTGAGAATCAAAAGAGGACAAAAATATTTCACGTCAGACTATACATCCACCTTTTCCAACTTACACAACAAACACATCACACCTAAGACAAAAGAGGTCACTTGCAGACTGATTTATTTTTATATGACTCCCATAATAACCAAAGTAGCATTCAGATCCAGACAAATAGGAAAATGCAACTATACAGGAACAACACACAACAGACAGAAGAACACGTATTCAACACATGTCAAACAGTCACAGGTGCAGTGGAAACTCTCCAACAACTAATACAAAAACACACAGACAAACAAACAGACATTTAAAAGACAATCTTTCTGAACACTCTTCCTAAAACACCCAAACACATACACACAAAACTACTCGAAATACTAGCAGAATACAGAAACTTAATTTGGACTTGCAGGGAATAAAAAGAATCAAAGCAAGGTTCAATTCCCTTACATACAACAGAAACTTATTTTCTTTTTACTAATGTTCAAATACAAACTGTCAACTATATTTCCTGACTGATTTAATGTGTAAACTTTCTTTAGTTTCATTTTCTCTTGCAATTAGAATTACTGTTGAGTCTCTAATGCACTTGTGGTTGATTAATTATTAGAATGATTTATAATGGGCAAAAGGTGACTTTTTTCTTAAAATCATTAACAATAGCCAGTACATGTGCAATGAATCAGCACACTGTCGTTCTTGCCACCGGGGATTGGTAATATTACCACAGCCAGGGACGAAATTTCATAGGGCTACCCGCACAAAGCCGGTCTCTCTGGCTGAGGTGTTACAACACTTTCTCCGTAATCCCGTTTATCACGCAGAGTCTCGTAGTGGGAGAGAACTGGGAGCGGTTCGACCCCCGCTGGTGACTTGCGGGATACTGAGCCGGCCGCTCAGAAAGCAATGGCAAACTACTGAGCGTAATCTTGCCAAGAAATCAACAGACAGCTGAAAGATGCTGCTGTTGACAGCTATGTCATGTAAAGGATATGCAAAAAAAAAAAAAACCCGCACAAAGACAAACTGAATTGTATAGGTCCAAGGTCCTTGTCAGCCAGGAAGTAACCTCTCTCTCTCTCTCTCTCTCTCTCTCTCTCTCTCTCTCTCTCTCTCTCTCTCTCTCTCTCTTCTCTCTCTCTATCTCTCCTCTCTCTCTCTCCTCTCTCTCTTTCTCTCTCTCTCACATTCTCACTCTCTAATTCTCTCTCTCCCTCTCTCAATATCTCTTTATCTCCCCTTCTCTAGCCCTCTTTCCCTTTCTCTATTTCTCTCTCTCTCTCTCTCTCTCTCTCTCTCTCTCTCTCTCTCTCTCTCTCTCTCCCTACTACGTGCCGCAAACGCCACACATATCTGTTTTTATATTTACCTTCTCTTATGATATAAAAGTAATCCTGACAGCCGTTTCGTATGTGTCATGGCGACGTTGTGTATGTGTCATGACGTCCTTTTTATGTGTCATGGCGATGTTGTGTATGTGCCATGACGTCCTTTTTTGTGTGTGTCATGGCGTCATTTTCTATGTGTTATGGCGTCGTTTTCTATGTGTCATGGCGTCGTTTTCTATGTGTTATGGCGTCGTTTTATGTGTGTCATGACGTCGTTTTATGTGTGTCATGGCGTCGTTTTCTATGTGTCATGACGTCGTTTTATGTGTGTCATGGCGTCGTTTTCTATGTGTTATGGCGTCGTTTTCTATGTGTTATGGCGTCGTTGTATGTGTCATGACGTCGTTTGATATGCTCGCTCTTTCTAACTTCAGAACCAGCCTACGCAACCGAGTATCCATCTTCTGCATCTTCATTGCTTCCTATGTTAATATTTGTCATGTTAATGTACGTGTCTATTTGGTATTTCTTTTCACGCAGCTTATTTGTGTGTGTGTGTGTGTGTGTGTGTGTGTGTGTGTGTGTGTGTGTGTGTGTGTGTCATCATTTAGGATCTGTCTTTCTGTTCGGGTATTTTTTAGTCTGTATAATAATAATACACCCTAATATAACAGTTAGCCCCCTATTGGTACAACATTATGTTTCCCATAGCTAATACCAATTGGCATATCAATAATTAATATTAGTGATTAATTTGGTTATTTCGGGATTTGAATTTTAAATATTGAGCACAACCCACTACTGGCAACGCTGATCGTATTCTGGTATGAACCTAAGGCCTATCCACGTCATAGAGCTTGAGCATAGCCTACGATGGGTGACGTTGTAATATTCTGTTATGATAATTTGGCTGTGTGTCCAACGTGTGCCGCGTGGTTACATACCCGCTTCACACGCCAGTGATCCGGGGCTTGTTTCCGGATCCGGTCAGGGATATGCACTACTGACGAGCTCAAACGAGGGCGAAACTCGAGTATGGTGCTTCCATATTGACGTGGATAGGCCTTAGGTTCATACCAGAATACGATCAGCGTTGCCAGTAGTGGGTTGTGCTCAATATTTAATATTAGTGAGTCATTTAGTAATTAGATTTGGACATTTCCTATGCCTTTATATTGCATATTCTGATGATGTTGTTGTTGTTCTGCATGAGCCACAAAAGTTATGTATGGATGCAATATTGTATTAAAGAGAAAGATAAGAAGGTGAGATTGTTAAATATACCTGCGTGCCAATTCTTAACCTTTTGAACAAAACAGTTCTATCTATCTATCTATCTATCTATCTATCTATCTATCTATCTATCTATCTATCTATCTATCTATCTATCTATCTATCTATCTATCTATCTATCTATCTATCTATCTATCTATCTATCTATCTATCTATCTATCTATCTATCTATCTATCTATCTATCTATCTATCTATCTATCTATCTATCTATCTATCTATCTATCTATCTATCTATCTATCTATCTATCTATCTATCTATCTATCTATCTATCTATCTATCTATCTATCTATCTATCTATCTATCTATCTATCTATCTATCTATCTATCTATCTATCTATCTATCTATCTATCTATCTATCTATCTATCTATCTATCTATCTATCTATCTATCTATCTATCTATCTATCTATCTATCTATCTATCTATCTATCTATCTATCTATCTATCTATCTATCTATCTATCTATCTATCTATCTATCTATCTATCTATCTATCTATCTATCTATCTATCTATCTATCTATCTATCTATCTATCTATCTATCTATCTATCTATCTATCTATCTATCTATCTATCTATCTATCTATCTATCTATCTATCTATCTATCTATCTATCTATCTATCTATCTATCTATCTATCTATCTATCTATCTATCTATCTATCTATCTATCTATCTATCTATCTTTCTATCTATCTATCTATCTATCTATCTATCTATCTATCTATCTATCTATCTATCTATCTATCTATCTATCTATCTATCTATCTATCTATCTATCTATCTATCTATCTATCTATCTATCTATCTATCTATCTATCTATCTATCTATCTATCTATCTATCCGTCCGTCCGTCGTCCGTCCGTCCGTCCGTCCGCCCCCCCCCCACCCGCCCGCTCGCCGGACAGGCCGACCGTTCGGTCGGTAGGTCTATCCGTCCCTCCTATCCTCCGTGGGTCCGTTCGTCTGTCTGTCTATATATCCAGTTATCTTTCTATCTGTATAGCTGTCTGCCTATCTGTCTAACCACATGCTAGCCTACTTATGTATCAGTTTGTCCACCACTCATTCTTCATTTCTTTAGCCACTCAGTCTGCCTATTTATGAATCTATGTAGCGCTATCGTTATTGCCCGTGTCCAGCATCACCCCCCCCCCCCCCCCCTTATTTTCACAGACAGACAGACAGACTAATTTCGAACTAAAGTAACCTTACATTGAGAGCTAACGTAACTCAGTATTGTGAACTAAACTAACTTAACATTGTGACCTAACTTAACATTGTGAACTAACTTAACATTATGAGCTTACGTAACATTTTTATTATATGAACATTTTGAGCTAACTTAACGTTGTGAGCTATCTTAGCATTGTGAGATAAATTAACATTGTGAGCTATCTTAGCATTGTGAGCTAACTTAACATTGTGAGCTATCTTAATATTGTGAGCTAACTTAACATTGTGAGCTAACGTAACATTGTGAGCTAACTTAACATTGTGAGCAAACCTAACCTTGTGAACTAGCTTAACATTGTTAACTAACTTAACATTGTTAGCTAAAGTAAACTATCATTTATGTCTATTGTTTTCACAACGTTACTGGGTTTGGTTAAGGCGGAATAGTAAAGGTTAGCTAGTTAGTTAGCTAGTTAGTTAGTTAGCAAGTTAGTTAGTCAGCTATTAAGTTTTCTAGTTAGTTAGCTAGTTAGTTATTTAGGTAGCTATCTATCTAGTTAGTTATTTAGTGAACAGATAATACTCATTACACATCGGACTATAAGTCCATAAGTACTCAGATTCTGTAGCACATTTTCCCATCGTTTTGTTTTCATTTTCTCTTCGTCATTCTCATTTTTTATTTATCTTTTCATTGTACTCATCCTGTTCTCAGGCCTTAATGTAGTCACCTTTGTGTCTTCTCCGTGATTATATAAAGTGTTTTGTGTATGAATTTGCTTACCTATGGAGGCCAGTCGCCTCAACGTCCGGTGTTTTCCGAAATTGTGTTCTGTACAGTTGCATTACTTTGTGTTATTTTATATTGTTAAAAGGAAAATGGGGCACCACAGCAATAGTCCATCGCTTATTGACCATGGTGCAAGAGCACGCTCGCATGCCGGCACGGTTGTCCTGGGTGCGAATCCGCATGGAGGCGCATTTTAACAATTGGTATGGACTCCTAGGTCGACCCAGCCTAAAATAGGTACCCGGGAATATCTTGGCTGTAATATTGACAACCCTCGAGTGCCGACTGATCTGTAACAATGTGGGGCTAACATTTTATGCCTAATGCGCCCTAGGGCGTGTCAAAGGGTCCCTTACTTACTTTACGTACCTGATACACTTTAAGGAAAGCCACAACGTAATGTTTTCACTCCCTTTCTGCTCGTTCACTCACCATAGCCAGATTTACCCACCTGACAGGTCGACTAAATTAATTATTCTCTCTTAAAATGTTTTTTTGACATATCCTGATGGCTGAAGACATTAACATACTGCGATGTTTTTCTAGTCAAGGCCATTTGTGTACAAATGTGTGCTTTGTAACCCACCAGGATGACTATATCTAGTTCCTCGACAGTTGCATATACACATGCAAAAATAAACAGAACCATACCCACGTAGAGACAAGGTGTCACAAAACCAATGTGACAAAATTCATGGTCTGTTGGGGAGAAGAATTAGACAAGTGTTAACGTAAATATTTCTTATCTTGGCTCGACATTTTGAAAGAGAAACAGCGGTAAGCGGATATTGTATAAATGTACAAATAAACTTTGTTTATAAAATGAAGCTTAAAAACATGTATGGAATCATCGACTACTATGTCTTGGAGTTTATAGTTGTATAACATGGTGTGACCTTGACCAATCATCAATGCTGATTCTATGAAGTTGAGTTGAGTTGAGTTGAGCTGAGCTAAGAACCGACATCACTGCACTCAGGATATTCCCATATGCGCTCCGTCCCCTCTTTCAACAGCCAGCGAAGAGTCATACTACTAATAGTTTCCACCGCCATCTAATTAAAAGTTCTCCTTGTCTTCCCTCTCAATTTTGAGATTCTTCCAGAACTCCTGCCGATCCTTCGCAATATCATTATTTTCACAAATGAGTTCTCAGTCTATTTCCCCGCCTTCTCCACCTGGTTTGAAAGGCGCTCAACCACCTCTCCGTTGTCCATAGGTAATCTACCACCAAGAGGTGCATTCCCTGCCAGCCTATCAGCCTGTTTATTCCCACGCACTCCCGCATGGCCAGGACAAAAATTCCACACTATTTCACAATCTGTGATCTTTGAAGCGAGGATAGCCATTACACACGAAACGATCCTTTCTCCACCTTACTAAGCATACTCCTTGAGTCCGTAATGAATGCAATGTGTGTTGTAGTGGTCTCCTCTAGCCAACAGAATGCCCGATGTTACTGCTTCCCTCACCATTCCCATGCTGGAGGTCGTAATATCATATGCCAGACTCTTCTTTTTCAAGCATTGTCCATTAGCCTTCTCAATAAAACCCCAACCACTACGTCTGTTTCTCTCCACTGACTTATCGGTGTAGATCACTATGTCACCTTGATGTTTGTTACCCTGGAGCAGTTGTTGCAGTAGTGGGTTTCTATGTAGAACCTTTACTATTTTATGCATGTAAAGCGTCGACAATAAGTCGACAAGGTGAGAAACATCTAATGACATTGGAAATGTGGTTTCTTAGAAATATGCAAATAATACCATGTGCGGACAGAGAAACGAATGAGACAGTCTTTCAAGAAACAAGTGGAAATCGTAAAGTGATTAGAGAAATTAGACGCAGACAGTCCAGATTTGTTGGGCATGTTATGAGAATAAATAACTGTTGCCCATGTAGAAAATTCTACCTATCAGCGTCATTGATATATCCATATCAATTGCAATAACCATTCAAATGGAACATGAGTGGTATAATTGCAGATGCTCGAATATTTTTAGGATCAACTGAATTATGGATTGATTTCTGGATTGTTCGTCAGTTTTCTGGTGTATGAAGTGACTGGCTTAAAGGTACGATGTCCCCGTGTCACTGGAGCAGACCAAGTGGGAATGCTGGTGTCAAATTTGACAAAATAATGAGCAAGAATGCGAGGAATTCTACGAAGACATTAATGACGTGCTAAATAAAATAGATAAGCAGGACAACATCATAGTTATGGGAGACTTCAATGCAAGACTAGGACATTACAGAGCGGGCATAGAAAACATCTTGGAGCATTTGGAAACCAACATAATGAAATAAATGATACTAAAAGCCAAATTAATTTTATATTAACAAGAAATAACAGAAAGAGAAATATATTAGATACAAAGGCAGTGCCCAACTTAAGAATAAACACAGACCACAAAGCAGTCCTTGCTACAGTAAGAACCATCAGTATAAGAAAGCAATGACCGGGACAATACATTCAAAAATAACATGTGGAATCACGAAAAAAACGTAAAACAAGGATAAAGAAAATAACAAGTTGGTGGAACGCAGAAGTAAAGTAAGCTGTGTAAGACAAAAAGGAAAATATAAAAAGTGGTCGAAGAGCAAACAGGAATGCGATTACATAGAATATAAGAATGGCTAGAAGACATGTGAATAGAACAGTAAAGAGAGAAAATCAAAATGACTGGGAAGCGTATGGAGAAACCCTAAATAAAAACTACAAAGAGGCAACTAGAAACTTCTACAAAAAGATAAGTGCAATGAGAACCAGAGGAGAACCCTTTGAACCAACTGAAATAATTAAAAGCTGCAATGGAGAACCAATAAGTGAACAAAAACAAATCCTAATAAGATGGAAACAGTAATTCAAATAACTTCTCAATATCCAATCATATGCCACAGGAATTAAAGAAACCGACACAGATGCCACCGAAGAACTAGAGTCAGACATACTGAAAGAAGAAATTATAGAAGCCGTCAGATTAGCCTCATTGAACAAATCACTAGGACAAGATGAAACACCAAATGAACTAATTAAAATAGCAAGAGAAATAGGAACAGAATGGCTACATAGACTATTCAACCATGTTTTGATAGAACAACAGACACCACGAGAATGGGGAAACACCATAATTATCCAAATTTGGCAAAACAAAGGCAGCAAAAGAGACTACACACAATACAGAGGCATTTCACTGTTGAGTCATACTGGGATAATATTTTGCAAAATTCTTGAGAAAAGATTACGAACTGCTATAGAACATCAGCTAAGCGAAACACAGCTTGGATTTAGGAAAAACAAAGGATGCACAGATGCCATATTTGCTCTTAGACAACTTACAGAAAAATCAATCGAATTCAATGAAACACTCTACTTAGCCTTTGTCGACCAAGAAAAGGCATTTGATAGAGCAGATAGAAACAAGCTGTGGGAAATCCTTAAACAATATGGAGTGAGTACACATCTAACAAACCTATGTAGAAGCTTGTACAACAACAGTGAATGCATAGTCGGAGCAACTGGAGGACACTCAGAACCCTTCACCGTAAGATCCGGAGTACGACAAGGTTGTGTCCTGTCCCATCTCTTGTACATAACATATATAGACAACATATGTAAATAAACCAGCCAAACAGAGACCGCAAGAACACCGCATGACGAGAACACAAAAGAAGAACCATCTGCAAATTTAACCATTAGGAACTGTTTGCGGACAACCAAGTTCTAATCGCAAAATCAGAAGCCGAATTACAAGACCACATCAATAGTCTAAACGAAATGTGTAGGGAACATAACATGAAAATTAGCACAAGTAAGACAGTGGTAATGATTATAACTAAAGAACGAATAGCAGCAACGATTCACCTAAATGAACAACCCTTGAAACAAGTAAAGAGTTTCAAGTACCTGTTTTTTTGTTTGTTAATTCGCATATCCTTTACAGTACATCGCTGTCAACAGCAGCATCTTTCAGCTGTCTGTTGATTTCTTGGCAAGATTACGCTCAGTAGTTTGCCATTGCTTTCTGAGCGGCCGGCTCAGTTATCCCGCAAGTCACCAGCGGGGGTAGAACCGCTTCCAGTTCCCGGCCGCTACGAGACTCTGCGTGATAAACGGGATTACGGAGAAAGTAGTGTAACCCCTCGGCCAGAGAGACCGGCTACTATGAAGTATAATATCATCAAATCGCACATCAGAAGACGAGATCGAAAATAGATACAATAAGGCAATCCAACTCATTGGACAAGTGGCATCAATACTAAAGAACAAATATGTATCAATAACTACTGAGAAAGCACTTTACAACACAATCTTCCTACCAACTCTATGCTACCAATGCCAAACTTGGACAATGACAGAAACAGAGAAAAGAAAAAACAGAAATGAGATTACCGAGAAGAATACTCAATGTATCAAGAAGAGATAAGATCAGAAATGAAACAATCAGGACTAAAGTGGGGATTTTAGCCGCATTGGATTTTATTAGAAGTCAGCAAGTCAAATGGTTTGGTCATGCAACTATGTTACCAATAACAGTATACCTCAACAAGCAATGATGTACAAACCTGATGGAAGTAGAGGAAGAGGCCGACCACGTAGACGTGGGAATAGCAGAGTCCATGGGAATATTGATACATGAAGCCCACAAGAGGGCACTCTCCAGCTGTTTATACTTCACCTCGACACCGCAAGGTACAAGAGGAACATGGTGAGATGAGATGAGAAGGAACACGAGGATGGTATATTCCCCTCATCTTGCGTTAGTGGGTTAAACATCCAGCCTTCTCGGGAAAGGGCGAACACTTAGGAAGCACAGTGTTTAAATCCCCCGATGGTTGGAAAGCAATAAATGTAGGCCAAATAGGCTTCTACACGTGCCAAATTTACATCTGTAAAACCTATCCACACAGAATAAAAGTATATTGACAGCTTGTGTGATTCCAATATACACATATCCGGATCCCAGCCAATGCTATAGATTTGTGCACAGTGGTACGATTCTCGTGTTGTGATCTACAAGAGGAGACAGTATGATATATGGCAGGGGTGTCAAACTCAATCGCTCTGCGGGCCAAAACTCAAATCACACGTAAGTTTGCGGGTCGGGCAGGATAAACATTCAATAAGCCGAAAATTAAACCTTTTGTAAACATTAATATAAATTAAAACAGAAACAAAGGGTTAATAATAAAACATCATTGGTATACACATTTTCACTCTTATATCAAATTGTCAGACCACGATGTTTGGCATCTTTTCTCCGCTACAAGGTCGTTTATGTTGGGAGTAATGTTTTGTGTCAATGAGATTCTCGTTATGGACTGCAAGTGTACGTAAGTGAGGTCATTCCTGTGTGATGTTTTGTTAATCTTCATCACAGAAAACAGCAGCTCACACAGATATGTGCTACCAAACATACTCAAGTTCGAGCCGCATGTAGACGAAGCCGGGGCATCTCTTCAGGAATGAAACGAGTGAACTGTGCAGGCTCTACAGTGTCGTACTTTGCCTTTAGTGTCCCATTACACTGCAGCTCTATTAACTCCATCTGCAAATTTACTGGTGCAGTTTCCACATCTATGGCAAATCGATTACGAAACATCTCGAAATTACTTTTGTGTGCTTCAAAGTTACTAAAGCGCCGTGCGAACTCGGCGCGAAGTAAGCTAAGTTTTTCAGCAAAGTCTGCATTGGGAAACACCATAGCGCAGACTTGGCTTAACAATGTCTGGTAACAAGAAAAGCCAGACAGGTTGCATTGGTGCATTTGTGTATCCCATAAACGTAGCATCACTTGAAATATATTCACTGCAGCATGCATATCAGTGATAATGTGATCCAGTCCCTGGAGCTGCAGGTTCAAGTCGTTGATATGAGTGGTTATATCAGACAGAAACGCCAACTAACATTTTCACTTTTTATCACGAACAACTGTGGAATCTTTTCCTTTACTGCCCATGAATTGACAGATTTCCTCGATCAGCTGGAAAAATTTACTAAGAACTTTCCCCCGACTTAGCCACCGCACCTCTATATGATAAGGCATGTCGCTGAATGCCGACTATATTTCCTGCAAAAAAGACTGAAATTGGCGGTGATTTAACCTTTGGCTCTGATAAAGTTGACTGTTTGTGTTACAGTGCTCATTACATCTTCCATGTTGAGGACTTTATTACACAGCGATCTTTTGTGTATGATGCAGCGACATCATATCAATTCACCAGTACAGTTCTCCTGCATCTTTAACCGCATCCTTCCAACTAGACCACTTTTATCGCCACACATCGCCGGTACTCCAGGTACTCCATCTGTTGTCAGGCCAACGAGTTTGTCCCAAGGCAGGTTCACGTTGATTATACTTTGACATGCGTTGCCAAAAAATGGGATTTCCTGTTGTCTCATGCATGGATTTCATGTCCAATATTTATTCTGTAACATTCAAACAGGAGTCCACTCCACGGATGAAGATGACGAGCTGTGCAGTGTCAGTCGTGTCATTACTGTCATCGACAGCAAGTGAGAATGCAACAAAGTCTTTGACTTTTTCGATCAGCTGTATTTTCACATCAGTGGTCATCTCACAAACCCGACCAACAACCGTATTTCTGCCAAGGCTTACTTTTGCAAATATCTGCTTTTTGTCTGAACACAAGACGTCACACACTTTCATAATGCACCGCTTCAAAAGCTCCTTCTGTAAATGGTCGGCCTGATTTTGCTTTCTCCTCTGACACAATAAAACTTGCCTTCACTGCAGCATCAGTTTGTGATTTTGCTTTGGTGAAAAACATCTGCTGTGATGTTAGATGCCTCTCAAATTCTTCTGCATTCTGTAGTTTCTGCTCTGCATTTAGGCTGTTTAACTTATCTTAATGTTTAGTCCCATATGGCCGTCTCAGGTTATATTCTTTGATCACAGCCACATTTTCTCTACAAATTAGACACACAGGTTTACCGCCAATATCAGTAAACATAAATTCAACCTCGCAGCGGCTTTGAAAGGATCTGTTTTCAGAATCAACTTTTCTCTTGACCAGTTTAAAGGCTAGCCTTGATTTTAAAAGATTGTGCATCTACCTACAGACGCTTGATTGATATCAGGTTAACCGTAGCGGGAAAAGGTGATGTAATATCTGGGCATTACGCTACTTTTATTTTTTATGCGCCAATCAAAAACGAGCATCTGAACGTTGCTAGGTAACTATAACGACGAACACTAACTCACTACACAACTTTTATTTTCGCTTATTTTAATCAAAGCGAGAACGCTCTCAGGTAGCCTATAATTCGGAAGGCTGCTAATTAGGGAATTTGATTTGCACATTATATCGTGACCATACAAACATATTTTTGCCTAAAATTCTCTCTTTGGCCGAATATATTTGTACGTTGGTTGAGACTTCTCGGGCCTGATATGATTGTACGGCAGGCCGGATGTGGCCCGCAAGCCTTGAGTTTGACACATGTGACCTATGGAGTTACCCGCGTGTAACGAAAGTGATCCTTTACAAAGGCAATAAATATTTAACAAACTGGGTTTTCTTCATTGCTTCCATTGGCATAAGTAATCATCGTCTTCTTCTTCTTCTTCTTCTTCTTCTTCTTCTTCTTCTTCTTCTTCTTCTTCTTCTTCTTCTTCTTCTTCTTCTTCTTCTTCTTCTTCTTCTTCTTCTTCTTCTTCTTCTTCTTCTTCTTCTTCTTCTTCTTCTTCTTCTCTTCCTCCTCCTCCTTCTTCATCCTTTTCTCTCAGCCTGCCTGCCTGCCTGCCTGCCAGCCTGCCTGCCTGTCTGTCTGTCTGTCTGTCTGTCTGTCTGTCTGTCTGTCTGTCTGTCTGTCTGTCTGTCTGTCTGTCTGTCTGTCTGTCTGTCTGTCTGTCTGTCTGTCTGTCTGTCACTCATCCCCTAATGAAGCAACTCCTCATAACCCTTTGTAGACTGAATTAACCATTGATGGGATTTTACAGCTACAGTTTTCTCCGGGATGAAGGAACCAGTTTCCTGGTAATCCTCAATAGCCACATCTTATGAGATGCACGGCAGGTTCTTCTCTGTGACTGCCTTGTACCCCCTTTTGGGGCATACGCCATGATTTAACTCATGCCAAGCTGTCCAATCTTTTGCGATGTCCTGCAGTGTCCTCCATGCCTTCTCCACACACACACACACACACACACACACACACACACACACACACACACACACACACACACACACACACACACACACACACACACACAAGCCACACATAACACACACACCACACACAACACACACATAGATTAGTATAGTTGAAAGGATAAGAACTTTCTCTCTTAAATTTCCGATGCGCTGATAGCAAGGTACAGGGTTAAAACCCTACACCGGTCAGATGCGATTACATGTTGACTTCTCGCTTAGAAAGCAATGGCTAACTACTGAAGATAAAATTGCCCAAGAAATCAACCTGGAGTTGGGGGTTGATTGCAAAAGACATGCAAGTATATATATATATATATATATATATATATATATATATATATATATATATATATATATATATATATATATATATATATATATATATATATATATATATGAAATGCAAAGATACCGTGGACAGACAGAAAACCAATAAGCAAGTCCTACAAGAAACAAATGAAAACTAACCTGATTAGAGAAATTAGACGTAGACAGTCAATACTTGTGGGCACGTTATGAAAAGAAATAAACGAGAACACTTTGTGACAACTGGCAAGATTGAGTTGAAAAGAAATAACGTTTCCATTCTACCATTACCCGTACCCCGTTCAACCTCAGAAGAGAAGTCATATCAGGGTCCATCGTCTTTCTCAGATTAATAATTCAGTGACCGAGCCAGCCACAATTGGAACATTAATTTGAAGGTGATTGTTGTCCAAAAAGGGTAATAGTTCTAACTGGGGAAAAGAACACGGGGAAGGCAGAGAAGTCACTATCTGAATGGCTTGGCCACGTGAGATGTTCGGGACAATAAGACAGCTGATTGAAGACGTTTGTGATCGTGTGAGATGGCGAGAGATGACCGCCAACGCTTATCGGCATGGCACATGCTGATGGCACACACACACACACACACAGACACACACAGACACTTATACACGTTTTCTTTGTCTTCTTTACTGGTGTCCTAGTTATGATAGACAAACCAAGTGTTTGCCTAAATAGTGATAACATTGCATGAGGTAAATAAAACAGTATAGAACCAGCAACTTATCGGCAATTAACACCAAAACTCTGTTCTATTTGCAGCGAATCGTGACCGATGACGATGACACCGTTCAGTGTATGTTTGACCATTATGTTTGGACTGTGTCAAGGCAAAATCTGGGAGATACCTTTACCGAAAGAAATCCAAGACTGTTATAACAAAGTGCAGTCTGCAGACATTCAGACTTACATAGGCAGTACATTCAGTTGGCTGTGTGAAAGCAACATAAGAGGCAATCAATAAGTCTGTTCCGCTGGACGCGCAGAAAATCAGGTTATCAACGATGCCTTTGTTACTGTCATAGTCATCGTTATCATCACATCACGATCATTATCACCATCATAATCATAATCATAAGCATTATTATTGCAACAACCATCAGTATTAGAACCAGCATCATCACTACCAGCAGCATCATCAGTACCACCAGCATAATCATTACCACCACCATCATCACTACCACCACCATCATCGCTACCACCACCATCATCACTATCACTACCATCATCACTACTGCCAAGTAGCTGATTACCGGCTCGTCTATTCAGCCACAAGGACAGTTGTACGCAGGAACAGGTCACAATAGAATATCAAACAAACCAATGTCCTCGCCATTGTAGTCAGTGTTTATTCTCGAAAGTCCTCGCCGCCATTATACACTCATTACCAACAGGTGTGGGCTGACATGCGATGATTCTAAAACACTCTATCTAACGTTCAATACCAACTTACGGCTTGGCTCGACCTTGGCTTGACATCGGCGTGTGTTGAATTGATGTCGCTTTACTTCTGCACTCGCTTTTCACAACCGTCGTGTCCAAAGACCCTGGCAAGACTGACCCGGTCTTGCCGTCTGTCTCGTGTGCCACACAACTAATGTCACGTGATACGAAACTCATTGGAGTCACTTCCCTTTCTTCATGATCATCTGTTGCTCCACCGACTTTTCTTGTAACCCTGTTCTTACTCTGTCCGTTTCCCGCTGTATCCCTCATATCGGTCCATGGCATTATGATAAATGCCATAATTTTGAAATATTAAAAATAGTGTAGCCATTTTCACAGTCTATTTGGTTTTTTAATCCCATGACATGAAGCGATATGAGTAGTCAGGTTATTACTCTATACTATATTGTTGTACTTCCACAACCCTATTATGTCTGATAATATGATAGCATGACAGATGAATTCATATTACCCGTCAATAAACCTAATATCACTCAGTTATCTAACCCTGTGTGTGGTTTGTCGTCCTTGTTTAATCTGGGCTGGTCTTTTCAGCTAGTTGGTTTATGCTGGTTTGGCGCCCTCGGATTGTAGACCAGGAATGGTATCTTTTCCAGGTATATGGATGGATTTACGGTGGTACTTGCACAGTTCTCCAACTCTTTCATTCATCTTCTGTGCATTCTGGTAATTAATAAAAATGGAAAAAATATGTACATATCTGACTCTCACTAATTAATTAAGTACAATGTCAAATTGACTGCTGGTATCTGTATTCATTCTATACGGCAGCTCAGAGTTTTAAGTAATATTTGGATATTTGTGTCTCCTTGTTACTCTTAATGTACTCTGACTATACTTGTTTTAAATTATCTCATTACCGTATAGTATCGTTCTTATGTACTGAAGTTTAAAAAAAAAATTGTTGTATTTATTGTGTATGTAGTGTGGAGTATGTATGTAGTGAATAGTACTTTCTTTAGTTGTATCTGTATGTGTCTAGGTGCATAACAAGATAGGTTGAGATGGTAAGTAACTTGAATGTTGAATGTATATGTAAAGAGATGTTTCTTTTCTTATTTGTTAACAAGGTGATATCCTTATATTTTGATTCTACTGTGTTCTCAATGTGTGTGGTAGTGCTGTTTGTTTTCTGTATCCTAAACAACTAATTAAAATCATAAGATATTTATAGACTATCTGTGAAGGTTAATTTAATTATTATCACCGTTTTATAATAGGATAAAATAACTATGGTTATTCCCTTTTATAATCTACTCAATAGGTCTGCCAGATTATTATCTTTGCCTGGAATGTGGCGGATTTCAAAATCATAATCTTGAAGGAGTAAGGCCCATCTATGGATTCTTGAGTTTTTTTGGGTGGCCTTCTCTGAATACTTTTAGGGGTTTGTTGTCTGATAGTACTGTAAATCTTTGTCCTAATAAGTATTTTGAAAACTTTTTTATGCTCTCTACTAACGCTAAGGCTTCTAGTTCTGTTATGGAATAGTTCCTTTGTGCGTCTGTCAGTTTTCTGCTGTTGTATAGTACAGGGTGCAGACGTCCGTTATGGTTTTGTAGCAAAATTGCTGAAATTGCGTATATGCTTGCATCTGTTTGTAGTATAAACTGTTTTGTAATGTCTGGTAATTTGAGAATTGGTTGTTTACTAAAGAGTGTCTTGATCTGTTCTAACATTTTGTCGTGTTTGTCGTTCCAAGTAACCTTATTAGGTTGGTATGTTTTGAGCAGTTCTGAAAATGAGAACGTCATGTCTGCAAAATTGGGGATGAATTTTTGGTAGTAATTAATAAGTCCTAGTGTACTCATTACCTCCTTTTTTGTAGTCGGAGCCTTGATTTGCCAGATCTTTGTGATTAGGTTGGGGTCTGTTTTTTGGACTCCATTACCAATTCTATGGCCTAGAAATTGGATTTCTCTATAGGCTATTTCGAGTTTGGAAGGTTTTGCTGTTAATCCATGGTTTTGTATTCTCTGGAATACCTGTTCTAAGACTTCAGTGTGTTCTTGGATGCCTATTGTATGGATGCAAATATCATCCATGTAGGTTGCTACATTTTTAATGCATGGTAACAGCTCTCGCATCATTCTCATGAATGTGCTAGGTGCATTCTGTAATCCGAAAGGCATATAGGCCCATTCATACAGGCCTAAGGGTGTGGCGAATGCAGTAATATGCATTGATTCCCTTTCCATTGGGATTTGTCAATATCCCTTAGTTAAGTCTATTTTGGAAAATAGTACTGATTTCGCCATGCCGCCAATGAGGTCGTCAATGTTCGGCATGGGTTCTGCGTCTAAAAGAGTGAGTGCATTGATCTTTCTATAGTCAACGCAGATTCTCATTGTATTGTCTTTTTTCTTGACTATAACTAATGGTGAGCAGTAATTGGAGGTAGATTTGTGTATTATTCCACACTGAGCCAGATCAGATATTTCAGTTATAACCTTCTGTTGGTAATGTACAGTTGGGTAGGGTTTTACTTTTACCGTTTTTTTTTTTTTAAAGTAAGGTTATTTTGTGCGTTACCAGATCAGTTTTTCCAGGTTTGTCTGAGAAGATGTCTTTGAATTTCTTCAGTGATTGTTTTACTAGTTGTTTGTCTTGGTTTGGTAGGTGTGGATTTATTTGTATTGACTCCCAGTTATCTGTGCTGTTAACTGTTGGTGTTGGGATTTTTTTCTGTTAGAGCGTCTTCATATTGCTCGTTTATTACCCAACATACGGCAGCTGCTCTAGTTGGTATTTGGTTTTCTGTCTCTGACTCGACTGGTTGTCTTTCTATGAAAGGTTTCATCATGTTTATGTGGAAATTTTTTTCCACATTTCCTATCAATATTTGATAATCGACATCCGTTATTCTTTTCAGTACTTGGAATGGGCCAGCCATGTCACAATGAGTGAGTCTTTGTGATCTGGGAGTAATAGTAAGACTTTGTCTTCTTCTTTCAAGACTACTGTCTTGGCGTTCCTGCTGTCATACTGCCTGTATTTTATTCCTGCATTGTGTAATGCTACCTTTTCACTCTGACAGGCAGTTATCAACTTCTCCCTGAGGTTTGTCACCATCTCGTACGTTTCCCGTTTCGGGTGTTCGTGTACTTGGCCGGTGAGTAACTCGTTCCATAATAATAGTGGGCCTCTTGGGTTTGCCCCGTACACGAGTTCGAACGGGGAGAAGCCAGTACTTGCTTGTGGTACCTCTCGGTATGCAAACAAGACTGCAGGTAACATTATATCCCAATCTTTTGGGCGAACGGCCGTTATTTTGGCTAACGTTCGCTTGAGTACTCCATTGAAGTTTTCGTTAACCCCGTTGGTCATGGGGTGGTATGGTGTACTAAATGCTTGTTTTATCCCTAACATCTGTAGTGCACTTTGTGTTGCTTCTGAGATGAACTGGGTACCCCTGTCTGATAGGATGCATGATGGGAGTCCTATCCTACTGAAAATAAGAATCAATGAGTCTACTATTGATTTGGATGATATTCTTTTTAGTGGGATTGCTTCTGGCCATCTCGTGCACAAGTCCATCATTGTTATGATGTACTTATTCCCTCGGTCCGTTGTCGTGTTGAGGGGCCCCACAATGTCGAAGGCTATGTTTTCGAACAGTCTTTAAGCCAGATCCGTTTCTTGAACCATTCCTTTTAGGTGTCGACCCTTTTGGGTTGTTCGTTGGCATAGTTCACAGGAACGAACATGGTTCTTTACGTCTTTGGAATAGCCTGGCCAGTAGAACTGAGTTAATAGTCTCTGTCTTGTTCTGGCCATCCCCATATGTCCTGCAAATGGGGAGTCGTGCGCCAATTTCAACGCATTGCTGCGATGTTGTAGCGGCAGCACTGTTTGTGAAAGGGACACTGGGCCTTTGGTGTATTCTCTGGTGAGGATGTTATTTTCTAGCTTAAATTTCCATCTGCTATGTTTTGATTGTTTGGATGGTTTGTTGACTTGTTGGAAGCATGTTTGTAATGACTTGTCATTTTCTGTAGTGTACTCAAGTTGTTGGTTTGTACGATTGTCACAGGTCTGTCGGTTGGTGTCGCTTGTCGAGTGAGTTCGTTGTCTTCCTTTTCTTCTTTGGATCTTTGTGCTCTGGTCACGGCATTTGCTACTGTATCTTTTACGTGTGGTATGTTGCCTATGATTAGTCCAGCGCACGGGTCCGGTAGTACCGCTGCTTTTAATCTGCCTGTATAATATTTGCTGTTGATTGTGATCCATGCTATGTCATACGTTTCGATGTTTCCCCCAAAAGTTCGACACTTAACTTTTTCTCCTGTGTAGTCTTCAATTTTAACTAGAGGTCGTTTCACTCCGACTAGTGATGCTCCGGTATCTCGCAGGCATGTAGTTACTATCCCGTTAACGATTGCTTTTTGGAATGTCAGACTCCCGCTAAGGATCTTTGCAGTATTCACGTTTTGTACTATTATATTTTTGCTGTTGTTGTGCTTCTTATTTAGTGTGTTTGGTGTGGTTATTTGTTTAAGTCTACAATTTTTTGCGTCGTGACCGTAGCTTCGACAAAGATGACAGTTTATTGGTTTGCTGTTATTATTTTGTGTGATTGGTAATTTTCTTTTCTTGTCAGTATTGGGTTTGTCTCTTTTGGCAGGTAGTTTTTCAATATTTTGTTTCTTTTCTGATTCCCTAGGTTTCTTAGTTATTTCTTTCTTTTCTTTTATATGGTTTCGAAATTTTCTGAGTTTGTTCAGTCCCAATGTTAATAGTGTAGTTCCACTGGAACAGAATTTCCGTATGTAGTCTTGTATTGCCGACATGTTTATTGAATATGTTCAACACCTGTCATGGAGAAAATGACAAAAACATGTGGAGAAAAATACCAAATATCCACTCTAACCAGCCGCACAAAATGATACAAACACAGTGAGACAATTTCACTCGCCTGATGCCTTGTTGCTGCTGCTGCGGTGCGGTTCTTCACTGGTCCGGTGTCTTCCCTCCCGTAGTCGAGGTCTTGAGTGTTGCTAGTTGACGTAAGCTTAAACGTCAGATAGATTTGTCAAGAAAATCTGGCCTTCTCTGATGCCTTGTTGCTGCTGCTGCGGTGCGGTTCTTCACTGGTCCGGTGTCTTCCCCCCAGTAGTCGAGGTCTTGAGTGTTGCTAGTTGACGTAAGCTCAAACGTCAGATAGATTTGTCAAGAAATTCTGGCCTTCTCTGTAACTTGAATGGAAAAACATTAATATTATGTAGATGCACTGTGGTGCTGTCGTGTTATTGTTCTGGAATGAATCGGTATGTTGATTTCGGTTGTTTAAACTGTTTCATGTTGGTTGGAGACTAAAGTTGAATTCTGGAAAAATGTCTTAGAAAAAGTCTGATTCTTGAATCCAGATGAAAATAACTTGGTATATGATTGCTAGATGGTTTCTACCCTTCTTCCACATGGAGTCATGATCATCTTTGTCGTCTTGAAGTATTTGATTGAAACTTTTATTGTCCCCCAAACTCGACTCGATTGTCGCACTCCTTACTACTTATATAATTGTAGTTGCGAGATTTCAGTCAAAATTCAGCCATCATCGTTGTTCTGATCTATTCTCTTATATGATGCTTTGTAACTGTTGACAGGACTGTCTGTTAGCACTTTGAACAACTGATCATGTGCCGTCTTCGTAATTGTGTGTTCACTTTCTTGACTCTCGTGAATGCATTTAAGAGTTTATTCGGACTTTACAACTCTAACGTTTTCTAAGCCAGGGTCACTATTTATGGAAATTAATATTTCATTTGTTGTGTTCAGCGTTGTGGCTTAGATGTTTGTATTATAAAGCAATATTCACATCACTCTTTGATAGCTGAACTTGTTTGTTGACACCTTCGTTCATAATTGCAAATGGCGTTCAAGGTGACCTTCCTTGTTATTTGTCTGAATGTTACCGAATTTTCTTGAAGGTAACTCTTACTTTCGGTGCTCCTGCTTTATTATTTTCGAGCCTCCCACTTGCCAAGTAGCTGATTACCGGCTCGTCTATTCAGCCACAAGGACAGTTGTACGCAGGAACAGGTCACAACGGAGAATATCAAACAAACCAATGTCCTCGCCATTGTAGTCAGTGTTTATTCTCGAAAGTCCTCGCCGCCGTTATACACTCATTACCAATAGGTGTGGGCTGACATGCGATGATTCTAAAACACTCTATCTAACGTTCACTACCAACTTACGGCTTGGCTCGACCTTGGCTTGACATCGGCGTGTGTTGAATTGATGTCGCTTTACATCTGCACTCGCTTTTCACAACCGTCGTGTCCAAAGACCCTGGCAAGACTGACCCGGTCTTGCCGTCTGTCTCGTGTGCCACACAACTAATGTCACGTGATACGCAACTCATTGGAGTCACTTCCCTTTCTTCATCATAACCTGTTGCTCCACCGACTTCTCTTGTAACCCTGTTCTTACTCTGTCCGTTTCCCGCTGTATCCCTCATATCGGTCCATGGCAACTACCAACATCGTCATCACCACCATCATCATCACTATCACCATCACCATCACTATCACCACCATCATCATCACTACCACCACCGTCATCACTATCACCACCATCATCTTCATCACCACCACCATCACCATCATCATCACCACCATCATCACCACCAACATCGTCATCACCACCACCATCATCATCACTATCACCACCATCATCACTACCAACAACATCATCACAGCCACCAGCATCATCACTACCAACAACATCCACACAACCACCACCAAACAACATCGCCAGCAAGTGTATTGTCCTGTACGGAAAATCTCCCTCATAATAGTCTGTTGACATGTCTGCCTGTCATACTGCGAATGTCATATGCGGAACTTTTCCCTCATAACAAGCTGTTGACATGTCTCTCTGTCATAACCCGGATGTCCTGTCTCTGTTGTTGTCATATGTTAGCTTTTTAACACATCCTAAACGCATCCTAAACCCATTTATGTTGTGGTTTTTTATTTTCTGCGCCTTACCGGTACACTTTCATCCATAATGATCTTATCTAGGCTTTAATCTCTCTTTAGAAGTTCAAAATATTTTATTTTCCTAACGTTTGCTTGCTTTAATAACCTGATCCGGCTCTATGGCGATGGGGTTACGGACTCAATTCGTAATCCCGCATACCGCGTTTGAAACACAGCTGCGGGCGATGTGCAGCAGATCGTCTTGCGTTGGCTTTCATACAATGGTATCAGCCTATCGTTCAGAAAGCTTACCAAGAAATCAAAAACAACAAAAAATGCTTGGTTGAGAGTGACGCCTTATAAAGGATATGCAACTAATAAGCAGTCTTCATCAGTACCGAGATCTTGTTGAATATATCTGATTGTTCCCCTTTCCATCAAATAAGGCAGACGTGTATACTGTGCAAAAACAGATACATCATAATGACTTGGAGAGGATGGTTCAAAGAAACCGGTCAACGTCAGAACTCCGAGGAAAAGCTAGTCGTACCACACGTTTCTAGACCGTTTCCCTCTATATAATGAAAGACGTGATAGAGAACATCCTTGGCTGCAACTCTTGTACAACCTGTATGCGACCGATCTTTGTTATTTTGCAACGATGCAAGTGTACTCTGAATTCCACATCGTGTGGACGTGACTGCAACCCGAAGTTGATTCCTGTTGAATGAACGCAAAACGATCAGCTCCTAAATCACCCGCGAGTGATTTTGTAACCTGGACTGGGTGTTTCGGTGAATTATGAAACTGCTTTCACTCACCCCAAGGTCACTGACGCTGACAGGGTACACTGATGTCGAAATAAAGTCCTTAATAACCCCCTCCCCATTAAAAAAATCTTGTTCGTGTATTTGTGAACAGATGTGAATAATGTATGAATGTCCGCCCTTTGTCAGCTACTTCAAGCATCTTCTGGGAAGTGCTATGGCTGACCTTCCTGGCAACACTCATGGAACAATTGTGCCAAGACGCAAACGACAAGCCAGTCGTCCGCGATGTGTGCATAGAGAGTATCGTGTCTTGTCTGACGAGGACAGGGCGCGCTTTCATGGCGATATCAACGCCCTTAAAAGAGACACAGTTAGTAATATTTGTTATTGTCATAAACTGTTATAATTATTGCATCATCTCATAAAATATGGATGACACAGAAAATGATTAGATCTCACGAAATCAAGGACACTGGCAAAGAGTGATGACAAGAAGTTTCATAAATGGCATTGATAAATCAAGAATAAATGCAACGATGCAAAAGAGAACTGGCTTAATGAATAATTCAGCGAATTAAAAACAGCACGAACAATGATAATAAAACCGGACACGAGAACGAACGAACGAACGAACAATTATTTACAAAGGGTTAAGAATTGGGCACGCAGGTTTGTCTGGCATTTTGCCCTTCTTCTTTCTTTCCTCTCATACATTCGTTCATTCAACATCACTTGTGAAGCAAATCTTTAACAACAAAGAACAATAAGCATTAAAACGCATGAAAATTAATCAATAATACATGACTCACTGAGGTAATGTTTAACATGGGCATTATAAATACCTAAGGAAGGATACATATGGGAATGTTTTTTGACTAGTTTTCGTTTGAGATAATTTACACTTATTATTGTCTTTTGTTTTTGTGTTTTGTTTATAGGGGATGGAAGTCTGTACTGAGGTAGTGTTCAAACATGTTGCAAATGTATGTATAATGATTGGTGGTGTCTTTGATTTCTTGTGGAAGATTGTTCCACAACTGAACGGCAGAGTATGCTAAGCTTGTTTTATATAAGTCTATCCTAGGTTTAGGGACATGGAGTATATTTAGTCGTTCGCTATGTCTTGCATTATATTTAAACAATGGCCAAACGTAGCTTGGAGCATTTTGAAATAGGATTTTGTGAATTAGTTCAGCCTTATTAAATAATAGGCGATTGTGGAGTGGCAGTAACTGAAGACGTCTATGTAGGTTAGAATTGTCGGTAAGCTTTTCCATCTATCCATCATGTGCCATGCCGATAAGCGTGGGCGGTCACGTTTTGCCATCTCACTCGATCAACAGAGTCGTGGATCAGCTTCGTGTTTCTGTCTCGACCATGCCACGTTGCCAAGGCATCGAGGTATTTGCTTCTAGGTCTTCCCCTTGGTCTGTTCCCTTCGATCTCACCAAGTTCTCCAATTCATTTCTTCTCATAACATGCTCAAAATTTTTTGACTATCTACGTCTAATATCTCTAATCAGTTTACGATCTGCATTTGTTTCTTGAAGGACTTGTTCATTGGTCTTTCTGTCTGTCCATGGTATTCTTTGAATTTTCCTCAGAAACCACATTCCTACAGCCATCAGATGTTTTTCAGCTTGACTGCTCATTATCCAAGCTTCACATCCATATAAAAGTACAGGTTCTATGTAGCACCTCAACACTCTTTTTCTCGTTTCAATTGACATCTTTTTATTGGTCAGTATGTTTTTCATCTTGATAAAGGCTACTTTTGCCATGGCGATTCTTGTTCTAATCTCTTCAAGGCATCTCCCATCAGATGTTATTAATGTACCGAGATAATTGTACCTATTCACTTGTTGAACAATATTCCTATTTATTTGTATATTACATTGTGGTATTTCGTTCTTCCTAGTGACGACCATAATTTGTGTCTGTTTACAATTTAATTCTAACCCTAGTTGTTCACTGTGTGTAACAACCGCATCTACAAAATGTTGCAGGTACTTTTCAATGTCTGCAATCAAGACTGTATCATCTGCATATCTAATGTTATAGATGCGTTGTCCCCCAATGTTGATTCCTTCCATATCTTCAATATTTCTAAAAATACTTTCACTGTACAGGGAAAACAGATGTGGAGACATTACACATCCCTGCCTCACACCTTTCTTAATAGGCTGATATTGGCGTACTTCATTATCAACTCTTATGGCAGCTTGTTGTTTCCAATATTGTTGAGAAGAAGGGCAGAATGTCAGACGGGCCTGCGTGCCCAATTCTTAACCCTTTGAAAATAAAGATTTTCGTTCGTTCGTTCAATATATGTTTTTTACAAGTCTAAGGTCTTTTCCATCAATTTGTAGATCTTCAAGCATCCTTATTATGTCGACATGTCTCACTTTATCGAAAGCCTTTGTGTAGTCAATAAAGCAAAGGTGTAGATCTTTGTTTACTTCTATATAACGTTCTATTACGGTTCTCAGTATATACACAGCATTTACTGTACCCTTGCCTTCTATAAAGCCACATTGATCTTCTCCTATTTCAGGTTGTATTTTCCTCCTAACTCTTTGCATGATAATTCTTAGCAAAATCTTCGTGATGTGACTCATTATACTAATTGTTCGATGTCGATCACATTCCAAAGTTCCTGATTTTTTTGGGATTGCAATAAATACAGAATTACATAATTCATGAGGTACATTTCCAGTATCATATATTGCATTAAGCAGACTGGTAACTTGATCTATTCCATATTCTTCTAAAGCATTAATCATTTCTGTTGTAACGCTGTCTGAACCGGGGGTCTTGTCAGATTTCATATGGTTAAAAGCATTCTGAACCTCTATCTTCAAAATTGATTCCTTCATTATTATTTTTAACATCATACTGTTCGTCTCTGTTATCGTCATAAAGGGTTTTCACGTATTCTGACCATACATGTAAGATCTGATCTTTTTCTATTATGACTCTTCCATCTTTTGTCTTTAGGCAGCCTGCTGATGTACGTTTTCTTTGATTCGTAAGCTCCTGAATTCTTTTGTGCATTAGTTTTGTATTGTTACCGTTGTGTTTTTTTTTTCAATTTCTCTGCATTTTTTCTCAAGCCATGTTTCTGTTGCCTCCTTACATAAGGTTCTGACTTTTCTGTGAATTTTTTCATATTTGGCATGATTATGTTTGTTCTGTCTTCTTGTTTCCATTAGTTGTAAAATTTATTCAATCATTCATGTCTTAGGCCTACGGCCCACTTTCTTTAATTTTGGAATAGTTTTTTTCTGCTGCAGAACTGATTGAATTCTTCAGCATTTCCCATTGATCATCTACATCTTGAAATAGGATCTCTAGATGAGATAATAAATCAAATTTGTTCTTTGCTTCAATGTTAAAATTATCTTGTGTTTCTTTGTCAGTTTTCAATTTGCACAAGTTATATTTAGGGTTTCCTGCTGTATAATTGACTTTCTTTAACTTTACCCTCAATGTGCCTGTAATTAATCTGTGATCACTGTAACAGTCTGCATTTGGAACTGTTTTTACGACTGTTAACGCATTTCGAAGACTTCTGCTAATCAGGATGTAATTTATCTGGTTTTTAATCCTGCTGTCTGGACTCCTCCATGTCCATAATCTTCTAGGATGCTGTTTAAACCAGGTGTTTCCTACAACCATTTCTAGTTCTTTTGCCCATTCTACAAGTCTGTATCCTCTTTCATTTCTCTGTCCCAAACCATGGTTGCCTACACTGCATCCATCGCCTTGCTTTCCTATTTTTGCGTTGAAATCACCCATTATGATATTTATTTCTGATTTTTTTTTTTACAGTTCTTCAAAGCAGACTCCATGTCATTATAACATTCCACTATACTTTCTTCACTGCATTCACTTTTTGGGGCATACACTTGAATGACATTTATTTTAAAAGGTCTTACGTTTAATTTTACTAATAGAAATCTGTCTGACACTACCCGATATCCTTTGAAAGAATTTGATGTTTGCTTATCTAATATAATGGCTACACCTCTTTGCTGTTCTTCTCCCCCAGAGTAAATAATCTTACAATCCTCTCCTGTCTGTATCCCTGCCCTTTTCCATCTCGTTTCCGATAGATACGTTTTTCACCATCAATTAAACGCACTGCTCTTTTCTGAAGTAAATAAAGGCGTTTTGTTATTGATATGGAGCATCCATCCTAGATTGTGGAGCAATAATCAATACGTGTTTGTATATGGGAAGTATAGAATATCTTTCTTGTGGTGTCGTCAAGGAAATTTTTAATTTTGCCAAGTTGATGTACTTTTTGGTCTATTTGTTTAACGAGAGCATGAACATGGGAGTTACAGGTTAGATTTTGATCAACGTTGCGACCCAGTGCCTTGTGCTCGGTTACAATTTCTGCAGGCGTGCTACCAATGTGCAGCTGAAGAGCTCTCTAAGAGTTTAGACTGTGAAGTTTTTGGCTGGTTGCTATTAACATAGATTTTGTTTTAGAAATGTTAATTTGCATGCGGTTTGCATGACTCCAGTTAACTACACTATTTATATCCTGTTGCAAGGATGATTCTAGCATATTACAATCAATAGCGTTTGTATATACTGTGCAGTCGTCTGTAAATAGATCGCAGGACGACGAAATGTGTAAGGGAAGATCATTTATACAAATGGCAAATAACAGAGGGCCAAGTATAGACCCCTGAGGTACTTCAATATTAATGGTTGTCAGAATCTCCGAGTCTTCATGTCCCCCGCCGGGCGGCAACGACCAGGTACGACCTTGAACTGGACTAACAGTTACTACGCAGGTGATGGCCAGGGGTCAGTGTGGTGCACGAAGACCACGAGAGCGGAAAGCAGGGCCAACGAGGAATCACTGCTGGTAGAACAGGCAGCCTAGGACCTCGAGACTGGACGGACGTGAAAGAGTGTTGTTATGTATGAGTCGATGCTTGATGGAAGAAAGCCTGTATGCATTGTTGAGTAGAGTAAAGATTGAGTGAGTGTTATATTCTATTGTATTTATGAATTGATATATTGCATTGTATGTTTCTGGAAATGGCATTATCGCTGACTTTGAGCGATGCTTGATATGACTGCTGTTTTGAGAAGTGCGATTAAAGTGTTTGAGTTATATCGCCGTGTGTTTGTTCACTCATTATGTGTGTGTGAGTGTTTTCATGCCTATTAGTGAACACGAGCCTTTGGTCATCTAAACAAGACCCTGACAGGAGTGAACGTGGGGGATCGTCTGTGTTTGGACCAGAAGTAAGCGACGAGTGAACGTGGGTGCATCGTCCGTGTTTGGACCATATGTAAGATAGAGCGAATGAGTGAACGTGGGTGCATCGTAAGGTTTTTGAACGATAGTTGGAAGACGATTGAACAGAAGAAAGCGAATGATTGAACGTGTGAAATTTCATCTGTGTTTGAACCATACATACTTAAAACAGAGTGTGAGACATGCGTTATGATGGAATGGCTTGAAAAAGTTCTGTGAAGTGAACGACGGCATCGGCGAGGAAGTCATATTGAATTGAAATCTGAACTGACGACAAGACGACTATACAAACATACTTGACGGCATACAAACCTATAACACTTAGTTGACAACACATGCACCACAAAAACATACACATACTAATATTTTCTCTCTCCAAAATTAAAGAGGTTTTTCATCTGAAATTGTGCAGTACTAAGGTCATTTTCCTGGCTGTAGAAGACCAAGCATCCCTTCTCTGGTGTAATTACCAACAGACTTTCAGAGTTCAAAATTCCAGTGTCACTTAAGTATTTTTTTTTCTCATATACTTTTGTACGGGATCAGGCCTTAGCTGGAGATTTATTTTGTCATGATTGTATATGATACATGTACTGTATTTGTTAACATATTGTAACTATTTTGCATAAAAACCGGTGTAACAATTTTGGAAAATTACCATGTCTTCGTTACACGACTTTATTGAATCTGGACTAAAGTTAAAGTTAACTGGAGAGGAGTTAACAAAATGGAGTGAGGCAAAATATGCAGAGTATGTCCAATTACAGGAAAAAGCTAAAGAAAGAGAGGACAGAGCTGCTGAAAGGGAACTTAAAAAGATTCAGTTAGAAGCTGAAATGAGAAAGGCAGAGTTAGATGCGAAGAATAAACAGGCAGAAACAGAAGCTGAGCTAAGAAAAGCTGAAATCAGTGCACAGAGCAAAAGAGATGAACTTATAATGCAGTTAAACATTAAACAGCTAGAGATCGAAACATCAGCCGATAAAGAATCTAGAAAGCTAGAAATGAAGGAAAAAGAAAACCAATACAAAAAGTATCAAGGGATCGTGAAAAATTTCGCTACGGGAGACTGTATCTCCGCATTTACCCAGAACTTTGAGACGATAATGGGGCATTATCAGGTCCCAGTTACAGATTGGAACATCATCTATATGAGAAGTCTATCTGGGGAATTTAAAAGTCATAGAGACTATCCCCAAAGAGTTAAGAAAAGACTATCACTATATGAAAGCCAAAATTATGGCACATTTCCTATTAGATGAATCAGGGTACAGAGAAAAGTTTGCTAAGTTATCTCCAAAAGCAACACAAACGTTCTCTGACTACACTTCAGTAGTACCGGATGTATTTAGTAGGTGGTTATCATCAGCTAAAATTGAGAACAATTTTGATAAGTTGAAAGATCTGATATTAAGAGATAAAATCATCTCTTCTCTACTACCACACTTTTGAAAAGTTTTGCAAGAGTGAGAATGTGAGAGTGTACAGCAGATAGAAAAACGCGGTTCGGCATACTTTACAGCAAATAAAGATTGTTTTACAAATGTGCTGAAAGACACTGGATTCGTAGCTGCTGCTACATATGAAAGATCAAAACCAAATACTTACACCAGACAAAAAACTTTTAGGCAAACTGCTGGTAACAATTATTGTTGTAAATATTGTAATTATCAATACAATAAAAGTGAGATGTGTGACAAACACCCAGGGTATCTTACATACTTACAGAATTATATAGACAAGCAATACAGAGAGAGAAAGAACTACAAACGATTAACCAAATGCTACATTTGCAAAGCGTACGGCCACTCGCGTCATGCATGTAAAGGAAAGTAGATGACAAGAAAAGCCACCGCGGCAATGTTTGATATTTCTTCCTCTGATGAAGAACTAGTAGAGAGTCAACATCCAGCTAATGCAGCTGAAACCATTGATGTATTCCATCTGGAGAAATGCACAACCTGTAACCGCTTCCATGAAGATGGCATTTTAACATGCGGCCACTCCATACCGATAGCAAACGAGGAAGCCAATCTAGTTAATTATTTTAGAGGCAAGCTGAATATCCATCAGGGTTATGTTAAAAAGTAGACAGTGTTTTACGTGATAGCGGAAGCACCCTTATTGGTTTAAAGAAAGACTTATCCTACCTGCAGATTACACAGGCAAACATGTGACATGCAGAACTTTCTCAGGAAATATTGAGAAATACCCACATGTATGGGCATAAATTCAAACACCATTCTTGACAGGCAAGGTTAAATGCGCAGCATTATGTAACCCATGTTGTGATATAATTATTGGTAACCTGCCAGAAGGGAATGATATGCCCCATGATTTTGTAACATCTTGCTGTGAAAGTATTTTATCAAATGCAGTAACTAGATCAGCTGCAGAATTGCAATCTCAGACCCACCAAACTGAGACATTAGAACTGCTAATTCCAAATATAACACCTCTTAAGAACATGGGGGAAGATTTTGTGAAGGCACAAAAGGCCGATGGATCATTACAAAAATATTTTAAACTTGTGGGCCAAAAACCAAAACTAACAAAGAATGCTAGCTGGCACTTTGATTTAAAATGTGGTATCCTAACAAGGTACTACACAAAAGATGCCAATACCATGGCACAAACGGTGTTACCAACTGAACACCGCAAAAAAGCATTGCAACTAGCACATGACATACATTTTGCAGGGCATATGGCCTATGCCAAAACCAGAGCAAGGATACTAACACAGTTCTACTGGCCCAAATTATGCAGTGATATCAAACAGTAATGTAGATCGTGTGACATCTGCCAGAAGCTTGTAAAAAAAGGAAAACACCCTCAAGCAGAACTGCAAACAACAGGTCTTGCAAGTAGACCGTTTGAGAAAATCTCAGTAGATATCGTAGGTCCTGTAAACCATGTTACATCAAGAGGGAATAAATATATTCTAACTGTAATTGATCTATGTACACGTTGGCCGGAGGCGATCCCGCTTAGAAATATTACCTCTAAGGACGTTATAGAAGTCTTCTTCCATGTCTTTTCAAGGATAGGGTTTCCTGATACGATTCTATCTGATAGAGAAGCCAATTTATTTCTGCTGCGACTCAAGCCTTTAACAAAATGCTAGGCATTAAACAGTGTTTCAACAGCCCCTATCACCCTCATTCAACGGGTATTATGGAGAAAATGAATGGTGACTTGAAACATATGTTAGAGAAAGACACCCAAGAATGCCCAAATGACTGGGACACCTTTTTACCTGCCACACTATTCGCTTATCGAGAAGTACCTCACTCTAGCACTGGTTTTTCACCTTTTGAGTTAGTATATGGTGCCAAACCACGCGGCCCAGTATCAATTTATCATAGGTGTGCTGATTCACACACCCGGCACTAGACAGATTGTCCAGGAATAGGTAAATTATGCATTTCTGTGGGTTGATGACTTCGTTGAGTCAATTCACTTGACTGTAGTCACAATGAATGTGCATAAATCCTGGAATTTATTTAACGAGAACAATGAATGCTCTTGTCATACACTCCTAATGATACACAGGATACACTCATTGCCCACGTCGCTTTCAGTCTCATATTCATACAATGCGATAGTCACACTGCTGTCTACCCCTGTTACACACAAATCCCTAGTGATGTGACTACCAACAACACAATGACAAACGACTAAGTATGAAAACACTATTAGTTTCCTTAACCAATCTTTATATTAAATCTAATCAGATCTCTAAAAGTACTGGAGAGTTTTGGTCAGAGACCATAACTTTATGAAGGGAAAATCCCAACTGCACCTCCACGCGGTAGAGGATGGAAACACACTACGGTGTGGCTAACACAGCTCTGGGGACCGAGTATCCACCGGAATAAGTGGACAACTCTGCAGCTGAGCAGAGCAGGGCACTCACTTGTCCTTGCAGTCGGAAATGGCTGTCAAAAGCAGAGGTAAAAAGACCACCATGTGAATGTGGAAGGCAAGGGGAAACCACCACATTATCTTCCCAAGACTTCATGGCAAAACATAAATCAAAGTTAGTGAAGGACGTTAATGGCTGTCTTAGGGCATCCTCGTCCGGTAGGGACAGTCATGTGCCACAGGTGACACCAGACCGTCATCCAGCTACTGATGGCAAAATCTTAATTAAAATAAATAAATTTAGAGTAGGAACATGGAATGTTAGGACATTAAATGAGCTAGGAAAGTTGACCAATGTTCTAAGAGAGATGGATAGCATGAAAATGAATATACTAGGCGTTAGTGAGATGAGATGGAAGGGATCGGGCAAAATTATAGCTGACAATCACACAATAATTTATTCTGGAGGGGAGACACATAAGAAAGGGGTAGGAATAATATTAGATGAAAAAACAGCCAAGTCAATTAATGGATACTGTAACAGAAGTTGGGTATTAGTGTTAGGTGGGAAAAGGCTACAGCACGATTGAGCATCGAGATGGAATGGGAGGAGAGATGCTCAAGTCGTGACGTAGTTTGTTGTCAAGAATCAGTTTACATCTGAACCTAGCCCTAGAAGGCAGGCCGTCAACACGTTTGTATTCTACCATGACATTGTATCGGCTATAACGTTTAATAAAGTTGATTTAGAATTTCTACAAGACTTGTTAAGCCATCGTTTCATCATACACTGTTATATATGGCTTAAATGGTGCCGTGACCAGGATTCTGGACTTTGCCGTCGCGGACGCAATGTGAAGTACTAAGAAACAGCAGGGCACAGCGGAGAACTTTTAATGAACACCTTTCTCAGCTTGCGGCAACAAGAAAAGGAGGGAATCTAGAATCTTGTTGGAAGTAATAATCAAAAGATCCAGACCAGACTACCTTTTGAGGCCTGCAACTTAGAACAAGCGTTTTTTTTCCGACCAGGCGATTGGAATACCTATTGAAATCAGTTTTTGGATGGAGCTACCATCTACCATCATAGGATTTTTGTTAGAATCGGGGGCTGTTTATTATCGTGCTCTGGAGTGACCGAACTGTTGTCAATATCTTGTGAGTTTTGACCTGCCGTCATTGCAGCCGTTGTTTTAACCTAGCTTGTCTGAAGGTCACTTGCTTGCTGGAGGACTGAGGAAATTTTTCTGCTCTCAAAATATAAAACAATGGCCACTGCGTCGTCTGTGAGACTTACAGCAACCAAAAGCCCGGCTAGGGGTGGTTGTCTGTAAATATTTTCGGAATTCTGCTATCAAGAATCTTAAATTTGCTAACAGAACATCTTGTCAACTGAAGGTCAACTGTCAACTTGAACAACTGAAGGTCATCTAGTTGGAGTAACTAAAATGGATGGTCAGCTTCTTGTCGTATGATGAGCGCCACAATAATTGCTCCACGCTATTCTGGACGATCAGTGAATGTTACCAAATTTTATCCTTGCTCGGTTCCAGAATGTTGACGCCGCTACTCTGATTTAGACCGAAGCTCCTTATCAAGTTCGGCTGAAGTACTGTTTTTTTTTTATCACCGTCGTCCAGTGATGGTTTTGATCGCTATGGCCCAGTAACTACCCAAGTCATTGTTACACAGTCCGCTTAGTAAAATTTTCCTGAACAGGTCATTATAGTCGAGCCGTTGTCAGGTCATCTCCGGACTCTGTTGTGTGAGAGAGCCGCTTTCTCAGATCAGTCAACCGCTGCTCTACACTGTCGATTGTTTGGAAAAGCTGACTATCATTCACTGCTGATTTCAGAGGGCTGGCCAGTGCTGTCCTCTGATCACAATCGTTCCTTGTCGTGTTTCAAGAGCCCGTCCCTGGGTGGCTGTTACATCCAATCGTTCCTTGTCGTGTTTCAAGAGCCCGTCCCTGGGTGGCTGATACGTTTAGTTGTTCTTCACTGTCTTATCGAGCCCAGTCGAGCCTATCGAGCCCAGTCGAGCATTTTTGATCCTTACTGAAGCCGCTTTGTCGATCTTGGTTCAAGTACTCGAGTACCGTGCTTCTCACTCTCGGCATACAAGGGCATAAACGTCAAGGACCAGGTCATTTTCGATTGGAAAAAGTAATTCAACAAGAACAGGGGTAATATAATTAAATGTTTCTATTAGATAGAAAATTATTGAATTTCAGCAGAAAGATAACATCCTTTGGCTAATTTAAGACTGCATATTAATAAGTATTGATTGTTTTTTTTTTTGCTTGAATAAGTAAATATTTCAGCATAGCAGACCCATCACAGCACAATTTCGGCTGAGATCAGGACGAGTTTTTTTTTGTTTCAGGTACCAAGAAATATACAGAAGAAGAATTTAATATGAGTTTCCCATATGTAGAATTACAACATATTAGTACATGTTAAATGTTTTGCGTATCCTTTTACAGGACTTAGCTGTCAACAGCAGCATCTTTCAGCTGTCTGTTGATCTCTTGGCAAGATTACGCTCAGTAGTTTGCCATTGCTTTCTGAGCGGCCGGCTCAGTATCCGCAAGTCACGAGCGGGGGTCGAACCACCCCAGTTCTCGCTCCGCTGCGAGACTCTGCGTGATAAACGGGATTACAGAGAGAAAGTGTTGTAACCCCACAGCCAGAGAGACCGGCATTAGTACATGGTTGGGGGAATTAAAAGAGGCAGTTAGTGAAGTAGAGAATTTTGTAGAAACGTTGAAGAACAGAACGACTAGACAAGACCCTTATAGATTTAAGGTAGACCACAATAGAGTAGGAAAGAATAACAAGAGACAGCCACTGCTTAATAAAGACAGAAGACAATATGGCTATTATGAACCAAGACCTGATGTATGTGGGGTAAAAGACGGTGAGAACAGACGTAATGGTGAAAGGTCAGACTGGTATAGCTGTAGTAGATACAAGATTGGTCCTGAGAGAGACTTTTCCAAGAAGTTATGGAAATGGCCATCCTATAGCAAGAATGCTAGGAAAAAACGTGACGACTGGTTCGAACAAAGACGGAGACAGTATTTGACGTCAGGGTCAAAGAATAGAATAGGAAATGTAAGTGAAAATTCAACTATTCCTAAGGTGATTACCAATGTGACTAGTAGACAAGAAAATAAAACGACGGTGTTAATAAAGAGAATAGACCGAGAGACACAGACGCAGACAAGTAATACGATAAATGATAGTACGCAGACACATAGGGATACTGTAGAGAAGACAACCCAGGTACAGTCAATTAAGAAAATAGAAAAGGGAACGCAAACTATTAAGACGGTGGAAATTGCGGAACCACCTCAGGTGAAATTAGAAAAAGGAGACACAGTTGAAGTTAAGAAAGAGAGACAGACGAGAACCAAAGACGAAAGGAAACCAAAGAGGAAAAGTATTGAAGAAAGAAATAGTAGTATGATAGTTAATAGAGGTACTGTTATGTCAAGTTCCTCAGGTATAGACAGTAATTTAATACCTAAATGGTGTAGGAATATTAAGTGTGAGAGTTCCGGTTATGGAGAGAATACTTCAGGTAAAGATATAGGAGTGGTACAGAATCGGAGCATGAGGAATAAAAGTAAGAGGAAAGTCAGACGTTCTAAAGCCGACTATGGGAATAGGATCGACGTGTCTGCAGTAAACTACTACTATGAATCTGACGAGGGAACTATTATCAGTGTGTCATCTGAAGACGAGATGGGGAAATGTAAACGTTATGTAAGGTATACAGGAAACAGTGAGCAGACCGACGCAAATAAAGGAAATAGAAAGAAATCATTTAAGAAGAAGAATAATAGTAGACAGATAGCGGGAATTTACTCAACGACAGAAAGTGACTTAAGAAAAATAGAAGACCTTATGACCTTAAGACCTGAGTACTTTAACAACAGGTTAACAACAGATAGTGAAGATGACATAATAAAAGAAAGACGTACTAATGTACTGAGAGACAATGAAATATTTAACTTGGATACACTCTATAACTGTTAAAATTTCTTGGGTGACGAAGGACATATGGAATAGTTTTGGCTTATGAGAAGAATTGCGGTTTGAGCATATAGATATATGGGTTGTCTAAAATAGGCAGATGAATTTTTTGGTGTAGCATCACATGGTACAGGGTAGGCGATGGTGTTGTTGAGTTACGGCAAATGATATTCTACGTGGATACGTAATACAGGATATCTGGTGTTTGGTTACGATGTAGGGAGAGTAAACAAGGTAAAAATACTCTTTTGTCCGGAATGGATAGATACAGAGAGTTAATCACGTTGAGTGATGTATAACTAGAGCGATTAAAGTAGAGTAGGAAGGTTCGTACTAGAAATGGTTCGACTCAGAGCTATAACGTGATGTATGAGATAGTTTTGCTTGTTGGTTGGAGAAGAAAGTATAGTATTGTTGACAGGTGAACCGAGAGTGTCTGGTGAGGAGATATAGATTGAGGAGGAATTGAATATCCTGTGTGTAAAATAGCCAGTTGAACGCGAGAATATTAAGAGTAAAAGACTGTAGAAGTTGATGCTTGAAGAATACGAGTTCTTGGTGAGGGGGATGACGTAATTATATGATGCCTGTGAAGAAAGAAGAGGTGATTAAATCTGAGAAAGTTGTTGTGTGGAGAAGTTTAGAATGATAGTTACGAGATTAGTGACCCGTTGGAGTGAGGTTTGTTTTGAGAGATAGTTGATAGTGTTGTAAAAGAGATATACTTGGCGAGACATAATATATAGATTCTGACTTTTGAAAACGAGTGAATGATTGAAAAAAAGTAGAAATAAGACAAACATATGTACGTCGAGAATGGCTGATGGTAAATGATAAGTACAGCATGCATGTACGAGGCGTTTAGTTCGTACGTGAGTATAATTCTAGACAAATAGGTATTCGTCGCGATGAGTGAAGAAGGAGTGAGGGTTGGAGACGTCGCCTAAGTGAAGTACATAGATAAAATGTAATAGTTGCGCTGATATATCTTGTGTCAATGTGTGAAGAGGAGGTCGATACGCTTAGATTGTGGTGAGTGATTGTTGGAATGTGTGATCTTGGACGGAATTTATGACAGGTTGACAGAAAGAGAGTTAACATTTTGAATGACGTTTCATAAAATATGTTTAGTATTCTTGACAGAGACAGGTTGAAGTGTGAATGCCCGATACTGAGAAATGAGAAAAGTGAGGTCTGTTGTCAGTTGTATGTGGTGTGGGTTTGCTGTTTCTGAAAGAATCCCGATAAATAGGAAGAGGAGTGAAAGATAGTGAGGTAAACAAGATTAGTTAAATGAGTGTTGGAGAACGTGGTCCGATAAGTGTGACTAGTATCATCGCGGTGCAAGAACGCTGGGAGAGACTTGAAGATAGTTTAGAGTAGTTGTGGTGAGACGTTGAAAGTACTGATGCAGGAGAATGAAATATTAATTGCGTCGGGTAGACGAGAAACTTAGAAGTAGAATTAGTTGTATTGGTGAGAGGTCTATAGTAAATAGACAAGTTCTTTTGCTGGGTGTAGCATGGTGGAGATACTGTAGTTAACAGTAATGATTAAGAAGTTGTAGTGATGTTTGGTACAGATCCAAGGGAAACAATTGGTGTGCCGAGCCACAGGTTAATTAGTAGATAGATGACGGCTGGTACATTGAGATGACATTGGGATAATCGCCACATTAGTAATAGATAAAATGAGTTGACCTGTAGTTACAGTGCTTGCTTAAGATGATATTCCAGACATTGTGATGTGTTAGGAGTTAGGCTGGAAAAAGATAGAAAATTGTGAGGGGAGAGAATCAATGATAGTACGGTCATTGCTGATTAGTGATTTTTTGTGTGTAGAGAGAACAGATATTGTTCTAAGTTAAGAAGTTGGTCTGTAGTTAACAGATATACATACGTGGCAGTGAAGTGTTTTGTTTTCTCGGTTATAGAAATAGTGGAATAACTTGTATGAATAGATATGGGTTACATTAGTTCGTATAGGAGGCCAATGTTGATGGGCCACTGTACGTAGTTAATTCTAAGTGAATTATATTTTTTTGAAAACCTTCTCTTTAGCGAGAAGACAGTTGTTTTTGTTGAATTTGAGTTTTTAATGCCTCATGTATAATATGTTTTTTTTTGGCTTGATTTGGTCCTGAAAAATGATTGTTATTATTCGATTTTAGAATAGGGTTATTGTGTTCTTAGACTTTTACGTACAAACTATTGGTCCGTAAAAGAGACCAGTAGTATTAACTAACAATAGATTAGGATGCATGTTATATTATTTTAAATTGTGTTTTTCTTTGAATGAGTTGACATCTTTAGTTAAAATGAAGGGAAACATAAAATATGTATAAACTATTTGGGGGGGGGGGGGGGTATGATGTACTGTTATGATTTTATTTCGCTTCACTTGTGGTCTAAGTGAATTGTCTTGTATGTACATGTTGGAAATTAGTTAAGTTAAGTTTGATTTACATGGTTTTGTCTAGAATAAAGACAGTGCATGGGGCTTTATTTGGGACCCTTCGTTCAGAAAATAGTAATAAACTACTGGGGACTAGAAGAGAGACATATTCTCCTTGTGAATCATAAGTTGATGTATATTCTACTAGCAAGATTGCTGTGATAATCAGCGTTGAGAGGTTAAGTTGTGGAAACATAGGCCATACTTAAGTGACGGGGTTAATACACAAGTAAAATGGTTATGGGGAAATTAAGTGAGCATTAATTGAAGAAAAGATTAATGAATATAGCACTGGGGTAAATGAGGGGAAAGTTTTGAACATAGTTTCCATGGGGTCAAAAGAGCCGTGGTGTACTTTCATAAGAGACACGAGATTGCTGGCTTATAGAAGAAGAACTGGGTAACACGGTACGCCAGGCAATGAGCAAAACATGAATTGAATCCATGTTTGACTCTGAAGAATGGTTAGAGACTGTGGATAGCAGTACAATAGTAAAGGGTTAGTTAGTTAGTTAGTTAGTCGCAGTTCCAACTTCACAGCAACGGGTCGTCCCCATTATGCTCCATTCCTGTGCCAGTGAATATCACACAAAACGCTCCCCACTGCCCAATATGAAAAGTGGAAAAGGAGTCTCGACAAACAACAGCCCGCACATATACACTGTGCATAATGCCGCCACCAGAATGTCAACACACCAGTCCCCCACAAAACACCCAGTTCATCTCTGATGGAATCGGCTGTCATTTTCCTATCTGAATGTTTCCTAGATGTTCACCCACACAGTCCACGAAAATACAGTTCATCGCTGATGGCAGTGGCAGTCAACCAGAAGCCCAGCAGCCACGCATTTCTGCATAAGGCAAAAACCAGTCAACTCTGGGACATAGCCACCTGCCATCACTCCGAACATGCAGTCACGTTCCAAAAAACTTCAGGCAGATTCAAAAGCATTTCATACGAAACTCACAGCTCACAGTGTCGCGCCACGCACTCACTCAGTAGCAGGGCGACGGAACCATCAAGCCTCCTTAGTCGCCTCTTACGACATGTGTCACCATTGTTGGTAATCAATGACCCAAGATATTCAAAATTTTCCACCACCTCCAACCTTTCCTCATTAACATATATTTCTTTCTCCATATTAGTTTTATCTGTATGCATTATCTTTGTTTTTGCTATGTTAAGATATAAGTTGTCATTTTCACTATTTCTTTGGGTTGATGTTATTACGTTTTCTATACCATTCTGTGATGTGGATAGTAATACTGTATCATCGGCATATCGAATCTCTGGTATTTCATGACCACCGGTATTTAGGGCATCATATTGCTCCCTGTTTATATCATATCTGACATTTCTTATTATATTTTCGGCGTACAGGTTAAACAAATAGGGTGACAGCACAAAGCCCTGACGGACTCCTTGTTTGATGTCAAATCAGTCTGATGTCTCACCATAACTTCTAACCGCTGCTTGTTGGTCTAGATAAAGCATTTTTATGAGTTGTACTGCATGTGATTGAAAGCCCATATTCCTCATGATTTTCCAAGGCTGCTGATGTCATACACAGTTCTGATGAGTTCTTGTGTATGCTCCATTGAGAGATCAAATGTGGAAGAAGACATCAAGTATCAGAGGTTTGCCATGACCGTAACCCGTGATCTATCACCAGCAGAGGCTGGATTCGTTTTTCCCACCTGAACCGTGACCAATAAGCAGACAAGCCGAGAAACATCTAACTTAAGTGAAAATGTTTCTGGGGAAAATACAAAGAACACCATGGGCGGACAGAAAAGTGAACGAGACAGCACTTCGGGAAATACACGAAAACAGTAAACTGAACGAAATATTAGACATTGACAGCCAGCATTTTGGAGCACGGAGAGATAAAATCTTGGATGGTTTGTCCACATGACATAATCAGGACAGGAGCGCTGACCTGATCCAGGACTTTGATGATGGTGTGAGATGGCGAGCCATGACCATCAACGTCTATCCACAATGCGCATGACGATGATGACAGCCTTGCGGCCAACCCAACCTCATAAAATAAATACCTGATTACTTTCAAATTTAGATGAGAATTACCTGGGACATAAAGATGAAGTGGAGTGGAATTGGCCGCACACCATCATTATACTTAATGCAGGTCTAACCATCAACGCTGCAGCGGTAGAATCTGCATTGGACTACCATTACATTACATCAAGTATCATCATCATGTGCCATGTCGGTAAGCGTGGGCGGTCATGTTTCGCCATCTCACACGATCACCAGAGTCGTAGATCAGCTCTCTGTTTATGTCCCGACCATGCCATGTGGTCAAGCCATTAAGATATTTATTTCTCTACTTCCCCTCATTCTTGCCAGTTGTCACAAGTTCTCTAGTTTATTTCTTCTCATAACGTGCCCATAAAGCTTTGACCTTCTACGTCTAATTTCTCTAATTAGTTCACGGTTTTCATTTGCCTCTTGTAGGACTTGCTCATTGGTTTTTCTGTCTGTCCATGGTATTCTTTGCATTTTCTTCAGAAACCACATTTCCACTAGCATTAGATGATTTTCAGCTTGTCTGCTCATTGCTCATCAAGTATAGAAGAGTAAAACAATGCATACATAAATAAATCCCAAGCCTGAACTTGCAATCAGTTTGTGGTGTACTAAGGCCATCACATTGTGTAGGCTGAATGCACAGAGATATAGGTAACCAGTCTTTCCTTCGCTTTCGCGGACAACAAACACGGGCGTCGTACCCTCATCCGCCCTAGCTCATGACATTATACATGTGGCCATAAATAAAATAGTGAGAACGCCATTAATACATAATCTGACAAACACATTCTTAAGAGAGGAACATCTGGGAACTGGGTCTTTATTAGAGTAGCATTATAAGCAAGCTGTATGTGATTTGACATATACAATTAGTTAAACATTCTTAGTTGAATACCAACAACATTAGTACACATGTTGATCAAATAGAAACATCATGAATAATGTATATAAATATGTTCACAACATTTTATGGTTTTCGCTTGAAAACTCTGTGTGTGGTTTTATTTTAACCTTCGCCGCACTATAAAAGTATTTTGTAAAGTTTAAGCAACAGATTCATTCATATTTAGCATCCGTGCACTCCGAATATTCCGGGAAATAAAGGCGGCTGATGTGTTGTAGGTCACATCACCCATTGAGTACCGATTGACTTATACAAATATAGGACTAGCAACGTGTACCCAATATCCCCCAAGGCTGGAAAATGGTCCTTCACGACTCCACCTACTTACCCATGCCTGAAGATTTCTAACAATTTGGGAATTTTGAGTTAAAATTGTAGCATATTTTTAATCAATGACACTTTATCATCTCTAATATAGGGTGTATTTTTAATGACTGTGCAGTGTTTGAAAATATTGCCGGTCCAAGTTTTGTATTCACCCTCTGTAAAGTTCATGCAACATAATATGTAAATACAAAACTTGGATCGGCAATATTTTCAAACACTATGCAGTGATTAAAAATACACTCTGTATATCTTTGACTATTTGTAATCTATGCAATTCTTAAAAAGTTTTCGATACATGATGTGAATCATTAATGTACAAACCATCCACACTAACCAACCGTAACTTCTAATACTTTTTTTCACATAAAAAAGTCAATTGCATATTTTTTACAAGACAACCCCAGCAATTTGTCACTGTAGTTTCTTGGCAAGCTCACTTTCATTAGTTTGCCATTGCTTTCTGAACGACCGATTTTTCCTACCATTGTACCGCTATGAGGTGTTGTTCTACCATTGTAGGAAAACTAACCCGAGGCGGACAACCTTCCAAATCACCTGAAACTGTGTTTCGAGTGCGATTTTTAAGATTGCGTTCTTAATCCCTTCGCCATTGAGCTGGCTTTCACATAAAACATGCACATAATTCTATCTATACAGTTGCTCCTAACTCTACGCCATCGATAGTTTGTAATCCATAGAAGACTGAAAAGTAAAGGGTTGTAAGTGTGAAATGAACATTGTGGAGACAAAATGACATGGGGGTTTAGAGGGTCCGTGATATATGGACTGTAATAGAATAACGTTGATTGCAGACATGAGTATAGTGTTGCTGTTGATAACGGCATAAGTAGATGTTAGAGTAGAGATGCCCATAATAAATGGACATAAAGGAGTCGCTGAAATTTTCGGCGAAATTAAGAGAGAATACTGAGTGAGGTATGAGAGAAGATTAGTTATGTGAGCTAATGTGTAGAGGTCTAGAGAGATGATGGACCTTGTTAATTGTGTACTGTCTGTAATACATAGACATTTGGGAGTGAATTTTTGATGGTTGGTACTTGATGCTGTAGATAGCAGCGTAAACTGTTACCATAAGAAGTGGTACTGTAGAAGAGATAATTGTTTTAGACTTTATTACATAAAGTCTCAAATGACATAGGGGGGTAAAGGTGTGTGTAATTTAGCTAAGTGTGTTTTTTTTTTTTTTGAGAAAGAGTTCTACTTCTTTCTTCTTTGAATCTCCGGTGCGCACCGATTTCTTGTCTTTCTATCATGTGCGAGTGTTCTCAGGTTGATTGAAAGTAGAGAATTAGTAAGTAGTGTTGGTGATGACAATAGGGAGTTGTTATCAGAAGAGTACAGCGTTTGCAATTTTATGCGGATTATTTATGAAGAGAAGAAGGAGTGTTTATTTCATATGTGTTATGTTGTATTAAGTTGAGGTTTAAATGTTATTGAGGATATGTAATTAATGAAGAGCCAGAAATATATAGTGGATTACTATATGGCAGGGGAAAGAGTTAAAGAATAGAATATTTACTTAAATTGGAGTTGGTTTGGGGAAGATTAGAGGAACTGTGGGAGGTAAGGAAAGAGAGAGAATAGAGTAAGGGGATTGGGAGTAAAGACTTTTTCCTTTACAAGAAAAATTCTTTAGAAAACATAGAGAGGTGTAACAGAAGTTGGGTATTAGTGTTAGGTGGGAAAAGGCTACAGCACGATTGAGCATCGAGATGGAATGGGAGGAGAGATGCTCAAGTCGTGACGTAGTTTGTTGTCAAGAATCAGTTTACATCTGAACCTAGCCCTAGAAGGCAGGCCGTCAACACGTTTGTATTCTACCATGACATTGTATCGGCTATAACGTTTAATAAAGTTGATTTAGAATTTCTACAAGACTTGTTAAGCCATCGTTTCATCATACACTGTTATAATACTGGTGTATTTCAGATAGAGTTATTATGGTCAAAATCAAAGGCAAACCAATAGACATAAATATTATACAAGTATATGCACCAACAGCAAGCAGTAGTGATGAAGAAATACAACACTTTTACGACGAAATAGAAATGGCGATGGCTCAAATTGGATCACAAGAAATAAAAATAATACTTGGTGATTTTAATGCAAAAGTAGGAAAGGGAAAAATGGAGGATGTAGTGGGGAATTATGGTTTAGGTACAAGAAATGAAAGAGGGGAAAAGCTAATAGAATGGGCAAATATCAATGATATGATAATTGGAAACACATGGTTTAAACACCATAAAAGACGACTGTACGCATGGATAAGCCCTGATAAGAAAATACGCAACCAAATTGACTACATACTAATTAATAAAAGATTTAGAAATGCTTTAATTAATGTAAAGACAATGCCTGGTCCTGACTGTAATAGTGATCATGTACCACTATGTGGACAAATAAAAGTAAGATTAAAAAGAGGGAAAAAAATGGTTAAGAACATGAGACTTAATAAAGAGGTTCTAAAAATAGATAACGAAATGCAAGAACAATACAGAGTGACTGTGAAAAATAGGTACAATGCAATAACTAAAATACAGAGTATAGATGAACAATGGGAAATGTTAAGGGACTCCATTCATCAAACTAGCAAAGAAGTATTACCAGAGAGAGGCAAAATAGCTAAGAAAAAATGGATGAATGAAGATATCTTAAACCTGATGGACAAAAGAAAACAGTATAAAAATGACAAACAAGAATACGCTAAGATAAATAAAGAAATAAAAGATAAATGTGGGAAGGCTAAAGAAAGTTGGTTAAACGAGCAATGCAAAAAAATTGAATTAAATTCCATTAAAGATACAAAAAATATGCACAGACAAATCAGTGAGCTTACAGGAAAAAAAAATAAGAATAAATACAGGGTGTTTGAAATCAAAAACAGGAAAGATAATATTAGAGGAAGATGCTATAATGAAGAGGTGGAATGAGTATATAAGAGAATTATATGAAGGAGAAAGGGCAGAATTAACAGAAGATAGTAACTTAGAAGGTCCACCTATTCTGAAAGAAGAAGTCGCTGACGCTATGAAACGTATGAAGAAAGGAAAAACAGCTGGGCCAGATGAAATCACAATAGAAGAATTAGAAGTGTTGGGAGAATTTGGAGTAGATATATTAACCAAAATGTTGAATGATATCTACAGCAGTGGATATTTACCCAATGATATGCTGAAATCTGTATTTATAGCTATACCAAAAAGACCAGGAGCAATTGATTGTGAAGATTTTCGTACAATTAACCTTATAAACCATATCACTAAGCTTCTACTCAGAATCATAATGAGAAGAACCAAAAAGAAAATAAAAATGGAAATTAGTGAAGAACAGTATGGATTTGTGGAAGGAAAGGGCACAAACAATGCAATTTATACATTGCGGACACTAATAGAAAGGTCAATAGAGAAACAGAGGGACATATATTTGTGCTTCATAGATTATACTAAGGCATTTGATAAAGTAAAACATGATGAACTGATTAAAATGTTGGAAGATATCAACACTGATGGAAAAGATTTAAGAATAATAAAGAATATTTACTGGAACCAAGTAGCAGCAATTAAAATGGGAAATAAAGAGGGTAGTTACGAACAGATAAAGCTAGGAGTACGACAAGGGTGTGTCTTGTCACCAGATCTTTTCTCCCTGTATAGCGAAGTAATAATGAGAGAGATCAAAGAGATGCCAGGAATACTAGTTGGAGGTTATAATATAAATAATATACGCTATGCAGATGACACAGTATTGGTGGCGGATAATTCAACAGACCTACAACAATTATTAGACGTTGTAGTAACAGAGAGTGCAAGGAAAGGACTCAACTTGAATATCAAGAAAACAGTAACAATGGTAATATCAAAGAAAATGGTGACACCAAAATGTGACATAGAAATAGAAGGGAAAATCCTTAACCAAGTTGATAATTTTAGATACCTAGGGGCATTTATAACATCAGATGGAAGATGTACAACAGAGATTAGGAGCAGAATAGGGCAGGCAAAAGCCGCATTTCATAAAATGAAGAGTATCTTATGCAATAAGTCACTGTCACTGAATGTAAGAAAGAGAGTGCTGAAATGCTATGTAGAACCAGTTTTGTTGTATGGCAGTGAATCTTGGAATGTAAATGAACAAATTAAGAAGAAATTAGAAGCAACAGAGATGTGGTTCCTGAGACGAATGTTGCGAATTCCTTGGACTGCCAGAGTAACTAACGACGACTGCCTGAAACAGGCTAATGAAACTAGAACATTATATACAACAATAAGACAGAGACAAACAGCTTTCCTCTGTCATGTGATGAGAAGAGAGGCATTGGAGAACATCGTAACAATTGGAAAGATCGAGGGGAAGAGAGGCAGAGGTAGACCAAGAGAAGTGATGCTGGATGGATTGAGACGGTGGCATGGAGGAATATCAGCAGCAGAGTTGATCCAGAGAACCAAAGACCGAGATCTATGGAGAGCCATGAACGCATACGCCAGCCGGCACGGCACTTGATGATGATGAATCAGATTTAGACACACATGTATTCCACTCCACAGACTACTGACACATCAATGTATATATGCTAAGTCTGATCACATTCTACAACATAGAGATTGTACTTCCTACTACGATGCATCCGCATAAATTATAAATCACACAAATTACATTTAACACAATGAAGTGCAAACATCCAGTATAAATCCCACAGATTACATTTAACTATGAAGCACGAGCATCGATTATAAATTACCCAGATTCTATCTCACACCATGACGCAGTATTGTAAATTATAATTCTGATTCACTCCAAACACACACAAATTATATTATACACGAGGCTGAAATATTAACATAGATTTAGAGGATAGGCTTGTAAAGGCCCTCGTTGAAGCGATGATAATGATGCGAATGTGGCTGACCACTTTCACAGGCTGTCATGGTGTGACCTTTAACACACTTGGGCTCAAGTAGATTGGTCGAAAGAAACCATTATTTAACCTTTTAAATATTCAGTGTTACCTATCACTATTTATTCATCCGAATTACCCATCTGATTCTATAATTAAATTATTTCACAGGCGACCCACTCTTCTAGTTTAGATTCTATTAGTCCCTAGTTAGTAATCGAGTGTCATTGTCTGGATGTTCCATAATCTATAGTCTAGTATCAGTCGGCTAAATTTCGCCACCTTTATGTGTCACACGCTTCCTTCATTTTCTTCTATTTCGCTGTCTTAGTATCAGCGGCGTGGTTCTATTATTTTTATACTTCTTTCGACTGTAGGTTGAGATTCTTGTTCTCTACCATTAGATATCGAGTAGTTTCCTCACTGAATCTACACCACAAATACCAATAAATTATATATCTAAGATCTTATCTAAACAATCAATGCAACGTACCTTCCAATTTTTGTTATTAGACACTTCAACGGGGGAACAGTTGCCACTAGCGTTATTATAATTTATATATAACTAGCTGACCCGGCCCGGCTTCGCCCAGGCCCTGGAGGGGATCTATCTATCTATCAGTCTGTCTGTCTGCTTGTTTGTCTGTCTGTCTGTCTGTCTGGCTGACCCGGCCCGTCTTCACCCAGTCCCTGGTGGGGAGCATCTAATTTAATTCATATAAGTAGTCATATAAGCTCTCCCGTTCCCGACTATCTGTCTGTCTGTCTATCTGTCTGTCTGTCTGTCCCGGCCCGGCTTCACCCAGTCCCTGGCTGGGAGCATCTCATTTAATTCATATACGTAGTCATATAAGCTCTCCCGTTCCCGACTGTCTGTCTGTCTATCTGTCTGTCTGTCTGACTCGGCCCGGCTTCACCCAGTCGCTGGTGGGGAGCATGTCATTTAATTCATATAAGTAGTCAAATAAGCTTCCGTTCCTGACTATCTGTCTGTCTGTCTATCTATCTGACCCGGCGTGGTTTCGCCCAGCTCCTGGCGCACAGTAACTTAAAAGAATGTCCTTCCACACACCATTCATTATATTTAATGAAAACTGTTTTTAATCACCGACATGACAGTTGATAAGTTCTTTAAGCAGAAAAAGATGGGTTACAATGTTATGCATTATTTTTATGAAAACTTTGAAAATGCCTTAAAGATTATATCATTATTTATTATAACTCATATGCCTGAAAATAACTATAGACAAAGAGTTTAACAATAGTGCAAGTAAATCCAACAATATGACTATAAAGTATATAGAAATGTTATTAAAAGTTATGCCCCTTGAAATAACTTTTCTAGAGTGAAGTCCCCCTGCTATATAGAAATTATATAATGAAAAATGAAAAAGTGAATGTTATTAAATAAGTAGAAGATTTTACACTAAGAAACTATTATAGTCGGTTGCACAGGAATGAAAGGAAGACGTGTAGAAAATTTCATCTCAATCAGATGTACCGTTATCGAACGCATCCAATACATAGCTGACCACAAACAAAGCCACATACACTCTGTTTTAAATATATAGATTTGGTTATCAAACATATGACTAACTAGAGCCTGTAGGATTATTTGTTTAGACACGTTGAAGTGTATTGATAACTAGTTAATCGGCAAAATGGACTAGGTACAGGGTTGCCAGATCACCGTGATAAAAAAAGCCAAGTCACGAAATAAAAAGGCCCCCCCAAAAAATGCCAAACATTGCCCAGTATAAAGATATATTAAAAATATACTTACATCACATGAACACATCTTCTTCAAATAAGTATTCCTCTTCATTGTTGGGAAATTCAGTACAGGATTCATTAGAATATACAATTCCAGCTTTGAAATCATTCAACATTTTAGGTGAAGGAACACATTCATTACAGCACTTGTTTGAAGATAATAGTTTTGCTCTAATTCTAATAATTGCTTCTAAGAGAGACAGCTGAAGTCTATTCCTTGCTTTGGTTTTTATGCATGTTAAAAGTGAGAACATCCTCTCCACTGCAGCATTGCTAATAGGTGTTATTAAGCAAGTAAGAGTAAAAGAAGCAAGCTCTTTAAATTGGGGATGTTTCATGACTCCTTGCCAGAACTGCTCTGTATCTTTAGGCAGTCCATTTTTTTCTTTAAATTGTTCTTCTTCCTTCCAATCTATAAAAGGTAATTTTCTGCATTGCTCTTCAATAATAGTGTGGTGGTTTTCTTCTGCCAAATTCAAAAAGGGCAATTTCGAAAATAGTGGTCTAGAAGCCTGGTTTAAGATCAAGTGCTTCTTCTAGCATTGATAAGCATCTTTCTTTGAGATGTAAGACCTCTTGTTGGCAATTAATTTTTGTATCAGAACTTTTCTGCATGTAGTTATCACACTCTGACAGGAATTAGATGCCAAAATCAACATTAGAAATATCTTTTTTCTTATTATTGGTATCATAAATCCTACTATTAAGACTCTCATAATGCAAAAATAGTTCTTCATGTAATTCGTGAGGATCTGCCTTACTTTTCTGAAAAAGGCTATTTAACCTTTCGAATTCCTGCACAATAGGGGTTGCAAAATGAAAATAAAGGTAGCTTCTTTGATCTAGAAGCATTTCCTTTATAAGTCGTGACTTAAATTTAGTGTCATAATTTGCTAATTCAGCAGAAATAAAATAAGCCTTGAGTTCTTGCCAATTCATTAGAATGTTGAACATTTTTGATCAGTGTTGCACGTATGGGTTGTGCTCAATCTTTAAAACCCAAATCCCAAAACAACCAAATAAACTTAACAAAGTAAGGCGGGACATTACAAACTGGCAGATGGAAATTACATAGTAGGAGGAATAGGCGCTGGCTTTGGATAGGATACACACGGACAACATCTGGGGTAATATAACTAGACACTCTCTTGTCTGGGGTAATATAACTAGACACTCTCTTGTCTGGGGTAATATAACTAGACACTCTCTTGTCTGGGGTAATATAACTAGACACTCTTGTCTGGGGTAATATAACTAGACACTCTCTTGTCTGGGGTAATATAACTAGACACTCTCCTGTCTGGGGTAATATAACTAGACACTCTCTTGTCTGGGGTAATATAACTAGACACTCTCTTGTCTGGGGTAATATAACTAGACACTCTCTTGTCTGGGGTAATATAACTAGACACTCTCTTGTCTGGAAGCCACAAGGTAAAGGAAATAGCGGGAGAGCTTAAAACAAGCGGAGAAGAGAATTACAGACAGAGATGAGGAATACTGGGAGAACATGGAGGGAGCTAGGACGGCTTGGCCTGGGTTGGTTGAGGGCCTATGGGGGAGGGGGATAAACGGCAGAAGAAGAATAAGAGTAGGTAGATTTTCGTTTTTTTTTTTTTTTTTTTTAATTTGCATTTTCTTTGCAGACGTTGCGACCAACCCCAGGTAAATTTTCTAAGCAGTTTTACGCTCAGTAGTTTGCTTTCTGAACAAGAATTCAACACTGAAGTCCAACTGACAGGTGTATGGGCTGAACTCCCTATCCAGTCATCAGCACACCGGAAGTTTAAGAGCTTAGGCGCTCTTATCTTTTCGGCGACATCAACCTCTAAGACGAGGTGTACATGTGAATAAATGGCTTCGTGCCACATAATCAACAATCATAACCCACCTGTAATTCTTGCCCGGTTATGATATCCAGCTATTGCTTGTTCATCGTAAGCAGACACAGATGTATCAATACCCTGATGTTATTCCAACAGCGGGAGTCAGCACAGCGCTTATCCGAGCCCATGACTCGTGCGGGCGAGTGTGCCAGGCTGCATGCAAGGATGTGGTCACCGGCCATTATAAGGAATGCAAGGGAGCCATTGCGGTCAGCTCGGACCAGCCTCTCATGTATGGCACAACCTATGACGAAGGTATCAGTTATTGTTTAGTTATTTCTGTACGACAGTTTCATGTGTGTATAAACCCACACACATACATACACATATAATCACACACACACACAGACAGCCCCACCCCCCCCCCCCCACACACACACGCGCGCGAACCTACACACACGTATATACGCATATAATCACACAGACATCATACCACCATCTACACGAAACACACACACACACACACACACACACACACACACATAAGCATAAGCTGTCTTAGTATTTTGGACCTATCCGAAAGGAAAATGTCAGAGTAGATCAGTACCAAAGGAGAATAACACGGATTGAGACATCAATCTGAAACACTTGAAAACGTTAAAGAAATACTGACCGTTGTCTCCTGAACTTTCACATCCTTTGCAACAAGACAGTGTAGAAAATGATTCACCACAGCCTTTGGAATCCCAATATTTAGAAGGGTGGGCATAGCCCCGACATCTTACATATACACTTGCGTGTCTGGGTTATTTCGTAGAACAGAAGAATAAGAGCATGCTGTATTTAGTATGCCACATACACGCTTGCCTTTCTTGTTTGGCTGGAACTGGCAGTAATAGTACTTCCTACAGTAGATCTCTGTAAGTAATTTGTTTCTTTCGTGCACGGAAAAACGTTGTTTTGCTGTATACCCAGCAGGGAAAATGTGAATAAGAAAGTAATTGTGTGTTGATCCGTTGCTTGTATAGATACGTTTACCTTATTGGTTTACAGTAATGAAGAAAATAGACACATTAAGAAGATTTAGTCGCATTTATTGAGAAAACAGGCACAATGAGAACTGTTTACATGTGTTGAGAAAACAGGGGGAGAAAGAACTGTTAGCAAAGATTGAGAAAACAAAGTTGCGAAGAGTTGGTTGCATTTATTGAGAAATCAGACACACTGAGAACTGTTTACATTTATTGAGAAAACAGTGAAAATGAGAACCGTTTGCATTTATTGAGAAAACAGACGAGTCGAGAAGAACTGGTTGTATTTATTTAGAAAGCAGACACACTGAGATGCATTGGTAGCATTTATTGAGAAAACATACACTTTTATAAGAGGTGGCGACATTTATTAAGAATACACACGTAGGTAAGAATTGATCGCATTTCGTTGAATTAGAAAGCAAACATTCTCCATACTTATGCAGAGTTATAATCACATTAAGCCGGGAGTGCAGGGAGTGGCCAGCAGGGACCACGGAAGTGGAAATCGAGCAACTAATTCAGGACAATGCTCACTCGAGTGATGTGATTATCTACACAGATGGTTCGGTGTCAAGAGGTGAGAGAAGTGGCTGATGGTTCATAGCCAAAGCTAATGGTCGATGTTTGGGGCAGGAGAGCCTGGCATATGATACCACAACATCCAGCTTAAGAATGGAAGTGGAGGCAGTCACTGCGGCTCTCCGCTGGATGGAGAATACGACACACACACACACACACACACACACACACACACACACACACACACACACACACACACACACACACACATCGTGATTGTAACTGACTCAGAAAGCATGCTGACGAGGGTGAGGACGGGCAGACTTCGTGCGGAGTGGCTTGCTTCGCTTCGGAGGTCACGGGTGACAAGCATCGCCTGGATCTTTTCTCCGGGGCATGCCGGTGTGCTGGGAAATGAACAGGCGGACAGATTGGCTGGCTCTGCAGAACTTGGTGGAGTATTGATACATGACAAGGCAAACCTGGTTGCGGCCTTGTGGGAGCACGTGCACACCTCGGAGGAGCAAATGGATTACCATGGTCTGGCAAGAATGAGACAACGAGGAGTGACGAAGGGATCTGGCCGACGCTCAAAGCTCAGAGGAAAGGCGAGACGGACTTATAATCAGATTGCTACTGGTACTATTAGTGTTGGAACTCTTCGCTGGCTGCTGAGGATGGGGACGGAGCACTTATGGAAATGCCCCAATTCCTAAATCAATCAATCAATCAATCAATCAATCAATCTCCAAGGTTAAATAGAAGATTAGTGTGAAAAGCGAGCTGATCGGAGACATCAACAAGTGATAGATCAAATGTTGGCTATCTTGAAAGCAGCACACATTTTGTAAAAATCACACAGGAAAGGAGGAAAGGAAGGATCAAAGACAGTCTTGCAAGAGATAAGTAACGGTACGCGTGAGAAGATCAATAGATATACGAACAGCAGTCTGTAAGAGTGTAATACAACCAGAGCGAGACACATAAAGTGTTGGTGTAAGATGAATCAAGAACCAACATTACAGCACTCAGGACATTCCTTTATGCCCTCCGTCCACATCTTCGACAACCAGCGAAGAGTCCCACGACCAATGGTACCAGTGACTGTATGATTATGTACCCTTCTGGTCTTTCATCTGAATGCTATGTATCAACCGGGTCCTCTGCTCACTCCCTGCCGCACCGTTCTCTCCAGGTCAAGATGATGTATCTATTCTTCCACAATATGCACATGCTTCCAAAGGGCCGTGACTACATCTGCCTTGTCGTGCACCCATACCCCATTCAGCGTGCAGATCCAGCCAACCAGTCAGTCTCGTCATTTCCCAACACACCAGTATGCCCTAGAGAAAAGATATCCAAGGAGATCTCTATCTCTGCTTTTTAATGGAAGCATGCCATTCAGCAGCATGCATGTCTTCGTCATTCTTACCGTGGTCTGCAAGACATTTACCATCACATTTATGTGCTGTTTGTCCATCAGCTGCGGAGATTGTTTTAGTCTTTGGAGCCAATCTTACTCTGTGGAAATAGCGCTGTATTACTGGGATTCTCCGTGGCGAAGTAGTCAAGCCGTCTGTTGTGGTTGTCTGTCGGTTGTGGGTTCGATTCCGGGCTACATCGTTCGTTTCATGAGTGCATTTGTTTCTGATACACCTGGGGGTCGCCGCTGGAAATGCGACGTTCGTGCTTTGTGCGACACTTTCGGTATTCCACCCTGCGGAAAAAGACTGAGCCATATGAGATAAAACCCGGTGTAATGAAGTCGATCCTCTCGACTTTTAAGACTTTTTAAAGTGCTTCATTGATTCACTAATTCAGACGAAACACTTTCATTAAACTATGTGAGATTGATATGTGCAATGTACCTATATTTCCAGCTGTGCTGAACGTGTTTGACTACGAACTCAACAACGACCTGCCTCAGTTCAAAGGCAATAATGTTTTTATAACGTTTCACTGCGACTACCGCGACAACTTTCCATATACGGACTACAAACATGGCGTCGTGCCTCAACCAGCGGCCGTAGTTGTAACTTCTGTTGTCCCGCCGTCAAACGACCTTACCAAGGCTTTTGATACAGTCAGCAGAGAAGGACTGTGGAAGATTATGGCAAAATATGGCTGTCCACGAAAGTTTGTCCAAATAGTGCGGCTATTTCATGACGGCATGCAGGCAAGAGTACAGGAAAATGGTGAACTGTCTGAACCCTTTCCTGTCACCAATGGAGTGAAGCAAGGATGTGTCCTGGCATCAACACTGTTCAGCCTTATGTTTTCAGCCATGTTGGTGAATGCCTTCGAGAAAGACGACATTGGAATAGACATCAACTACCGTATGGATGGAAAGTTATTCAATCTCAGAAGGCTGAAAGCTAAAACCAAAATTAACAGCGGCACCGCCAGAGAGCTCCTGTTTGCTGATGATTGCGCTCTATACGCCAACTCAGAGGCGGACATGCAACATAATGTTTAAGCTTTCTCACATGCCTGTGCCAACTTTGGGCTCAATATCAACTTGGAGAAGACTGTAGTTATGTACCAGCCAGCTCCAGGGAATAATCACACTGTGCCGAATATCAAAGTGAATGATCATAGACTAAGTGTTGTGGACAAATTCACCTATCTTGGCAGCACCGTGTCACAAGCTGCCACAATCGGTGACGAAGTGAATGCAAGAATCTCCAAGGCCAGTGCAGCCTTTGGCAGACTGTACAAGAATGTATGGGACAGAACTGGAATAAGCCTGCAAACAAAGCTAAAAGTCTACAAAGCAGATGTATTATCCACACTGCTATATGCTTGTGAAACCTGGACTGTTTATCAGCGACACGCTAGGAAATTAAACCACTTCCACACAGTCTGCCTAAGGAAGCTACTGAAGATTAAATGGCAAGACAAGATTCCAGACACTGAAGTCCTAGAAAGAGCATCCATGCCCAGTATCCACACTCTACTGATGAAGAATCAGATTCGCTGGGCTGGTCACTTGACTCGCATGCCAGATCACAGGCTCCCTAAACGAATTTTTTACAGCCAACATGCGTTGTGGTAAACGCTCCCAAGGTGGCCAGAGGAAACGTTTTAAAGACACTCTGAAAATTTCACTGAATGCTTTTGGAATTCCTCATGACACCTGGGAGGCTGCAGCCAGAGACCGAAATTCGTGGCGTGCATCATTGCGCAATGGTGCAGTCATATGTGAGGCAACCAGGACTGCAAGAGCTGTGAAGAAAAGGCAGGACAGAAAAACCACTGCAGGAAATCCTCCTCCAGAGACGTCAAGCATTCTTGCCCACATTGTCAAAGAACATTTCGAGCCAAAATAGGCCTTATCAGCCATCTTAGAACCCACGGCTCTACACCGTCAACCCCACTGGATGAAATAAATGGTCATCATCATTCTTGATGGACAAACAACAACACTTGTGTACCGCAAACTCGGTGTCAGCCAGTTTGTAGAGTTGTGTACTTAACAAATGATGTCTTTAATCTACATATAGTTTATATGGAGAGTTCTCACCGTTCCTAAGTTTATGTTGTGCAGTATGTTCAATATGTCTTTGTAATGGGGCCGCTGGAGCGCAGTCGCTAGGTTGTGTGACTGCCGGCCCGGTGGTTCTATGTTCGAATCGCCATCGAGGCGATGGTGTTAAAACAAAAGTGGCTTGATTCCCTGGTCGAACTAGTCTAAAATTGGTACCATCAATATCTGGGGAGTAAAGGCAACAGGGGCGATATAGTTCATATCATCCATCGAGTGATCGAGACGATTGGTCTATAGCTTAAGGCGTGGGAAAGTGACCTTTACTCACTTTTTTATGTCTTTACAACAGTAAATTACAACAACATTTTGTCACCAATGTTTTAGGCCTGGGTCAAGGCAGCTACAAGGGCAGCGATTTGATGCCCTCTATTTACGGGCACTGAAATTATTACCCGAGAAGGTGGAGTATTGAGAGACGCAGCTGTGACGTCATCGCACATCAAAACCATCTGGGAAACAAAATAAGTAATTACAAATCAGGCGGGAACTGTGTTTAAGCAAGCACAATCATTGTGTAGCAGGTCACTTACATAAAAGAAAGTCAACATGACCGAATGGATGAGAACCCGCGTTCTTAAACATCCGGTGGGCTTATGCCGAGGTAAGATGTTCAAGATGTTAAACATCCGGTGTGCTGATGCCGAGGTAAGATGTTCAAGCCATACACAGAACAGCTGGACTAAATTGTTGACTTCTCGTCCTTGACTTGGAGACGTAAACTTTAGTACCTCTGAATTCAGAGTGGGTTCGCTTGATGGCGAAGGACACTGGTAATAGGGAAAGCTAATCCACACGCACAATTCAGTTCAAAACTACTAGAAGTACTGTGTATGGACTACACTTAAGTTCAAAGCAAACCAGCGCAAAAAAAAATAAATAAATAAATATTGCAGACAATTGTTCCCTTCATAACCCGCCAAAAAGATTCTCTCTCCGATACTAGTTCTCTGACCTCATGAACTCTCATGGCCAGGCTGTCTTCAGCGTCACGTGCCCACCTCCGTGTGGTCGACATCTGCCTCCTCTTCCAGACACCACGCCTTCGATCATATTGTCCTGTCAACCCACAGCGGTATAGCTTCAGTCACATTGTCCTGTCAACCCACAGCGCTATAGCTTCAGTCACATTGTCCTGTCAACCCACAGCGCTATAGCTTCAGTCACATTGTCCTGTCAACCCACAGCGGTATAGCTTCAGTCACATTGTCCTGTCAACCCACAGCGCTATAGCTTCAGTCACATTGTCCTGTCAACCCACAGCGCTATAGCTTCAGTCACATTGTCCTGTCAACACACAGCGGTATAGCTTCAGTCATATTTTCCTGTCAACACACAGCGGTATAGCTTCAGTCACATTGTCCTGTCAACCCACAGCGGTATAGCTTCAGTCACATTGTCCTGTCAACCCACAGCGCTATAGCTTCAGTCACATTGTCCTGTCAACCCACAGCGGTATAGCTTCAGTCACATTGTCCTGTCCAACCGACAGCGGTATAGCTTCAGTCACATTGTCCTGTCAACCCACACCGCTATAGCTTTAGTAACATTGTCCTGTCAACCCACAGCGCTATAGCTTCAGTCACATTGTCCTGTCAACCCACAGCGGTATAGCTTCAGTCACATTGTCCTGTCAACCCAGAGCGCTATAGCTTCAGTCACATTTTCCTGTCAACCCACAGCGGTATAGCTTCAGTCACATTGTCCTGTCAACCCACAGCGGTATAGCTTCAGTCAGTCACATTGTCCTGTCCAACCCACAGCGCTATAGCTTCAGTCACATTGTCCTGTCAACCCACAGCGCCATAGCTTCAGTCACAAGGTCCTGTCAACCCACAGCGGTATAGCTTCAGTCAGTCACATTGTCCTGTCCAACCTACAGCGCTATAGCTTCAGTCACATTGTCCTGTCAACCCACAGCGGTATAGCTTCAGTCACATTGTCGTGTCAACCCACAGCGGTATAGCTTCAGTCAGTCACATTGTCCTGTCCAACCCAAAGCAGTATAGCTTCAGTCACATTGTCCTGTCCAACCCACAGCGCTATAGCTTCAGTCACATTGTCCTGTCAACCCACAGCGCTATAGCTTCAGTCAGTCACATTGTCCTGTCAACCCACAGTGGTATAGCTTCAGTCACATTGTCCTGTCAACCCACAACGGTATAGCTTCAGTTACATTTTCCTGTCAACCCACAGCGCTATAGCTTCAGTCACATTGTCCTGTCAACCCACAGCGCTATAGCTTCAGTCAATCACATTGTCCTGTCAACCCACAGCGCTATAGCTTCAGTTACATTGTCCTGTCAACCCACAGCGGTATAGCTTCAGTCATATTTTCCTGTCAACACACAGCGTTATAGCTTCAGTAAAATTGTCCTGTCAACCCACAGTGGTATAGCTTCAGTCACATTGTCCTGTCAACCCACAACGGTATAGCTTCAGGTACATTTTCCTGTCAACCCACAGCGCTATAGCTTCAGTCACATTGTCCTGTCAACCCACAGCACTATAGCTTCAGTCACATTGTTCTGTTAACCACATCGGTATAGCTTCAGTCACATTATCCTGTCCAACCCACAGCAGTATAGCTTCAGTCACATTGTCCTGTCAATCCACAGCGCTATAGCTTCAGTCACATTGTCCTGTCAACCCACAGCACTATAGCTTCAGTCACATTGTCCTGTCAACCCACAGCGCTATAGCTTCAGTCACATTGTCCTGTCAACACACAGCGCTATAGCTTCAGTCACATTGTCCTTTCAACCCACAGCGGTATAGCTTCAGTCACATTGTCCTGTCAACCCACAGCGCTATAGCTTCAGTCACATTGTCCTTTCAACCCACAGCGGTATAGCTTCAGTCACATTGTCCTGTCAATACACAGCGGCATAGCTTCAGTCACATTGTCCTGTCAACACACAGTGGTATAGCTTCAGTCACATTTTCCTGTCAACACACAGCGGTATAGCTTCAGTCAGTCACATTGTCCTGTCCAACCCAAAGCAGTATAGCTTCAGTCACATTGTCCTGTCCAACCCACAGCGCTATAGCTTCAGTCACATTGTCCCGTCAACCCACAGCGCTATAGCTTCAGTCAGTCACATTGTCCTGTCAACCCACAGCGCTATAGCTTCAGTCACATTGTCCTGTCAACCCACAGTGGTATAGCTTCAGTCACATTGTCCTGTCAACCCACAGCGCTATAGCTTCAGTCAGTCACATTGTCCTGTCAACCCACAGCGCTATAGCTTCAGTCACATTGTCCTGTCAACCCACAGCGATATAGCTTCAGTCACAATGTCCTGTCAACCCACAGCGGTATAGCTTCAGTCAGTCACATTGTCCTGTCCAACCCACAGCGCTATAGCTTCAGTCACATTGTCCTGTCAACCCACAGCGGTATAGCTTCAGTCACATTGTCCTGTCAACCCACAGCGGTATAGCTTCAGTCACATTTTCCTGTCAACACACAGCGTTATAACTTCAGTCACATTGTCCTGTCAACCCACAGCGCTATAGCTTCAGTCACATTGTCCTGTCAACCCACAGCACTATAGCTTCAGTCACATTGTCCTGTCAACCCACAGCGCCATAGCTTCAGTCACATTGTCCTGTCAACACACAGCGCTATAGCTTCAGTCACATTGTCCTTTCAACCCACAGCAGTATAGCTTCAGTGACATTGTCCTGTCAACCACCAGCGCTATAGCTTCAGTCACATTGTCCTGTCAATACACAGCGGTATAGCTTCAGTCAAATTGTCCTGTCAACCCACAGCAGTATAGCTTCAGTCAGTCACATTGTCCTGTCCAACCCACAGCGCTATAGCTTCAGTCACATTGTCCTGTCAACCCACAGCGGTATAGCTTCAGTCACATTGTCCTGTCAACCCACAGCGGTATAGCTTCAGTCAGTCACATTGTCCTGTCCAACCCAAAGCAGTATAGCTTCAGTCACATTGTCCTGTCCAACCCACAACGCTTTAGCTTCAGTCACATTGTCCTGTCAACCCACAGCGCTATAGCTTCAGTCAGTCACATTGTCCTGTCAACCAAAAGCGCTATAGCTTCAGTCACATTGTCCTGTCAACCCACAGTGGTATAGCTTCAGTCACATTGTCCTGTCAACCAACAACGGTATAGCTTCAGTTACATTTTCCTGTCAACCCACAGCGCTATAGCTTCAGTCACATTGTCCTGTCAACCCACAGCGGTATAGCTTCAGTCAGTCACATTGTCCTGTCCAACCCACAGCGCTATAGCTTCAGTCACATTGTCCTGTCAACCCACAGCGCTATAGCTTCAGTCACATTGTTCTGTTAACCACAGCGGTATATCTTCAGTTACATTATCCTGTCCAACCCACAGCAGTATATCTTCAGTCACATTTTCCTATCCAACCCACATCGCGATAGCTTCAGTCACATTGTCCTGTCAACCCACAGCGCCATAGCTTCAGTCAGTCACATTGTCCTGTCAACCCACAGCGCTATAGCTTCAGTCACATTGTCCTGTCAACCCACAGCGGTATAGCTTCAGTAACATTTTCCTGTCAACACACAGCGTTATAGCTTCAGTAAAATTGTCCTGTCAACCCACAGTGGTATAGCTTCAGTCACATTGTCCTGTCAACCCACAACGGTATAGCTTCAGTTACATTTTCCTGTCAACCCACAGCGCTATAGCTTCAGTCACATTGTCCTGTCAACCCACAGCGCTATAGCTTCAGTCACATTGTTCTGTTAACCACAGCGGTATAGCTTCAGTGACATTGTCCTGTCAACCCACAGCGCTATAGCTTCAGTCACATTGTCCTGTCAATACACAGCGGTATAGCTTCAGTCACATTGTCCTGTCAACCCACAGCGGTATAGCTTCAGTCAGTCACATTGTCCTGTCCAACCCACAGCGCTATAGCTTCAGTCACATTGTCCTGTCAACCCACAGCGGTATAGCTTCAGTCACATTGTCCTGTCAACCCACAGCGGTATAGCTTCAGTCAGTCACATTGTCCTGTCCAACCCAAAGCAGTATAGCTTCAGTCACATTGTCCTGTCCAACCCACAACGCTATAGCTTCAGTCACATTGTCCTGTCAACCCACAGCGCTATAGCTTCAGTCAGTCACATTGTCCTGTCAACCCACAGCGCTATAGCTTCAGTCACATTGTCCTGTCAACCCACAGTGGTATAGCTTCAGTCACATTGTCCTGTCAACCAACAACGGTATAGCTTCAGTTACATTTTCCTGTCAACCCACAGCGCTATAGCTTCATTCACATTGTCCTGTCAACCCACAGCGGTATAGCTTCTGTCAGTCACATTGTCCTGTCCAACCCACAGCGCTATAGCTTCAGTCACATTGTCCTGTCAACCCACAGCGCTATAGCTTCAGTCACATTGTTCTGTTAACCACAGCGGTATAGCTTCAGTTACATTATCCTGTCCAACCCACAGCAGTATATCTTCAGTCACATTGTCCTATCCAACCCACATCGCTATAGCTTCAGTCACATTGTCCTGTCAACCCACAGCGCTATAGCTTCAGTCAGTCACATTGTCCTGTCAACCCACAGCGCTATAGCTTCAGTCACATTGTCCTGTCAACCCACAGCGGTATAGCTTCAGTCACATTTTCCTGTCAACACACAGCGTTATAGCTTCAGTAAAATTGTCCTGTCAACCCACAGTGGTATAGCTTCAGTCACATTGTCCTGTCAACCCACAACGGTATAGCTTCAGTTACATTTTCCTGTCAACCCTCAGCGCTATAGCTTCAGTCACATTGTCCTGTCAACCCACAGCGCTATAGCTTCAGTCACATTGTTCTGTTAACCACAGCGGTATAGCTTCAGTCACATTATCCTGTCCAACCCACAGCAGTATAGCTTCAGTCACATTGTCCTGCCCAACCCACATCGCTATAGCTTCAGTCACATTGTCCTGTCAACCCACAGCGCTATAGCTTCAGTCAGTCAAATTGTCCTGTCAACCCACAGCGCTATAGCTTCAGTCACATTGTCCTGTCAACCCACAGCAGTATAGCTTCAGTCAGTCAAATTGTCCTGTCAACCCACAGCGCTATAGCTTCAGTCACATTGTCCTGTCAACCCACAGCAGTATAGCTTCAGTCACATTGTCCTGTCAACACACAGCGTTATAACTTCAGTCACATTGTCCTGTCAACCCACAGCGCTATAGCTTCAGTCACATTGTGCTGTTAACCCACAGCACTATAGCTTCAGTCACATTGTCCTGTCAACCCACAGCGCTATAGCTTCAGTCACATTGTCCTGTCAACACACAGCGCTATAGCTTCAGTCACATTGTCCTTTCAACCCACAGCGGTATAGCTTCAGTCACATTGTCCTGTCAACCCACAGCGCTATAGCTTCAGTCACATTGTCCTGTCAATACACAGCGGCATAGCTTCAGTCACATTGTCCTGTCAACACACAGCGGTATAGCTTCAGTCACATTTTCCTGTCAACACACAGCGGTATAGCTTCAGTCAGTCACATTGTCCTGTCCAACCCAAAGCAGTATAGCTTCAGTCAAATTGTCCTGTCCAACCCACAGCGCTATAGCTTCAGTCACATTGTCCTGTCAACCCACAGCGCTATAGCTTCAGTCAGTCACATTGTCCTGTCAACCCACAGCGCTATAGCTTCAGTCACATTGTCCTGTCAACCCACAGTGGTATTGCTTCAGTCACATTGTCCTGTCAACCCACAACGGTATAGCTTCAGTTACATTTTCCTGTCAACCCACAGCGCTATAGCTTCAGTCACATTGTCCTGTCAACCCACAGCGGTATAGCTTCAGTCAGTCACATTGTCCTGTCCAACCCACAGCGCTATAGCTTCAGTCACATTGTCCTGTCAACCCACAGCGCTATAGCTTCAGTCACATTGTTCTGTTAACCACAGCGGTATAGCTTCAGTCACATTATCCTGTCCAACCCATAGCAGTATAGCTTCAGTCACATTGTCCTGTCCAACCCACATCGCTATAGCTTCAGTCACATTGTCCTGTCAACCCACAGCGCTATAGCTTCAGTCACATTGTCCTGTCAACACACAGCGCTATAGCTTCAGTCACATTGTCCTTTCAACCCACAGCGGTATAGCTTCAGTCACATTGTCCTGTCAACCCACAGCGCTATAGCTTCAGTCACATTGTCCTGTCAATACACAGCGGCATAGCTTCAGTCACATTGTCCTGTCGACACACAGCGGTATAGCTTCAGTCACATTTTCCTGTCAACACACAGCGGTATAGCTTCAGTCAGTCACATTGTCCTGTCCAACCCAAAGCAGTATAGCTTCAGTCACATTGTCCTGTCCAACCCACAGCGCTATAGCTTCAGTCACATTGTCCTGTCAACCCACAGCGCTATAGCTTCAGTCAGTCACATTGTCCTGTCAACCCACAGCGCTATAGCTTCAGTCACATTGTCCTGTCAACCCACAGTGGTATAGCTTCAGTCACATTGTCCTGTCAACCCACAACGGTATAGCTTCAGTTACATTTTCCTGTCAACCCACAGCGCTATAGCTTCAGTCACATTGTCCTGTCAACCCACAGCGGTATAGCTTCAGTCAGTCACATTGTCCTGTCCAACCCACAGCGCTATAGCTTCAGTCACATTGTCCTGTCAACCCACAGCGCTATAGCTTCAGTCACATTGTTCTGTTAACCACAGCGGTATAGCTTCAGTCACATTATCCTGTCCAACCCATAGCAGTATAGCTTCAGTCACATTGTCCTGTCCAACCCACATCGCTATAGCTTCAGTCACATTGTCCTGTCAACCCACAGCTCTATAGCTTCAGTCAGTCACATTGTCCTGTCAACCCACAGCGCTATAGCTTCAGTCACATTGTCCTGTCAACCCACAGCAGTATAGCTTCAGTCACATTGTCCTGTCAACCCACAGCGGTATAGCTTCAGTCACATTTTCCTGTCAACACACAGCGTTATAGATTCAGTAAAATTGTCCTGTCAACCCACAGCGGTATAGCTTCAGTCAGTCACATTGTCCTGTCCAACCTACAGCGCTATAGCTTCAGTCACATTGTCCTGCCAACCCACAGCGCTATAGCTTCAGTCACAATGTCCTGTCAACCCACAGCGGTATAGCTTCAGTCAGTCACATTGTCCTGTCCAACCCACAGCGCTATAGCTTCAGTCACATTGTCCTGTCAACCCACAGCGGTATAGCTTCAGTCACATTGTCCTGTCAACCCACAGCGGTATAGCTTCAGTCAGTCACATTGTCCTGTCCAACCCAAAGCAGTATAGCTTAAGTCACATTGTCCTGTCCAACCCACAGCGCTATAGCTTCAGTCACATTGTCCTGTCAACCCACAGCGCTATAGCTTCAGTCAGTCACATTGTCCTGTCAACCGACAGCGCTATAGCTTCAGTCACATTGTCCTGTCAACCCACAGTGGTATAGCTTCAGTCACATTGTCCTGTCAACCCACAACGGTATAGCTTCAGTTACATTTTCCTGTCAACCCACAGCGCTATAGCTTCAGTCACATTGTCCTGTCAACCTACAGTGGTATAGCTTCAGTCACATTGTCCTGTCAACCCACAACGGTATAGCTTCAGTTACATTTTCCTGTCAACCCACAGCGCTATAGCTTCAATCACATTGTCCTGTCAACCCACAGCGCTATAGCTTCAGTCACATTGTTCTGTTAACCACAGCGGTATAGCTTCAGTCACATTATCCTGTCCAACCCACAGCAGTATAGCTTCAGTCACATTGTCCTGTCCAACCCACATCGCTATAGCTTCAGTCACATTGTCGCTATAGCTTCAGTCACATTGTCCTGTCAACCCACAGCGCTATAGCTTCAGTCAGTCACATTGTCCTGTCAACCCACAGCGCTACAGCTTCAGTTACATTGTCCTGTCAACCCACAGCGGTATAGCTTCAGTCACATTGTCCTGTCAACCCACAGCGGTATAGCTTCAGTCACATTTGCCTGTCAACACACAGCGTTATAACTTCAGTCACATTGTCCTGTCAACCCACAGCACTATAGCTTCAGTCACATTGTCCTGTCAACCCACAGCACTATAGCTTCAGTCACATTGTCCTGTCAACCCACAGCGCTATAGCTTCAGTCACATTGTCCTGTCCAACCCACAACGCTATAGCTTCAGTCACATTGTCCTGTCAACCCACAGCGCGATAGCTTCAGTCACATTGTCCTGTCCAACCCACAGCATGCATGCGTATAAAACAGGTCAAGTAATGGATATCAGGGCTAAATTACTTAATCGATGCTATGGTCTACGGCAGGGGTCACTAAACTTTTTTCACGGTGGGCCGGATAACTTACCAAATGACGAGCGTGGGCCGCATACTCATTCTGTACAATACTTGCGCCGAGATCCGTGGCCAAGGTCTACGGACGCGGTTCTTAATCCGTATACCCGCGTTCGAAACACAGCTGAGCGCGATTTGGCAGCAGACCGCGTTGCGCTGATTGTTTACGCTATGGTATGGGTGATGGTCGTTCAGAAAGCAATGCCAAACTTTTTTCCCCGCATATCCTTCTTACAAGACATTGCTGTCAACACCAGCATTTTACCGCTATTGTTGAAGTCTTGGCAAGATTACGCTCAGTAGTTTTCCTTTGCTTTCTGAGTGACCGGCTCACATAACTCCGTACGTAACCAACGCGACGCGATCCGCTACTGAATCTCGCGCAGCTACGTTACGCTACGTGTATATACGGGATTACGGAGAAAGTCAATAACACCTTCGCCAGGGAGCGTAGCAATGGCAAACTACTTGCTTGCTTGTGTTCGTTGGCTTGAGCTCCAACGCGAAGTGCTGTATGTCGGATGAAGGCATCCTGTTGTCCAACATCAGTGTGATGCCATACAGGACCTGAGGTTTGCGTGAGTATCCGTTGTCCCACGTCTGGCTTATTGGTGTGCAGACTGGTGGTTCCTCGCCTTACAGGCAGACACTCTCCGACTTCGGAGGAATCGGCGATCCTACTGACTTTAGCCAGGACCCCGAAGGGACCTGTTGCCCAGGACGTTCGACGAGGACGCGTCAATAGGTCTTGGCCAGTATATAATCCGGCCCTGGTGCCTTGGAAACACCTCTGCGTCCCGGCAAACTACTGAACGTAAACTTGCCAAGACATCAACAACAGCAAACTATGCTGGTGTTGACTGCAAACGTCCTGTAAAGGGTATGCAACTAACTTTAACAATACTTGCAAGCCAGAACGAAAGCTCAAGGTAAAAAGACAAAACACTAAATTAATCATGGGTGAGAGGCGTGCGATACACACCAATAAAAAACAACAACAACAACAACAAAGACAACAAACAAATTTATTTACTAGAAACAAGTTATCAAAGTAGGTGACGTTAGCAAAAAGATAGTTACATCAGACCTAGTGTACACATATCCGAATCTCACAAACTAAGCAGCAAAAAAGGTTAGTGAGATTTGTGAAACTGATATTTGGCTTTCAAGATATTATCAATGTTTGGTTTGGAATTTCTACATTCAATCAAGAGAATTGTTTTCAAATGTTCATCAGTCAATCTCGTTCGATGTGTTGACTTCACATACTTCATTTTTGAAAATGTTTTCACACAAACATAAGTTGTTCCAAACACTGATGCCATACGAGCGGCAAATGTCTTCAGTTTCAGAAACTCAACATCAGGTAAGCAGCGGTAAAATTCAACAAGATTTCCTTCTCTGTGCTTCTCTTTCAACAAGTCATTTGCTTGCAAATCAATGAGCTCCAACTGTAGTTCAACTGGCACATCATCAAGGTTACAATCAAACGGATTCTGGAACAGAAGAATGTCACTCTCAATTCTGTCAGGATCTGAAAATCTCTCCAAAAAATGCTTCTTCAAGTCACGAATAATTTTTTTTAAAGGAAAATCGAGGTTGACATTTTCGGCAATTGTAGCGCAAAACCCGTTGAAACAGTGAAAATGAGAAACGTTTTCTCCTTCCAGTTGCGGTTCAAACAATGACAACTTTCTCCGAAATCCTTTGATGATTCTGTAGAGATCACAGACGAGGTTATCGTTTCCTTGAAGTTTCAAAGTCAATTCATTCATATGGGATGTGATGACGACCAAACATGACAACTTTGACAGCTAGGTAGGATCTGACAGCTGTGGATCAGCTCTATCTTTTTCAGTGAGTAAAATATCGATGTCGTTTCGGAGCTTTGAAAAACGAAACAGGACTTTATCGCAGCTGAGCCACCTCACTGACGTGTGATAAGGCAAGTCACAGAATTCAGAATCAATTTCTTCAAGAAAAGCCTGGATTCGACGGCTATTGATTGCATGTCCGGGAAAGAAGTTCACAGCAGAAACGACTGGTTTCAGTATACAAGAAATATCTAAGTCTTTCCCACAAAGTGCTTGCTGATGTATGATGCAGTGTACGAACAGAGCGCCCGGAATTTGCAAACCTTCCAAATGAGTTCTAATCTGCCCCACCAGACACTTCCTCACTCCAGCCATGTTTTTGTTCCACCAACCGTAACGCATCGAAGCTGATTCCACTGAAGGTTATAGTCTTGCATATCCTGTTAAACTTCCACGAAAATGTCTTTTCTAGTTGTTGTTCCATGCATGCTGCAAAAGGATGCCAACTCGTCCGCTATCTGAAAGTCCAAATTGACACCACGAATGAACACGGGAAGTTGCGACGTACTCGAAAGATCAGTAGACTCATCAGGCGCCAGAGAACACTACAACAAGTTCCCAGTTTTCTCGCGTATCTGTAGCACTATGTTCTCCCCAAGTTCTTCTGTTCTTCCCACAAATGAACTTGCCGAAAGGCTGATAGTTCAAAACAAATTGGCTTTCTCAGGACACACTCGCTTCCATCATACACTATTTGATGAAGTTGCCATCAACAAACGCTTTTCCTCGTTCTGCTATCTTATGCACTATTTTGTAACATGTACGAGTGATATTTTCATTGTCAGCACATT
>OY992889.1:61151688-61286688 GCA_963921405.1 Cepaea hortensis | reverse complement strand
TAAACTGTACATGTAAGGTAGTCAAGAAACACATGCCAGAGGTAAACTGTACATGTAAGGTAGTCAAGAAACACATGCCAGAGGTAAATTGTACATGTAAGGTAGTCAAGAAACAGAGGCGCATGACAGAGGTAAACTTTACATGTAAGATAGTCAAGAAAAAGAGGGACATGATAAAGGTAAACTGTTCATGTATCGTAGTCAAGAAACACATGACAGGGGTATACTGTACATACATGGTTGTCACGAAACAGAGGTACATGACAGAGGTAAACTGCACATGTAGGGTAGTCAAGAAGCAGTGGCATACAACAGAGGTAAACTGTAGTGCAAGGTAGTCAAGAAACAGAGGCACACATTTTAGCGAGTGTGAAGTCTGATGATGCCTTAAATAGATCTGCTTTACTGAAGGTTAAACATACTCCATGCAGTTGCTATCAGTGATATTAAAAACATTTAATTTATGAGGTTGAATATGTAGGAAACGACTAGGCCATAGAATCAAAGAAAGACAGCGAAAATGTATATGGACAGCTTAAACAGCTGGACAATAAATAATAAAATAAGCAACAACAGCGTCATTAAACTATCAGATGACAGGGGCGTGGAGAGTCATTATCGTCGAGGTCTGCGCCAGTCCTGAAGAAGAAAGTTGTGTGGTGTTGTCCTACTGCCCTAAGACCAAGGAGAACAATTTAACTATCATGTGTGTGTGCTGTTATTTTGTGTGTGTGCGTGTGTGTGTGTGTGCGTGCGTGCGTGTGTGTGTGTGTGTGTATGTGTGTGTTTTATTTAAACAGCGTTTGCTTTATTTAATGTCATCATGTCTTGAATAATGTGAACTTGTTTGATGATCAATCTATCGCAGATGTCTGCCTGGGGGATGTCAGGACAACCAAAGTCATACACATAACACCCAAATCATCGGAGGGAACCCAAATCGTAACGTCAGCGGCTCTATCGGGCAAAAGTTCAGCTCAAATCTCTCCAGCATTCTTAAAAAGTTGATCAGTTGAAATCTAATGTCATCTTCATGAGTCTAATATAAACAACACGAAACATAAAACACGATCAGCATATTCAGAACAATTTATTATGAGGAAAGTTGATACGACAATAAATAATGACATCACAATACAGAACTACAGTATAGATCACATGAGATAATCATCAGTGTTTATCATCATAACAGCGCAGGCATGTACATCATATCTTATAGTTTGTGGTTTCAAATTTATAGTGATACATTATGAAGTTTTCTTTTTTCTTATAACATGTCATTGTAGTGATATGCCGATGCTGTTTGCTCTTTGTTGAACGAATTCTACCTGTGGTAACTAGAGGCAATCTATTTAACGAGTTACAAATAAACAACGATAGTTGCATAGTTAGTTAGTTAGTCGATAGATCATCCTCATTGCACATCGAACCATTCAGTTCATAAGTGCTCGGATACCGTCCTCAGTAAATCCCGCAACGTGTAGCGGCTCAAGACACCAGTTCTGTGTTGGTTTATTACTCTTCTTTGGCTTCATGCGCAGTGTTATTGTTTCACGCTTCTTTTAACTTGCTGTTCTCGCAGCATGACCATGGTTGTATATTCCCAGTCATCGCTTGGTTCTCTTAAACGACTTACTTCTCGTAGAGCATTCAGAATGTCTGCCTGGTCCATGACTCGTCCGCCTTCCACAGTAGCTCTACCTGCAAGTCTGTCAGCCTTCTCATTCCCTTGTACACCCGCATGCTCTGGCACGAAGATGAAACTAATCTTTGCCAGCCGAGACCGCTCCAGAGACAGCAGCCATTATCTTCGGACCCACCCCATCTCTAACATCCTGAGCATACACATTGAGTCACTAAGGACACATGCCCGATTTAATGTCTGTGTCTCGAGCCATGTTATTGCTTTACTTACTGCCATGACTTCCATAGTCAGGCTGCTTGTGATCAAAGCAAAAGTGCCAGACTCTTCCTTAACACATTTCCATTCGGCCTGAGCCGTAAAAACCCATGAACGTCTCACTCCTTGGACGACCGACCCATCCGTGTAAATGACAGCATCATCCTCTAACGAATTCTCGAAGATCAGAGCCTATACTTCCGCTTCCTCAACAGCTGGAATTTCTTGTCTGCATTTCCTGTCTAGTTGGATGCACACTTACACGGATGTACAGAACTCTGTTTGCACTTGTACCCACTCCTCGCCAGATTCTAAGTCCTTAAGTGAGCACACCTGCTGAAGAATGTCTTCGGCTTGACCCATCCACGACTTCCCTCTTTTTAACCTGCTTCCCGTTACCTTCTTACTCGCGGGACAGAGGATGTTGTGTGTTTTCGTTGACTCTGAGACAGGCACGTGCTTGGCAACATTGTATTCTGTCCCTCATGGTTGAAAAATCAACAAGGTAGCGCATCGCCCTGCATGCTGTATCTCTTGTACATCCAAGAATATTGCGCTTAGCTTCGTTCTGTATCCTTTCCATCGCTTCTATCTGCTTATGGCTGAGAGTCGGGATCGCCATCGCATACTCCAAAACAGAAAGGATCAACCCTCATAAAGAAGACATAGATGGCGCTGCTCACAGTTTGCCACCGCCATCACCCGCATCGCAGCCAAACCCCGCTTGGCCTTTGTTATCACCAGGTCTATATGCTCAGTATAAGTGGGGCTTTGATCAAATCGTATCCCCAGGTAATTCATCGCCTGCGTTCTTTCCACCGTCTCTGAACACAGATTTATAGTTGGCGTTGAGGTGTTGACAATATTGTTATTTAAAGAGAACCATGTCACTGTTGCCATTGTTGGGTTGACCATTGCCCCAGCTTCAACACACCAAGTGCTTATGCGATTGTGTTCGGTTTGTAGTTTCACAGCAACCTGATCTCTATCCTTGCCCTGACGATACACTAAAACATCGTCTGCATATGACAATGTCCTCCCCGGTCCTATGATTTGCACGCTGGTGATTCTCACTGTGTAGACGTTGAACAGCACCGGAGATAATGGTGATCCCTGTGGTAGGCCAGGATATATTGTTGTTGGTTCTGAAGTCCAACTATCTAAAGACTAATTTTCGTTGGAAGAGGGCTGCAGCGATCCTACTAAGGAGGAAATGATTTATCTTGAGTTCAAGAAGCTGAAGCATTAAAAAACCCACTGGTACTCTGTTGTACTCGTCCTCAAGATCAATCGCGGCAGCAAATGTTTCAATGCCTGAATGGAAACCTTCATAGACACCATGGGCAAAAACTGCTGTATTGGTCCATGTTTCTCTTTCTGGACGGTACCCTCCCAGGGTAGGTGGGAAAACACCTTGCTTCTCTAGCTGGCTTATATTTTTCTGGCAATTAACTTCTTCAGCAGCTTGCCTATTGTAGTCTGCAAGGTTATTACTCGATGACCCTAAATTTTTGTGTGGTCTTTGCCAGGCTTCGGCAAGGGAATCCGATAGCTGTGTAACCACTCCTCCTTGATGCTAGCACTCCCTATACTGTTGTTGTACATGTCTGCTAATTTCTCTAGCTCGTTGTCGGTACACATATTGATGTCGTCATATCTTATGCCATCTGGCCCTTGGGGGCCTTTTTTTTTTAAAATGTCGAAGCACAGCCTTGATTTCGTTCACTGTCACTGTGACTTCATCCGAAATGTTCTGGACTTTGCACCTGTCTGAGGTGACCTCCTTGGCGAGATTTCGGCCCCTCATATCTGTCTGGTTGCTCTGTTCTAGATAGCGTTCGAAGAGGGCTTTGCCCTTGATCTCGTCTGTCCTCTACCAGATGAGGTCAGCACCTTGGAAGTCAGGAATTCTCTTATTCTTGACTACCCCACTCATGCATTTATGTAGCCACCAGAACAATTTCATTGACTTGTCTGTGCTTACTCTGTGACATACCTCTGCCCATTTTTCACTTTTAATCACCTTAACCAGTATTTTGGAGTAGCTTACTTTTGTGTGCATCTCTCTTTCTAAGTGCATGCAGGGACTAGGATGGGCAACTCTGTTCTTTTTAGCGTTTTGACATTTCCTTACAGTACTACACTTATCCACCCAGGCCTTTCAACTTCAAAATTCCACGAAGGTGGCTGCTCCCAGCTTTTTTTCCTGCTTTGAAGCTTTCTGCGCTTGTCGCCCCTTATGTTACTCACCACATCGTGCCCTGTACTGTCATACTGGAACGTACTGACCGTTGACTTGTGATGCCTGATTCTGTCTTTCTCCACCAATATGCTGCAAGGGTTGTGGTTGCTGTCGTAGTACCCTAGGACACCCCATCTACATACTGTAGTGAGTGAAGGAGAAAGTAGCGCCAGATCAATAACACTATTCTCATCACCTGGACGACTTGCTTGGGCGATAGTTGCATAAGCTGCTTCAGCAAAATTCTTCCGAAGAATCAGATGTACAATCTGTATTTGATTATCAATCATGAAATATAAGAGGAATTGAATAATTATACACTGAAAGGTAAACATCAGACGTGCTTAGAGGCATGTGTTGGAAACAAACTTCACGTCATACCCAACATGAAAGACATGTCCCGCTGAATTTATAAAATAGTATCAGGGCAGTGAAGAGAGAATGATGAATCCACAAGTGTCTCAAAAGAACAACATAACCGATTTGCTTATCTGGATGGAAAGCACATTACCCAGGCACTCATCACTAACAGATCAATACAGCTCTGCCTCACAGGCAGTTACCAACAGCAAAGTCCGCGTTGTGAGATTATTTCTGTTCATTTCATTGAGGCTGTGCTTGTTCACACTAGAAAGCTAAAGACGGGATCACGATCCGTTTTTCCGTGTAAAATCTTCATGATACAATCCAGTCAAAGTGCTGTCTCAGAAATTAATTTAGCAACGATCTAACACATGTTGGGTATGACGTGAAGTTTGTTTCCAACACACACCCCTAAGCACATAACAGCTGACTTTTCAGTGTATAATTATTCAATTACTCATATATTTCATGATTGCTAATACATCATATCTTGTACATCTAAGCCTTCGAAGGATTTTCGGAAGCGTCATATGCAACTATTGTTTATTTGTAATTATTTAGATAGATTACTTCTGGGTTCTCAACAGGAGGATAACACTTGAGAGTCACGATACAAGTGAGCCTGCTGCCAAAAGCATAAAGTGGCAAAAACATTTACTCACTGATGCCACCAGACTCTTTGTGTTTATATTCATCAGCAGCGATGTCTATTGTTATTGTTTGTTGTTTCACGTTTAATACTTAATGTTATAACTTTTATCTAAGGAAAGTCTCTTCACAAAGCAAACTTCTATAACAAAATACAACAACCCTAATAAATGATTAAAATTACCGAAAATCATGAGTTCTTAATGTTCTTATTGTGAAATAGAGAATATTAGAGAAAAATAATACAATACTGCGGAGCGTGTAGTCTAGGAAGACATTAAACATGACCATGATTGTGGTAAAAGCTTGTTTAAAAGGTGTAAACTACACCATATGACTGCAGTGCTGATTTAAACTACACCATTTGAGTGCATTGCTGAATGTTTGCTGCTAAGACTCGAAAATGACTGCACAAATGGACTATTCAGTAAGAAGAACGAACCAAACATTTCAAAAACGTGATGCCTGTACCACAAAAGGAACGGAATCTATTTTACTTGTCGTAGCGTACTGGGAAATGGTGCCTGGTCAATATCGTCTTGACTAAATGGGCATAATGGATCACACCAGGCTCCTCAACTCTCAGAAACTGCTCTAGTATCCATGACGCTGGGTTGACCCTAGAACCTGAGGAAAAGAAAAATAGAAATCTTCGTCCCCGAAGAGGCTTTGAACACACGAGCACCAGGCCGGCACAGAAGTGTGCTAGACATAATGATGCCCATGGTCTCCATAATTCTATAAGCCAAATAATAATATTACTATGACCCAGAGAGAGAGAGAGCGAGAGAGAGAGAGAGAGAGAGAGAGAGAGAGAGAGAGAGAGAGAGAGAGAGAGAGAACGAACGAACGGACTTTATTTTCAAAGGGTAACAAATTGGGCACGCAGGCCCGTCTTACATTCGGCGCTTCCAATCACTCATCTTTCGTTCATCAATAGTGCATAGGAAAAAACATTGTCAAATGAATTTTGTAAACATAAACAATGCATATTACCATGTTATGAGACACACCCACCACCCACCCACACATCCCCATTCACCCCATATCCCCACCCAACCACACACACACACACACACACCCCAGGCACACATACATACCAACACCCATCCACCACATCCCTACACCTACACATCTCCCCACCCACACACACCTCCCACCCACCACACATCCCATCCACCCACATCCCAAGCACACATACATTCCCCAACCCACACATCCCCCACCCACACACATCTCCCCGCCCACTCAATGTCCTCCACCCGTCCAATTACCCAGAAAGAGAGAGAGAGAGAGAGAGAGAGAGAGAGAGAGAGGCGAGAAAGAAGGGCACACACTTTCTGGGAGTTTTAGAATTAACAATTAACTGATAAGTGTACAAGCAGTAATTTACTGACAGCTGTCTTCATCTTGTGAATTCCGGTATTTTGTGGCCTATGGAGTTTCATCATCTCGTGATCCTTCATAAATGGGTGTTCATATTTTGTATCATCTATGTGTGTCATGATACTAGCTCCGGATGGTTCAGATTACATACAACCCGATACCTGAAAGTATATAGAAAAATGCATGTAACAAGTGTCAAACAAATGCAGATAAAGCACATAATGCCATAACTGCTCACACTGACAATGTGTAAACAGTCCGACATGTCATGATCTCCTGCGGCGTCTAGAAATTAGGCGATAACTCAATGGGGAGAACAAGAACTGTCGCCAGTTACATGTGACATGGTAAATATAAAATTGTACGTAAACCCTACTTGAATTAGATTGCCTGCTAACAGTGACAGGTGAAACATTGCTGCTAACAAGAGGTGGGGAGCGGATAGATGTAACCGTAGCTCAGTACGTTAAGTCATCAGAACATAATGTACAGGCAGAGTCCAGTAGAACACGTGGCTTGGTCGAGAGTGACCCGTGTGAAATTTTAATGCAGGAAACAAAGTGATTGACATGTACAACGTGGAAAACACAATGAACTAACAGTCTACTCTAAATGTCGGACCTAACAGTTTGCTCTACTTTGTGGGAAGTCAAAAGTCATAATGCGACTAGTGAGACTTATGAATTGACATAAATAAGGAAAAGTATTTATATTTATCCACGCTGCATTAGAAAAAAAAATGACTGTCTGTGAACGCCAGGTCTATAAGTTGTCGAAAAGGAAACCTCGCCTGGTCTTTTTTCGACAGGGTTTTGGATCATTAAATGTGTTGGCTCTATCCAGTTCTTGATGGAGCAGAGTGCAGAGCCGACAACTTCTAACTGTAGAAGTTGATGTTCCTAAAGGACGGTCACGGGGAAGCAGTGACCCACCCAACTAGAGCAGCCAGATCTATGCAGGCAAATCTATGTTAATTGTGTTTTAAAGGCACGTCTACATAACAAAAATTATCCATGAAACATGTTCTGGGACATATCTAACATACTGTTATCATCACAGGTACTTCTCTAAGCGGACTACCTCACGACTTACCAAACTCACTGATTATCATTATTCTATCCCAACATTTAGTTTGTTTTAAAATGTGTATCATTATTATGTGCCCCGACAACTGGCATGGACCTACATGTCTCTCCGTGAATTTTCTGAAATGCAGCGTTTACTTGCCTTATTTTGTTCGTAATCTCTGTTGTGCATATTCCATCCGGTGTTATAATTGCCCCTAGGTATTTAAAATTATTCACTTGGTTAAGAATTTTCCCATTTAATTCCATTCCTATTTTGATGTCACATTTTTCTGTCATATCACCGTTGTTACTGTTTTCTTAATATTCAAGGAGAGTCCTTTTTTTTGGACCCTCAGATACTACAATGTCTAACAATTGTTGGAGATCTTTTGCATTTTCCGCCATAAACACTGTGTCATCTGCATAGCTTTGATTGTTTATATTATACCCTCCGATTAGTATTTCTCTGGCGTCTCTGTGATTTCTCTTATTATTGCTTCGCTACAAAGGGAGACGAGATCCAGTGACAAAATACATCCCTGTCGTACTCCTAGCTCTATTTGTTCATAATTGCCCTCTATGTTTCCCATTTTAGTTGCTGCTACTTGGTTCCAGTAAATATGTTTTTATTATTCTGATATATTTCGAATCATTATTGATCTCCTCCAACATGTTAATGAATTCATCACGGTTTACTTTGTCAAATGCCTTGGTATAATCTATAAAGCACAAATATATGTCACTGCTATATGCTTGTGAAACCTGGACTGTTTTTCAGCGACACGCTAGGAAATTGAACCACTTCCACACAGTCTGCCTTGAGAAGCTATTGGAGATTAAATGGCAAAACAAGATCCCAGACACTGAAGTTCTAGAAAGAACGACCATGCCCAGTATCCACACTATACTAATGAAGAATCAGATTCGCAGGGTTGGTCACTTAACTCGCTTATCAGATCACAGGCTCCCTAAACGTTTTTTATTTTACAGCGAGCTGCGTTGTGATAAATGCTCCCAAGGCGGCAAAAGGAAACGCTTTAAAGAAACTTAAAATCTCACTGAAAGATTTTGGAATTCATCTTGACACCTGGGACACGGCTACCACAGACCGAAATTCGCCACGAACATTATTACGCAAGGGTGCAGTCACTTGTGAAGCAACAAGGACTGTAAGAGCTGTGAAGAAAAGACTGGGCCAAAAAACCACTGCATGAGATCCTCCTCCTGGAACATCAAGCACTCTTTGGCCACATTGTCAAAGAACATTTCGAGCCAAAATAGGCATTATCAGCCATCTTAGAACTCACGGCTCCATACTTTCAACCCCACTGGATAAAATGAATGGTCATCATCATTCTTGATGGACAAACAACAACAAAAAATAACAGAGAGTGCAAAGAATTTACTCTTTTTGAATTTTAAGAAAACAGTAACAAAGGTGATATCGAAGAAGGAGGTGACACCAAACTGTGAAATGGACATAGATGGGATAATTCTTTATCAAGTGAATAATTTTAAATATATAGGGTCAATTATAACATCAGATGGAAGATGCAGAACAGAGATTCAGAACAGAATAATACAAGTAAAAGCTGCATTTCAGAAAATGAAAAGTATATTATGCTAGAAGTCACTATCATTGAATGTAAGAGAGTGCGTAAGTGCTATATAGAACCTGTTTTGCTGTATGGCAGTGAAACTTGGAATGTAAATGAACAAATTAGGAAGGTATTGTAAGCAACAGAGATTTGGTTGCTGTGACGAATCTTGCGAATTCCTTGGACTGCCGAAGTAACTAACAACGACTTCTGAAGGAGGCTAGTGAAACTAGAACATTATATACAACAATAAGAAAGAGGAAAACAGCTTTTATTGGTCTTGTGATGAGAAGAGAGGCATTGGAGAACATCGTTACAGATGAAAAAAATTGGGGGATAGAGAGGCAAAGGCAAACAAAGAAAAATGATGATTGATGGATTCAGACGATGGCGTGGAGGAATGTCAACAGCGGCGTTGTTACAGAAACAAAAAGACTTAGATCTGTGAAGGGTTATATATATATATATATATATATATATATATATATATATATATATATATATATATATATATATATATATATATATATATCATGTGCCATGCCGGAAAGCAGGGGCGGTCATGACTCGCCATTTCACTCGATCACCAGTGTCGTGGATCAGCTCAGTGTTCCTGTTCGATATATATATCGTCTGTTAAAATCATGGAGGAAATATGTTGGGCTTCATCATCATGGGCAACCGTAAGCATGGTCTGACATGGTTTCCTTCTCCGCCCTTCCCTTTCCCAAAAAATACACACAAATAATAAAGACATTGAAATCGAACTGGTAAACCATATTGTATATCTAGGCTACACAGTGACATCTAACACGAAGATATGACACAGAAATGAAGAAGAGAATCACAGAATTCAATTATTCTATTTATCAGAATGAACGACATCATGAAAATAAGAAATACTACAAGTACACAAATCCGCTTCTCAAAAGTTGTGTTGCCTGATCTTATGTATGAACATTGGGCTACGCTTAGATCACGCATAAGGCATGGTCGTTATTTATCTGAATGGACATTTTTATATCGCCCTGACACTCATACGACGACAGATTGGGGATCTCGTTTATTCCCGCTCTTCAGTGAGCAGATATCTCGTTTCAGAATAGTCATCAGTCTGCATACGATATTGAGAAATTGAAAGGCACAGGATCTACGATTCTTTTTCTTGCATGCCCAAATAATTTCTCATTGTTTAACCGTCCGATTCTGATTAATAATCCATCTGATTTCCAGGCATTTGCGGCCAAGATGAACTCTGTCGACTTTGTAACATCAACGGGTCTAGGTAGGCCAGATATCAAATTCTGTCGCAAGCAATCCGAAGCCTAACTTTTCACGTTTACAAGCTTGTCGAGTTCACTGTCGGTTGTTATATGACTATGATTCCTCAGCACGTCGTCAAAACAAATTTATTAATACTCTTTAACTCGACACATATGGCAGGCTGTACACAGACAACCTGTGTGTTGTTCGCAGTGTATCTGCGTTTAAAGCAGGAGCAAAATGTGTTAGAAAAATTAGAAAACAATCACTGTCAGTTTCTAAAGACTGGGTGATGTATAATGGGGTAAAATCCCATAAAAACGTCACCGGAGTTAGCTTAGTTGATATACCGGAACTGGAAGCTTGTTTTCACATCAGAATCAATGTGTTAACTTTTATGGAGGAGAAGCATCTGATACCGAAAATTAGAGTACTAGGGAACATCCATAGCTATTGAATGTTCTTCTTCATGAGCATCATTTTGTGTACATCATATACCTTAGCATAGCCTAGCGGACATTTTCCTGTGGGAAATGCGGCAATCTGAGGAAATTATATAAACAGCTGACACATCACGAACACCTCTGTACTGGTGTGGCCACCTTAGAAACGTACGAGGATAGGATTTATCGCTCAACAGAATCTATCTCGGAGTTGCTCTGTGAGCACGGCTTTTGCGTGGACACAAACTTTATATTTCCCTACAGGGCGATCTATGACCTCGAATGTTTTTTCGATATTACAAAATTACTATAAAAACATTGTTGCGTATCCCTTATGGGACGTTGCAGTCAACATCAGCATTTTTCAGCTGCTGTTGATGTGCTAGGCAAGTGTTACGTTCAGTAGTTTGCCATTGCTTTCTGAACGAGGGCTCCCATACCAGCACGTTATAACACAACGCGACACGGTCTACTGCACAAATCGGTCGCAGCTGAGTTTCGAACGCCTGGTACCCGACTCACGAACCGCGTTCGCAAGCCTTTGGCCACGGAGACCGGCTGACCAGAGACAAACAAAATTACGAGCTGACTCAAAATTGTCAACATTCATAGCCAGACACACCCCCCTCTCGATTGCGGTTGCTTCTAATGTCCATGGGTTCGACAACCCTAAATACTGCATCACGACAGGGGGTTCTTGTAAACGAAATGCTGGACTATCTACATAAAATTGCCCACAAGAGCTATCAGTTGTTGGTCGAACAGTTCGAAACAATATTCTCGCAATTTGCTGACCACTCAAAATTAAATGAAAAGCTCGACTCATATCTGAGGGGGCTTCAGGTGTTAGGGACAAATAGTTGGAGGTCTGATGTAGAATTGATTGAACCGTAATTTATCAAGTATTTCACTGACAGAGAGTCTAACCCATTCAGCTTTTTGCCAAAAGAACCAACAATTTTATATGCATAGCACCAGAAAGGCTGAAGCTCCTCGACGTCATCAACTTTCTTGCGCCAGGCTTCAGCTAAAGTAAATATATCTGTTCAGTTTCAAAATACCTGAGACAAAATGCTATTTTTGTTATGTGTCCTTAACAGATCTAAGTAAATTAAATGAGACAGCCCTACAACGACATTCAGCCTTTTTATCGAAACTTGAAACTGTAACATTTCCGACGTGGATTAGGCTCTTTGCCAAAGGGCATGGGCAATCAACATGATGACTACATTGAGAGAGTAATTTGTACAATGTCAAGGAGATTCTTCCATTTCTACAAGCACTGGAGAAACAAGAGGTATTTTATGCCGAGTTGAAGATAGACATATACAAATAGGCCATCTCCGTGCCCGGAATCAACATCATTGGCACCTTGCCGCCTTGACAGATGATACTTTGTGCTTCAAAAAGTCATAATAACTATTACCCATAGCGGTAGCGAATGTGACTGACAAGGCCAATTCGCGCTGTAAATGTTCGTCCAAAATGGGTGCATGCGAACACGTGGTCATTTCCACAATCATGCACCATCTTACCTCTCTCACGCTCGGTGTGTGACTTATCTGCAATAATTTTATCCTTTGTCTTTATTCCATTTCTTATGTTTGAAATCCACGCAACACGTTCAGCGGCGACTTGCTCCCAATGTGCATCATCAATGCCTGTATCAATCATGTCCCGCTTTCACACATCTTTGTATCGTCGTAGAGGCCGACCCTGAGATCTCTTACGAATCTGTAATCCACCAAAAAAAGATGTCCTTTGGTATTCTACCATCATCCATCCTCTTAAGATGTCATATCCATCCAAGTCTACGAAGACTGAGCATGGAATAAACCGTCACACAACCTGATCTTTCTAATACTTCAGTATTTGTGATTTTGTCTTGCCACTTAATACCAAGAATTCTTCGCAGACACCGCATATGATAGCTGTTTAAACGTTTCTCTTGGTGTGAGTAAGTTGTCCAGGCTTCACTACCATAAAGAAGAGTACTAAGTGCCATGCGGCGCACTTCAAAGATAAAGATTTGAAAGAGCCAAAATTACAAGAGCGGCACGGACAGTGAACGCACACGCGTAAATATTGGAAACGGGACGTCATAGAGAGACAGACGGGGAACAGCCATGAAAGAAGGAAGGCGCAGGACAAGATCTTTGTGAAGCGAATGGAGAAAATGACCGAACATCCAGAGAATGTAATGAAACGAAGGAGGAAGGAAGAAGCAAAGACAGATTGAAGAATGAACGCGATCCGGTACAGAATACAGACAGAAGTAGAGGAAGGAATAAGATATGATGGGCCGACATTTCAGTTAGAGAATCACCGAAAGGTCATACAAGAACTAACACCCCAAGATAGACGTGAGTAATCAAATATAAAGGCTCTGTTATAGTTAGAAATATTGGTATGAACTATCAACACTGTAGTTGATTGTGATATGACAAGAGACATGTCTGTATTTAATTATAGCATAGATAGTACGGCAGAGTGAGCAGGGATGACGGACTGTGTGATGGTATGATTTGCCTGCAGGTCATCTGTTTCACGGGATGGTGCCCGAAAATAAATCCTCGGCTAGAAATTGAAACACTCTGTCAGCCTTATTTATCACGGTTTAACAGGTAAGTTGCAGAGTTCAAATTCCTTGTTTTGAGAAGAATAATTCTAGATAATTGAAGCCAAGTTTTGCTAAAGAACCGCTAAAGATATAGAATAGTAGAATTACTACTTGGCACTAAGGACACAGGCTTGATAGACAAGGACTTTCGTTTTGGAGTAAGCTTCCTGTTCTCCCAGACTCATTTTCTTAACCTGTTCATTGTTGTTGCTGCCTTACCAATCCTGATGTTCATTTCCTGATCTAGGGATAATTTGCAATTTACCACTGATCCTAGATATGTAAAATGGTCTACTATCTCTAGTTCGGCGTCGCCCATAAAGATTGATGGTACCCCATGTGTACATTGTGACATAATCTGTGTCTTCTTTTTGCTAATTATTAAACCAAATTCAGACAAGCAACCGAGAATGCAGGTAGTAGACATTGTAATTCTTCCTCAGAGTGGGCCGTAACTGCAGCATCTTCTGCAAAATGTAACTCTCTGCTCAGTACCCTCCTAATTTTGGTCTTGGTCTTCAATCTCTGAGCATTGTAGAGGCCGCCATCTGAGCGTGAGTGAATGTATATACCACCATCCTGATCAGGAAAGACATATTTCAGTAGAAGTGAAAAGTATATTCCAAAGACGGTGGGAGCTAGTACACAACCTTACTTAACTCCACTCTTGATTGATTGATTGATTGATTGATTTAGAAACCGACATCACTCTTGATTTCAAACTCTTCTGAAGTTGCACCACCAAACTTGATTATACCCTTCATGCCTGTGTGGAACGATTCCACAATGGACAAAAGAGTTGGTAGGCAGCCAATCTTCTTTAGTGCCTTGAACAGACCCTCACGACTGACCAAATCAAATGCCTTTGTGAGGTCGATGAAGGCAATAAACAGTGGTTGATACTGTTCACGGCATTTTTCTTGCATTTGTCGCAATGAGAATATCATATCAATGGTAGAACGGTTCTGTAGAAAGCCGCACTGTGATTCGGGTAGACTTGATCTCCTAGGACTTGAAGTTGTGCAGAAAAATTCTGGCAAATACTTTTCCAACAATACACAGCAGTGAGATACCCCTATAGTTGTTGCAGTCGCCCCAATCACCCTTGTTCTTGTACAGTGTTATCATGCTTGAATCTTTGAAATACTGTGGGATTTGTCCTTCTCGCCAGCATAGCTCTTTTAGCTGGTGGATCTGTAGAGTGGTGTGTCTTGCCATCTCTTGATAATCTCTAAAGGAATCCCATCCATACCTGCAGACTTGCCAGATGCAAGTTCATTTATAGCACACTTAACTTCTGTTATGGTGGGAAGTGTGTCCAGGTGGTCAAGAGTTGTGCCATGTAGCTGATTCCCGGCTCGTCTATTCAGCCACAATGACTGGTGTAAGCAGGAACATGTAACAAAGGAGAATATCAAACAAGCCAATGTCCTTGCCTTTGTCGTCAGTGTTTATTATTTGAAAGTCATCGCCGCTGTTTATACAATCAATTACCAACATTTGCGGGCTGACATGCGATGATTCTAAATCACTCTACATAAAGTTCAACACTGCAAAATATCTCCTACACAATAGTTAGCTCTAATCACCAACTTACGGCCTGGCTTGACCTTGACATCGGACATGTGCTGTGCTCCACTGCCATTCACTCGGCGTACAGATTATCGAGCGTGACTGGCTTGTGTAATTAGCCGCTCAACTTGGGCGACGCACTTTTGCCTCAGGTTGAAGTATCTTTGCAACCTTGGAGTAATGTCAACTTCATGTCGCTTGACTTCTGCACTCGTTTTCACAACCGTCTTCGACGAGGACCCTGGCAAGACTGATTCTGTCTCGCCGCGTCTCCTCCGTGTACCACACAACTAGTGTCACGTGATACGCAACTTTCCGGAGTCGCTTCCCTTTGTCCCTCATCATCATCTGTTGCTCCCCGACTTCTCAACTTAATCGTGTGTTCTTTGTTCATAGTGATCATGTGATCGGTTCTCACTATGCAAATTCTTCTTCTCTTGTAAACCTGTTCTTACTCTATCAGTTCACCGCTGTCTACCTCATATCGGTCCATGGCAAGTTGGTAGGGTCTCTATGGGGTTGAGGACATCATCCACTAGTTTGGTCTCACTTGAGTAAAGCTCTAAATAGTTCTCTACCCATCTATCCATCTGCTGTTCTTTATTAGTGAACATTTCTCCAGTCAAGGTTTAAATGGTGCACTTTTTTTGATCATTGCACCACAGGCTTTCTTTATCCCTTCATACATGCTTCTGATGTTTCTCTTATCACTTGCATTTTTAATGAACTCATATAAGTTGATCCAATAGTCATTTGCACACTGCCTGGCAGCCTTTTTCACATCCTTCTTAGCTTGCTTCAGCTCACTCAGAATGTTACGCGTTGTTCTTTCCTTGTTTCTTAAGAGAATTATCTTCTTCTTATCAATCAAGGGCTGCAGAGACTGGCTGTTTGCCGCAAACCAGTCATGCCTTTTATGATCCACAGTGCCGTAAACCCCGATGGCAGTTTTATAAAGAGAGTACAATTTTGTGGTGTATCAGTGAAAGCGTCTTCAAGTTGCTGTTGAAAGTGAAAGCATTTTTCAGGATCGTGAGTGTTAATAACATTAATCCTGGGGCTAGATTTGTGTTTAGCTGTGTAGATTCTCTTTAGTCTTAGTCTAACCCTTGCAAAAACCAAAGAATGATTCGTATCACAGTCAGCACTGTGGTAACTTCGAGTCAATGATGTATCGTTCAGATATTGTCACCGTGTGATAATGAAGTCCAGCTGGTGCCAATGGCCGGATCTTGGATGTTTCCGTGTGACCTTATGCAGCTCATTTGTTCTTAAAATAAAAGGAGTTTGTAATACATAGATCATTTCAGGTGCAATGCTCCAACAGCCTTTGTCCATTTTCATTCATGCGACCGATGTTGTATTTTTCAAGGCATACTGGCCATGAACTCGAGTCCTTGCCCACATGAGCATTGAAATCACCGAGCATATAAATGTAGTCTGATTTTGGAACTGCCTTGATCATGGAGTCTAACTTCTCATAGAATGAATCCTTCAAATCATAATTGGAATCGAGTGTCGGTTCATATGCAGTAATAATAGTGGCAAAACCACAAGAGGTTGCCAAGCGCAGGGATAATTGTCTTTCATATCCTCCTGCTGGAATTTCAATCATTCCCAGTAGCGAATTCTTCACTGCAAAGCCCACACTGTGTTGCCTTTTTTTCTGCCTGCCCTCTACCCTTCCAAAAAAAGGTGTAATTGTTTTCCTTGAGTGACCCTTCCTCAGCGAGGCAGGTCTCCTGCAGGCCAGCAATATCAATGTTAAGACGATTGAGGTCAGCATCAATCACAGCCGTTTTTCTCACATCGTCAATATTGGTCAAGTCAGTCAAAAGTCCTGGACACATGCTTCTCACGTTCCAAGTTACCAGCCGTAGCTTGAGGTTTCTATTTTCTTTTCATTAGTACCGGAAGCATTGGTTTTACAGCCTGCGATTCAGATTTTGTCCTAGCCCCAAGCACCCATTGAAGCAGGCAGGCTGTGGCGGATAAGCACCCAATTGGCTGGGGGTGCCCAGCTTGAGGCGGGCGGTAGCTGATCAGTGACATATGTAGGTGTCTCCCACCGTCATATGCAACGCACGCCCCCCCCCCTTCCCATGTCTACGCCAATTGACAAGGACTTATAACCCGTAACAGTTACCTCTCGCTTTGATTCCGAGACCGGTTAAGACCAGGGATGGTGTTATTGCCTCTTCACAGCACACAGCCTGGGCTAAAATATAGAGACCATGTGTTGCCCATGCAGCATGATCCCTCTCTCGGCTTGCCTATTTCACTCCAGAGGAAAGGTAACACTTATACATCTGGAACATGACAAGCTGCAGAAGCTGCCGTATCAGCAAAGCAATTTCTCTAACAATCCACCTGTCAGAGCTTCGATAGTAGACCAGCTGCCAACCAAGGCTTAGGGCCTGGTCTTCCCTGCCATGACATATTTGTCTTTGGGTTGCATTTCCTCGCACCAGGATAAGGCTTGTACCCTCCCAATTGAGCTCTTCCGTCCGAAACCGTTGGCACAATGTGGGGTGTCGGGTTTGGTAAGTACCGCCCAACGTTCTGCGCTAACAGAAAGCAGGTAGTACCGTCTACTGTCATACGGTTGTTCAGTCATATCTGACTAAGACCTGACACCAGTGGTGTGCCCGAAATAACTTTGCATTATCTATTCAGCACCATGAATACAGATGTGTGGTTTGTTTTGTGTTCGAAAAAGGAGAAGCAGTTACACAAGTTGTTACAATGTAACGTGGTGAGTGGACCCAGTATAATATTTTACCGCCATCACCAAGCACTTCTGACCCGTATCAGGGGTAATAAGCTAGTAAAAACGATTAAGGATTTTGTTGCGAACACACTATACCTTTGGTCGCTTATGAATGACATGATAACAGACTTCCCCATATACAAAAACAGAGTTGACGGGTTTAGATCACACAAATTACACAAGTACACACGTCAGTGTCGAGAGTTGCTAACGTGTGTGTCGCATAATAACATCATACTTTTAAAAACACAATTCAACAGTCATGAGATGCAGCTTGGTGAGCGGAATATCAGAGTAGATTGGTGGGATAACAAGAGTAAGGCAGCTTATCAATATCATGGAATGCTATTCTACGGACACCCAACTTGCCTTCTACTGGGAAAACAATTAACCCTGTTAATAACGAACCACTAGTAGAACTCTACCAGAACACTTGCACTATTTACGACTATCTAGAGAATGTTGTTAGAATGACAATTAACAATATTTGGGAGTGCGAGTGGCAGAAACTAAAAAGATCAAATACAATAATCAAGCGTTTCCTGCGGAAAACATTTCCACCATCACAACTTCATTAGGGTTCGTTGACTTAAAAACAGATCCCCCGAGGCTGTAAAAACTGACATATTTTTCGGTTTGGTTGAATGCGATATTGAGACCTCCGATGAATAACAAGAATCGTTTGCTGAGATGCCACCAATTTTTAAGAACACGGAAGTGTCGAGAGACGCCATTGGGAAATTTATGAAAGACTACGCCATAAAAAATAAACTTCTGACTGTCACGAGGCTGAGTTTGTTTGGGTATGGTTTGTATGGATGTCTAGCGCCCAAGGTGACGAAGGACTGAGTAAGCCTGGGCAGTGATCGGTGCCTCGCGTCTCACATATAAGTTGCCGATCAGCTGGTACCCTGAGCGCTGGCTCGTGGGTATGATGCAAACCGAGCTGAATCATTTGCGATCATTCTTCTGAATATCCCAACAGCAAGCAGTACTCTCTTTCACTCCAAAGACAACTCAAAACAGCCCGATGACGGGAACAGTGATTTAATTACCACCGACAGCCACTAGATAACAGTGATGAACGTTTATGGAGATCAAGTCTTCAGGCTCTCACTCTCATCTCACATTCCTGCTCAGTGTCTGTAAATCACACATTCATACCTGGCCTAATTGTTGGGTGATGAAGTCCACTATCAGCTGCAATGGTGATATCAGAGGCGACGACTCCTGGTCGTCCCATCACGTCGACATAAAAGTATGGCTCAAACCTGTGCGCCTGGTGTCGCTGAGCTAAGCGTGCATCTCTACACGTGCGACCATCTTTGAGCTTGTAGACTGTCAAATGAAGTGTTCTGTACGTAAGCTGGCGTACTGTGTGTAAGCTGACTATGTAATCCTAAAGCTACCGTTATGTATGTGAGTTGGTGATGTAAAGCTGCCGTTCTGTCTATACGCTGGCGATCGAATGCCCCAAAACTACAGTTAGGTTGTTATGCTACGTATTGCTATGACGTGGCCCTCGTTTACAACAAGTGCCACAATGTGCAACTTTCTGTTATTATTCCATTTTTATATCCTGATGTACTCACTCATCAGATTAACCCTATCAGCCTGTTATCTGCTCCATGACACTGACTACTCTACGATGAACTTTGATCGGTATTTATTTCGGAAAGAAAATGTTATTAGCCACCCATCTTTTACAGTGGTATCTATCCCACGGCTTGGTAGTTACACACAAATCTACTAGACAATCGAATATCGACCTGTTAGTTGCTTTAAACAATTTGGGGAAACAGTGTCTAACCAAGGAGACACAAATCCGACTGAGGCTATCACAGTCGACACTATGAAATTGTTGGGTAATGCCGCTTACGGCAAAACAATAACAAATAAAGCAAAACATACCGATGTCTCCTACAGCCAGGGAAGAGACCCTGCAAAGCTAATAAATAACTCTAGATTTAAAACTATGATTGCTATTACAGATGATCTCTACGAAGTAGAAAAATTAAAGAAGAAAACGGTCTGGGATCTACCTCTACAGATTGAGTTCTTTGTCTACCACTATGCCAAGTTACGCATGCTAGCCTTCTACTATGACGTTCTCCACAAATTTGTCACTAAAGACGACGACCAACTCACCGAAATGGACACTGACTCTCTTTACTTGGCCCTTAGTGCCGATTCACTCTCTGAGGTGGTTAGACCACACCTACGAGAGGAATATGACAGAGTCTACAATAAGTGGTTCCCTGCTGAAATCTGCCCTGCTCATAGAACCACCCCTAGTATGCTACCTGTCAGGACTGTCAGGACATCGAAGCTGATGAAAACAGAATCCCTGGTCTTTTCAAGCTAGAATATTAGGGGAATGTAATGGTGTCACTGTGTAGCAAAACGTATCATTGTGTCGTTTCCTACACCAAGACGAGCAAGAAGGTCTGACCAAAACCCACAACGTTTTCGACTAGGAAAAGTTCTTGAATGTCCTCACCACACAAGAGGCGGGTGGGGAAACCAATATGGGGTTTAAGACCAACGGGATCAATATCTACACCTACCAGCAACATCGTACTTCCCTGTCAACTTGTACATAAAACGAAGGAAAACCTGACAATGTATCTACTACACCTCTTCATCATTTAACTATGTTGTACTCTATAAAAGTTTTCAATTTAATAAAATTAGTATATACCTCCCATTGAATCGTTTTGTTATTGTTTTATGTTGTATTTTTGTATGTTGTATACACAACCACGTCACTAGACCACGCCCCCTTAATTTAAAAAAAAAAATCGATATCAAGAGTTATCACAACTTGTGGAGGAAATCGATAATCCTCCACCTCCACAAAAAACAACATGGTAGGGCGCCTACTATACTACTTCTGTCTGTCTGTCTGTCTGTCTGTCTGTCTGTCTGTCTGTCTGTCTGTCTGTCTGTCTGTCTGTCATCCCTCTGACCGGACGTTCCAATGTAGGCACTTCCAGTAACTCTCATAGCAGTAGTCCCTCGTTGGACGGTAATCTACACTGCTATCTGTTGAAACATCAACTTCAACATTTAATGCAATAAAATCCTGCAGCTCTGCACCACGCTTTCATGATGTCAATCCAGCACAGACATTTTCCTACCCCCTCTAATAGCCTTAACTACTACTAAATAATGTTTCAAAACTCTGAAATTTTCTACCACAAGCGAAATCATCCTTTCATTGTGTAATGTTCGGCAATCACGATCAGTGGCTCAACAAAGATAGTCTACATATAGGTCACCTCAACATCTATCATTTGCTCAATAAATTACCTGAGATTTCCGTGATACTGTGCAAACAGTTCCATGTGTTTGGAATCACAGAAAGTCGCCTCAACAACAAAATAACCGACTCTCAAATCTCTCTTAAGGGATTTACAGTAATTCGAAGAGACGCAAATTAAAAATTAGAGACAGTTATTGCTGCATACCTTTCCAATTCTCTCAACTGTTCCCGTAGAAGTGATTTTGAGATAGTAGATATATAGTAGATATGTGTTTAGTTATAGGTGATGCCAGTCTGCTAGCCAGCAACCGTTTCTCATTGGATACCTATATCTTCAGGTAGAGAAGTCATGATATTAGGTGACTTTAACATAGATATTACTAAATCCAACCAGACATGGGACGATATAATTCTATCTTACAATTTCAAACAACTAATAAACCGTCCCACACGGGTTACAGAACCTCCTCAACTATAATTGATTATATATATCTTGTTAGTGCAGTGATCATTACCCAAGATGTTGTACATGGTCGAAAATTGGGTTTAAAACTCATAAAAATAAACCTTTAAGCTATTAAATTTTGAAATTTTAAAGCTCTTAACCAAAAAATATTTTTAGACGACTTAAAACATGTAGCTCTTCATTGAACAACTTCCTGATCCAGATGATGCAATACTGGACAAAGACAGTTTACAGTGTGTTTGATAAACATGTGCCAGTAAAAAAATTTCGAGTGAAGAATCAACACAAATCCCCATGGTCACTAGCGAACTCCTCGAAATCATGGGAGAACGAGATACAACACACATAAATAAAGATTGTATTAATTACTGCAGACTAAGAAATACAGTTAAATATGAAATTCATAGGATAAAGAACGATCATTTCAAAAATTTGATTGTAGATAAATCAAATAACGCAAATATATGGAAGGCTATTAACTCACTAACCAACAACAAACACTCTTCAGAGTCAGCAATACCAAACACTATAACATGCGAGGATTTCTGTTGTTTCTTTCAATCAGAAATGGAGAATCTAAACTCCTCAATACCAGACTCAGCATGTAATTTAAGTTCACTGTCATCATTCTGGTAAGGGAAGTGCTATGCTGCACCAATTATTAGTGAGTCCTTAACGTTCATATATAACCAGTGCCTGTCCAAAAACTACTTTCTTCTGCGTTTAAAGTTGCTAAAGTTTATCCTCTACTTAAAAATGGCTCAACTGATAATAGAGCCTTGGGTAATTATAGACCTATTTCCTTACAATCATCGCTATCAAAGCCATTAGGAAAACGCATACATAAAATAATAGTACACCATATAATTAACAACGATCTAATAATTGACAGACAATCCGGGTTTCGACCTAAATATTCTTGCCATGGTACCCTAACAAGATTGACCGATAACTGGCATCTTTGCATTAACATTTGTGGAGCAGTATTTGTAGACTTTAAAAAAGCCTTTGATATGGTAGATCATGATATCATAATTAGAAAATGAAAACAAATGAAAACTAGCACCAATATGGTGAACCTAATTAAGTCATTTTTATCCGACAGACAACAAGTTTTGTCCTTTAATAACTGTCTATCAAGACCTCAATACAAGATCCGCTACATTTTGAATTTTATATTAACGATCTTCCTTTATATCTCAGTACTTTGTGTGACCTTTTTGCAGACGACAGCACTATATACACTAGTCAAGAGAGCCGTAGCGACTTAGAGAGCTTTTTACAAAACGAACTTGTTAACCGTTGTAGATAGAGCAATGAAAACCGCATGTTAGTTAACATCGACAAAACCAAATCCATGCTAATAACGATCAGAGAAAAACTCCAGACGCTAGCCATAAATGGGGCGCAGCTCGAGCTCTTCGTGGACACGTTAAGAGAGTAACGAGAGTAAGAGTAGAGTCAGAGAGTGAGTTAGTGTGGTTTAGAGAGTGAATGAGTGAGTGTGAGTGAGAGAGAGAAAGAGAGTGAGTGTAAGTGGGAGAGTGAGTGAGAGATTGAGTGAGAGAGTGAATATGTGAGTAGGTGTCTGTGTCTGTGTGTGAGAGAGCGAGAGAGAGAGAGAGAGAGAGAGAGAGAGAGTGAAAGTGTGAGAGTGAGTGAGTATAAACGAGAGTGAGTGAGTGAGTGAGTGAGTGAGTGAGTGAGACAATAAAAGAGTAAGTGCGTGAGTGTGCGTGAAAGAAAATATATATATATATATATATATATATATATATATATATATATATATAGAGAGAGAGAGAGAGAGAGAGAGAGAGAGAGAAAGAGAGAGAGAGAGAGAGAGAGAGAGAGAGAGAGAGAGAGAGAGCTGAGCGTACGTATGTCATGTGACATGCTATGCCATATTTATTTCTGTATCCTCATCTTTCAAAATCACAAACCAAAAACCAAAATCACAATATACAAAACACTGATCAGACCAGTTGTGCTGTATGGCTCTGAAACCTGGAGTACAACGAAAGGAGACGAAGTCTTGTTACAAACCTTTGAGAACAAAATTTTAAGACGCATCTTTAGACCCATTAGGGGTACACAAAGTGGAGAGTGGAAAAGAAGAAGTAACAAAGACATTTATGATCTGTTTAAGTCCCCGCTAATCACTGGTATCATGAAGGCTAATAGACTACAATGGCTGGGGCATATAGAAAGTATGGAAGATAATAGGGAAACAAAACTCGCTTACACTCAGGAAATAAATGACCGTAGACCCCGAGGTAGACCAAGAAGGCGGTGGAGAGATAATACATGTACAGACCTACAAGCTCTTGGAATCAACTACTGGCAAGAGAAGGTCCACCAGAGAGACGAATGGAGACGGATTGTATTTGCAGCAAAGAACCTCAATGGCTCGGAACGCTGAAGAAGAAGAAGAAGAATCCTCATCTTTCATATTAGCAATATTACTGCCACTTGAATTTAACATGCACTGCTTATGACATCATGTTTATATCAACTCCTTGAATTATCTTACTGCATTGCACTACTATTTTTTTTTTACCTTACACAATATATAACATATTTTAATTCACCATTCTTTTCTCCATATTTTCCAATTTTCCCCCAATTTGGAATGTTCTTGTGAATGTGCTCACGATAGTCGACAGTGTGTGCGGGTGTAAAGTGTGGGAGTTTATTCATATTAGTTTTAGAGATTATGTGAGGCAACGTGTCTGTGTGAGTATGTGTGTGGGTGGATGGGTGTGTGTGTGATTATATGTGAGTATGTAGGTGTATGTGTGTGCTTATCTCTGTGTGTATGGGTGTGTATGTGCGTATGTGTATGTGCGTATGTGTGTAAATGTGTGTGTATATGTAAGTATATGTGTGTATGTGTGTGTGCTTGTGTGTTTGTGAGAGTATGTTTGTGTGTGTGTTTATGTGTGCGTACATGTGTATTTATATGTATGTGCGTGTGTATATGTGTATGTGCATGTGTATGTGGGTGTATTATGTGTGTATGTTTATGTGTGTATGTGTGCATGCATGCAGTGTATGCGAGGGAGTGTGCATTCGTGTGTTATGTGTGTATGTGTGTAAGTATGTGTATGTGGGTGTGGATGTGTGTATGTGTGTAGGTGTTTGTATGTGTGTGGATATTTGTGTGTATTTGCGTGTGTATGTTGTGTGTGTATGCTCGTGTGTGTATGTGTATATGCTTGCATGTATGCGTGCATGCATACAATGTTTGCTAGGGAGTGTGTATTTGATAGTGTGAGGATGTGTGTCTGTCTGCGTGTGAGTGAGAGTGAAACAGAGTGAGATATAAAGTGAATGAAAGATGGAGAGAGTGAGTTAATGATGGAAATAGTGAGTGAGTGTGTGTGTGTGTGTGAGAGAGAGAGAGAGAGAGAGAGAGAGAGAGAGAGAGAGAGAGAGAGAGAGAGAGAGAGAGAGAGAGAGAGATTTTGTGTGTATTATCATCTTCATATTATAATTTTCAATACCACTTGATTTGATCATGTATAGTATGAATACATGCACATTACTGTAGAGTGAGTGAGAGAGAGTGTGTGTGCGAGAGAGAGAAAGATAGATAGATAGAGAGAGAGAGAGAGAGAGAGAGAGAGAGAGAGAGTAAGAAAAAAGAAATAGTTGAATTGCATCACTAATGTTTACGTTACACAATGTATATATGCAATTTTTTGTTTAAATCGTCAGTGTATGTGTGTGTAAAGTGTGGGAGTTTGTTCATACTAGTTTCAGTGATTATGTATTTGTTTAGATGTGAGGATGTGTGTGGGTGTGAATGAGGCATGTGTGTGTGTGGTGGGGGGGGGATGTATGTGTGGAGAGGTCGTGTGTGGGGGAATGTGTGTTGAGATGTATGTGTGGAGTGGTTGTGTGTTGGGATGTGTGTAGGTGGATGGGTAATTGTGGTGGGTGGGGGATGTGTGTATGGGTGGGGATGTTTGGGTGGATGGTTCGAAGTGTGTGGGTGTTGGTGGGTGAAGAGGGGGGGGGGTTGTGTGAGTGAGGAATGTGTATGTGGGTGGGTGAGGGATGTGTGGGTGAATGGGTGTGTGGGAGATGTGTGTGGGTTTGGGTGGGTGTGTTATGGTTGTGGGGTATTGGTGAAGGGATGTGTGTGTGTGTGTGTGGGTGGGGATATGTCTGTGTAGCTGGCGGTGTGGGTGGATGGGGTAAATGTGGGTGGATGATGTGTATGTAGGTGGTGAAGGTGTTTAGGGGTGGGGTGTGTGGGTGGGTGGGGAGATTTGTGTGTGTGGGTGAGTGATGTGTGGGTGGGGATTTGTGAGGGGGATGTGTGTGTTTGGGGAATGTTTGGGGTGGGGTGGTATTTGGAAGGGGAGATGTGTGGGTGAGGGATGTGTGTGGGTAGGTAGTTGGGGTGTGTGAGTGTGGGTGGGTAGATGGGAGATGTATGTGTTTGTGGGAGGGGAATGTGTGGGTGTGAGGGGATGAGTACGTGAGTGTGTGAATATGTGTGGGAGATGTGTTTGTGGGTGGGGTATATGTGGGTGGTGAGATGTGTGTTGGTGGGAGGTGTGTGTTTGTGGATGCGGGATGTGTTCGTGGGTGGGGATGTGTGTGGGGGGAATGTGTGTATGGGTGGGGAGATGTGTGTGTGTGAGTGTGTGGTTGGTGTGTGTGAGGGTGGAAGATGTGTGGTTAAGGGATATGTGATTAAGGGATGGCTGAATGAGGGGTTGGTGGGTAGAAGATTGTGGGTGGGTTAGTGTGTTTAGGTTAGGGGATGGGTGGGTATGTGTGTGTGTTTGTGGATACGGGATGTGTGGGAGTGGGGGAGATTGTGTGGGTGGGGGATGTGTGTAAGTGCGGTCTGTGTGTAAGTGGGAGATGTGTGGTTTGGCAGGGATATGTGTGTGTGGGTGGGGGTGTGTGGTTTGGAAGTGTGGTTGTAGGATGTGTGCTTGGCTGGGTGGTTGGGCGTGTGTGGGTGGGTGGTGGAGGATATGTGGGTGGGTGAGATTTTGTGGGTTATGGGATGGGTGGAGGATGTGTGTGGGTTGGGAGACGTGTGTAGCCGGGGGTTTGTGGGTTGATTGGTGGGTGGGTAGGTGGTTAGGTGGGTGCATGTATGTGTGCCTGGGTGTGTGGGTGGGTGGGGGATGTGTGTGTTTTGGGATGTGTGGTGGGTGGGAGATGTGTGTGTGTGGGTGGGGAGATGTGTGTAGGTGGGGGGTGGGTGGGTATCCGATGTATGGGGGATAGGCGGATGGGTGGGGGATTTATGTGTACTTGGGGGTGTGTGTGGTTTGGTGGGGATGTATGTGTGGGGGATTGGTGGGTGGGTGGGTGGGGATGTGTCCAATAACAAGGTAACATGAAGTGTTTATGTTTACAACATTCATTCGACAATGTTTTTTTCCCCTATGTGAATGTATTATGCACAACTGATGAATGAAAGATGAGAGATTGGAAGGCCCGAATGTAAGACAAGCCTGCGGGCCCAATTTGTTACCCTTTGAAAATAAAGTCCGTTTGTTCGTTCGTTCTTTCGTTCGTTCGTTCGTTCCGATCGTCCTTCCGGAAGTCCATTATCTGACCGTCTCTCTGTGTTGCTGTCTGTCTGTCTATATATCCAAGTATCTTTCTGTCTGTATATATGTCTGCCTATCTGTCTGACCACATACCAGCTTACCTCTGAGTCGGTTTGTCCATCCACTCATTCATCATTTATTCAACCCCTTCGTCTATCTGTTTATAAATCTATACTGTTAGCTATCCGGGGTTGCGTTTTTATGAGTTTGTAAGTAATATTTGGTGCTAGGGTATATAAAAAGCTACAAATGTTCTTTACAGTGTCAAAGGCACGTGTTGACCTGAATTGCGTTCGTTTTTGTAATCGTTAAAATGCAGTGATCAATTGTGTTTATGGCCGTATTTCTTTTTACCACACCTCATGATGTGCGCACGTGAATGCAACACAATTTTAGGTTAGCACAATTCACTGATTCAATCAATCAATCATGTGCCATGCCGGAAAGCGTGGGCGGTCATGACTCGCCATTTCACTCGATCACCAGAGTCGTGGATCAGCTCAGTGTTCCTGTCTCGTCCATGCAATGTGGCCAAACCATCCAGATATTTTCCTCTCGGTCTTCCTCTTGGTCTGTTCCCTTCGATCTTGCCAGTTGTCACCAAGTTCTCCAGTCCATTTCTTCTCATAACATGTCCAAATAATGTTGACTGTCTACGTCTAATTTCTCTAATCAATCTACGATTTTCATTTGTCTCCTGTAGTACTTGGTCATTGGTTTTTCTGTCTGTCCATGGTATTCTTTGCATTTTCCTCAGAAACCACATTTCTGCAGCCATCAGGTGTTTTTCAGCTTGACTGCACATTGTCCACGTTTCACATCCATACAAAAGAATAGGCTCTATGTACCCCCTCAAGACTCTTTTTCTCATTTCAATTTACATCATTTTATTGGTCAGAATGTTTTTCATCTTGCTAAACGCTACTTTCGCCATGGCGATTCTTGTTCTAATCTCTTCAAGGCATCTCCCATCAGATGTTATGACTGTTCCGAGATAATTGTACCGATTCACTTGTTGAAGAATATTCCCATTTACATTGTGGTACTTCGTTCTTCCTAGTGACGACCATAACCTGTGTCTTCTTACAATTTAATTCCAACCCCAGCTGCTCACTGTGGACAACAACCACATCTACTAATTGTTGCAGATCCTGTGCATTGTCTGGAATCAATACTGTATCATATGCATATCTAATGTTATTTATGTTTCGTCCTCCAATGCTGATTCCATTCCACACCTCTCTTAATAGGTTGATATTGTCCCACTTTATTATCAATCCTTATGGCAGCTTGTTGTTTCCATTATATGTTTTTAATAAGTATAATGTCTTTCCCATCAATTTGTAGATCTGCAATCATATCCACCATGTTGACATGTCTAACTCTATCAAAAGCCTTTGTGTAGTCAATAAAGCAAAGATGTATATCCTTATTTACTTCTATAGCACGTTCAATAACTGTTCGCAGCATATACACTGCATTTACTGTACCCTTTCCTTCTACAAACCCACATTGTTCTTCCCCTATTTCAGGTTGTACTTTCTTCCTCACTCTTTGCATGATAATTCGTAACAAGATCTTTGTGATGTGACTCATTATACTAATTGTTCTATGTTGATCACATTCCAAGGTTCCTGATTTCTTTGGGATTGCAATAAATACAGAATTACATAATTCAGAAGGTATATCTCCAGTATCATATAATGTGTTCAGCAGTCTCGTGACTTGCTCTAGTCCAAATTCTTCTAAAACTTTAATAATTTCTGTTGTGATGTTATCTGCACCAGGGGCCTTGCCAGCTTTCATATGCTTAAGAACATCTTGAACCTCCATTTTTAAAATTGGTGGTCCTTCCTTATTAAATCTAATATCATACTGTTCCTCTCTGTTATCATTATACAGGTTTTTCACATAATCTGTCCATACATGTAGAATCTGATCTTTTTCTATTATGATTTTGCCATCTTTAGTTTTTAGACAGCCTGTTGATGTACTTGTTCTTTTATTAGTAAGTTCCTGAATTCTTTTGTGCACTAATTTGGTATTTTGACTGTTGTGTTGTTTTTCAATTTCTAAGCACTTTTCCTCAAGCCATTATTCTTTTGCCTTCCTACATAATATTCTGACTTGTCTGTGAATTTCTTCATAGTTGGCAGGATTATTTTTGTTGAGCCTTCCTGTTTCCATTAGGTGTAAAATTTCTTCAGTCATCCATTTCTTACGTCCCACCTTCTTTAATTTTGGAATAGTTGTTTCTGCAGCCAAACTGATTGAATTCTTTAACATTTCCCATTGATCATTCATATCCTGGAATAATATCTCTAGATCAGACAATATATCAAATCTGTTCTGTACTTCTATGTTAAATTTGTTTTGTATTTCCTTGTCATTATTCAATGTACACAAATCATATTTAGTGTTTCCTGTTATACACTTGACTTTCTTCAGCTTTATCCTCAATGTTCCTGTGAGTATTCTGTGGTCACTATAACAATCAGCACTGGGAACTGTTTTTGCTACTGTTAGTGCGTTTCTAAATCTTCTGCTAATCAGAATGGAGTCAATCTGGTTTCTGATCCTGCTATCAGGACTCCTCCATGTCCATAATCTTCTAAGGTGTTGCTTAAACCAGGTGTTTCCTACAATCATTTCCTTTTCTTTAGCCCACTCTTCGAGTCTGTATCCTCTTTCATTTCTCTCTCCTAAACCATAGTTTCCTACTGTGTATCTATCACCTTGATTTCCTACTTTTGCATTGAAGTCTCCTATTATGATGTTTATTTCTGAATTTTTTACATTTCTTTAAGGCAGACTCTTTGTCATTATAGAATTCCTCTACACTATCTTCACTGGATTCTCCTGTTGGGGCATATACTTGAATAACATTTATGCTAATAGGTCTGCCACTCAATTTAACTAGAAGAACTCTGTCCGACACGGCCCAATATCCTTGAACAGATATTGATGTTTCCCGGTCCAAAATTATTGCCACTCCCCTGTGTCGATCTTCACCTCCAGAATAAATAATCTTAAAATCTTCATCTAACTTGATGCCTGCTCCTGTCCATCTCGTTTCGCACATCCCTAAAATATAAATTTTTTTTCTCTTTGTATTTCTTGTTTTAAGTTCTCTAATTTTCCGTTGTCGTTTAACGTCCTAACGTTCCATGTTGCTAATTTTAAAGTCTCTGTCCTTGTCTTGCGATGATCAGTCTTTAAGAGAATCATAATGTACTAGGCACTTTCAAAGAGGTAGTTTGCCGTTGCTTTCCTCTATGGCAGTGGCCATACTGGCCGGATGACCGCAACCATTGCCTCTCGAAAGAGATCCTCTGCCTGCCGTCGCGAAACTCGAGACCATGACCAACAAATATCTGTCGGCTGCCCTCAAAATTTCATCCACCACCTGCCTTCCGTGGCTTCTTTTGAAAACTTCCAATAAACGAACACAAAATAACATCACATATTCCACAGGAAAACACTATCCACATGAAATTCCAGGAAATCCACAGGAAATCCACAGGAAAACACGAAACAGCGTCTCCCCGAAAAATAACACGTCATTTCGTCGCCATTGTACCGGAAGTAATTCACTGTTTACGCAACTGAAACTCTAAAAAAGGATATCAATTGGGGAACCCGTTGTGGCGTCAACGGATTCCCCAATTGATTTTTTGTGTAATAAGTGTACAGTTTTAGAACCGACCAATCATTTCTCTTATTTAAATGTTTGTTAATATACTAGACACAACATTACGGCCCAACGTGTTTGTGTGTTTGTTATTTGACATATGCTGGTTTAATATAAATTATGAGATCTATGGTGCTATCTCAATGGTTTGACACGAATTCTATCCGTATTCCGTAGTTGTAGGTTCATGTGTATGATAGACATGACTAATGAAGGCAATTAATTTTTTGGGAGTGTCTAGTTGGTCATGCGTCGAAGTAACACTTGTTCCTACAGCGAGGCGTTGTCGTCATTTGGAGGTGACAGGTTCGAATCCTGGTCTGTTACTATAGCTTTCAAATTTTATGTTGTCTAGTGCGTCCTCTAGTCTCTACTTCCTTTTTCTCCTTCTGTGAGAGCCAAACAATACTATGTGTGTTTATTTACATAACAACTAGCTGACCCGGCCCGGCTTCGCCCAGACCCTGGTGGGGAGCATATCATTTAATTCATATAATTTATATAAGTAGTCATATAAGCTCCCGTTCCCGTTCCCGACTATCTATCTGTCTGTCTGTCTGTCTGACCCGGCCCGGCTTCGCCCAGACCCTGATGGGGAGCATCTCATTTAATTAATATAAGTAGTCATATAAGTTCCCGTTCCCGACTGTCTGTCTGTCTGTCTATCTATCTATCAGTCTGTCTGTCTGTCTGACCCGGCCCAGCCCATGGTGGAGAGCATCTCACTTAAATCATATAAGTAGTCATATAGATCCCGTTCCCGACTATCTGTCTGTCTGTCTGTCTGTCTTGGGTAAATGGAGGAGGGAGGAGGAAGAGGGAGGTGGAGGAGGGAAGAGGAGGGAGAAGGAGGAGACAGTAGGATTAGGGAGGAATAGGAGGGAGGAGGGATTAGGAGGAGGAGGGAGGAGTAGGGTGGAGGAGGAAGGGGAGGAGGAGGAAGGGGAGGAGGAGGGAGGAGGAAGAGGGAGGAGGAGCGAGAAGGAGGGAGGAGGAGAACACAGGAGGAGGAAGGAGGAGGAGGAGAGGGAGGAGGAGGGAGGAGGAGGAGAGAGTAGGAGAAGGGAGGAGGCGGAGGGAGAAAGAAGAGGGAGGAAGAGGGAAAAGTAGGAGGGAGAAGGAGGAGGCAGGAGGGAGGAGGAGGAGGGGGAGGAGGAGGAGGGAAGAGAAGAAGGGGAAGGAGGAGGGGAGGAGGAGGAGGGGAGGATGAGGAGGGAGGAAGAGGAAGAGGCAGGAGGAGGAATGTGAAGGGAGGAGGAGGGAGGAGGGAGGAGGTAGAGGGAGGAGGAGGGAGGAGGAGAGAGGAGGATGAGAGAGGAGGAGGAGGGAGGAGGAGGGAGGAGGAGTGATGAGAAGGAGGGAGGATGAGGAGGGAGGATGATGAAGAGGGAGGAGGAGGAATGTGAAGGGAGGAGGAGGGAGGAGGTAGAGGGAGGAGGAGGGAGGAGGAGAGAGGAGGAGGAGGGAGGAGGAGAAGGGAGGAGGAGGGATAAGGAGGAGAGTGAGGAGGAGGGGGAGGAGGGAGGAGGATGGAGGAGGGAGGAGGAGGAGGAAGAAGGAGGAGGAGGAGGGAGGAGGAGGGATGAGGGGAGGAGGGAGGAGGAGGAGGGGGAGGAGGAGGAGGAGAAGGGAGGAGGAGGGCGAAGGAGGAAGGAAGAGGAAGTGATTAGGAGGATGGAGGAGGGCGAGGAGGTAGGAGGAGGGAGGAGGAGGAAGAGGGAGGAGGAGGGAGTGAGGAAGAGAGTGGAGGAGGGAGGAGGAGGAGGGAGGAAGAGATGTAGAGGGAGGGAGGAGGTAGAGGGGGGAGGAGGAGGAAGGAAAGGGAAGAGGAAGAGGAGGAGAAGGGAGGAGGAGGGTGGAGGGAGGAGGAGGAGGTAGAGGGAGGAGGAGGAGGAGGGAGGAGGTAGGAGAAGGAGGAGGTAGAGGGAGGAGGAGGAGGAGGGAGGAGGGAGGAGGATAAGGAAGAGGGAAGAGGGAGAAGAAGGGAGGAGGAGGAGGAGGAGGGAGGAGGAGGGAGGAGGATGAGGAGAAGGAGGCAGGAGGAGGGAGGCAGGAGGAGGAGGGAGGAGGAGGGATGAGGAGGGAGAGGAAGGAGGAGGGAAGAGGAGTGAGGAGGGGGGAGGAGGCGGAGGGAGTAGGAGGGAGGAGGATGGAGGAGGAGGGGAGAGGAAGAGGAGAAGGAAGAGGGAGAAGGAGGAGGGAGGAGGGAGAGGGAGGAGGGGATGAGGTAGAGGGAGGACGAAGAGGAGGAGGAGAGAGAGGATGACGGTGGAGGGAGGAGGTAGAGGGGAGGAGGAGGGAGGAGGTAGAGGGAGGAGGTAGAGGGAGGAGGAGAAGAGAGGAGGAGGGAGTCGCCATTCGAATTCATACTCGTCTAGGTTCTTTGCTCTTCGGTTCCTCTCCATTGATTGTTCTTCCCTTCTACATGACTGTAGATAACTTCCTTACACATAAAAAGATGAATTGTTATGATATTGCCGTGGCATGGAGGGAATATCAGCAGCAGAGTTGATCCAGAAAACCAAAGACTGAGATCTATGAAGAGCAATGAACGCTACGGCCAGCCGACACGGCACTTGATGATGATTGCCGTGTGACGATTCTGTGTAGTCACGCTTGTCCTAGCGTTTTGGTTCGGGATTCTTTCATCATCATCATCATCATCATCATCATATATTTACGTACGTATTTAGGGAGGGGGAGGAGGGAGGAGGAGGAAGACAGAAACAAACTATGACAGTTGGCAGCGCTGCAATGAGAGGAAGGCGTGTAGAAAATTTCATCTCAATCGGATGGGCCTTTCGCGAACGCATAAAGGACAGACATACACATCCACACACATTGCCTTTTATATATAAGATAAAGGATACTGCTAAACAAAACAAGTCAGTTAATTTTCAAGTACACATCTATGGCGTCTCAATCGATAAATTTGAGGAACATTGCTATTGGCCGACTGCATGCAGGAGAAAGTCAAAGTCAGGTTGCCAGGCATCTAAACGTGCATCAGAGTACCATCAGTCGACTTTGGCACCGGTTCCAAGCCTCTGGCTCATTTGAAGACCGACATCACAGTGGACGACCCAGAGTGACAACAGCAGCGGATGATCGCTTTATTCGGCTTCGTCACCTCAGATACATTTTTACAACATCTTCCTCAACTGCCAAGCCATTGCCTGTAGGACGTCATGTGTCTGGTCAAACTGTCAGGAATAAACGCATGACGTTGGACTTCAGGGACGACGACCTCATCGTGGACCTGTCCTTACACGCCGCCATCGCCAAAATCGACCCTGGGCAACGTCCCTGGGCAACAGACAACGAATGGAAATGTGTCTGGTTTAGTGACGAATCATTATTTTTGTTGTAGCATCATGATAGACGGCGAAGGGTCTAGTAGGTGAAATGAACGTTTCGCCCACAATTGCGGTGATGAAGCTCCGTCTCACGGTGATGGAAGTGCAGTGGTGTGCGGAAGGATACGTTACAACGGAAGGAGTCAATTAGTGCACATTGAAGGAGGCTTTATAATGCGCCACGATAGGTCAATGAAATTCTTCGACCCCCTGTCCTTCCACATTTGGCTGCCTAAAGGTCTGTGTTTCAACATGACAATGCCAGACCCCACTGTGCACGGTTGACCACAGTTCCTGACTGCCAACAACATTCTCACCCTTCCTTGGCCATCTCTGTCTCCAGACATGAGTCCGACTGAGCGCCAGTGGGATGAGCTGCATTGACGTGTTTGTCGCCCAGACGTTGTTCCAGCCAATCGTCGTGATCTGTTCCATGCACCCCAGGAAGAGTCGGCAGCCATCCCACAGGCCGACATCAGACGTCTGATCGCATCCATGCCCAAGAGATGCCAGTCTCTGATCGGCGCTAGAGGGGGCCACACAATATACTAACAGGAAAGCCCGTACGCCAAAAAAATATCGCGAGCCAGATGCAAAACGACTGCCAATTGATTGGCTGAACCCTAAGGTATTCTAGTGTACAATTTGAACAATTAACTCGTTAAATTAAAAAAAAAAAGTTATTGAGTGTCAAAATTATGACAATGTATGTGCCTTCGGTAACTATGCTGTTCTTTTTTGTTTGTTTTGTTTTGAACAGTATATGTACCGTTTAAGTTATTGCCCGTGTCCAGCAACACCCTCTCGCCCATAGACACACACATACACATCTAAACCTGTTGACGTCTTTATGACGTGTATGGGTAATAAAACTTCATCCACGAGCAGGGCGCATCATACGAATGCTAATTACGAACTAAGGTAACTCAACATTGTGAGCTAAAATAACTTAACATTGTGAACAAAGTAACTTAACACCGTGAGCTAACTTAAAATGTTGAGCTATTGTAACATTGTGGGCTAACTTAATTTTGTGAGCTAACTTAACATTGTGAGCTAACTTAACCTTGTGAGCTAATTTAACTTTGTGAGCTAACTTAGTATTGTGAGCTAACTTATCACTGTGAGTGGATTTAATCTTGTGAGCTAACTTAACAAACATTAATAGCAATAACAAATAAAACAGACAACAGCGGCCTCATATCAAATAACAACAATGAGTCGTTCCCAACACATAACCATACTTCTGCCACATTCAGGCAAGTCCATAGGGTACACCAAGTACCACAAATGAGTGCTTTCACCCCTAAGCTGAATAGAAGTGACACAAAAAAGAACTTTGACACTGACAACAATAAGACACTTTACAAGGAAGACCTTACATACATCTAAGAATAGTGACACTACCCTAAGCCCAGGGGTGCCCTGACCTTAGTCAGCCACTCCAGCAATATAAAACACAATCTATGATTATCTGTGTTATAAAATCATACATGAATCAATGCATACATTAGTATTAAATACTTATATTTCCACATGTTAATTCTGATATGATGATTAAATCAATTGTTAAATGCAACAATCACGGTTGTATCAGTTGTACTACTGCTATCGCAAAATAACACTTATTGTTATTTGGGCTGATCAGCTTCTATTTCAGTATTCTCATCCTGTTCTGACATCCATGTAGCACAGTACTCACTTACAGAATTCATCCAATTCAGTGGAACTATCATACACAGATCCTACACACATCAGTGATGAAGGATTAGACCTGACTTGTCCTGCTTTAAACATATTTAACTATGAGATGCTACACATATACACACACACACGCACGCACACACACACACACACACACACACACACACACACAGACACACCTTATTTCTTGTCCTGTGGATCAGCAGAGTGAATTTACATCACCCTCTTCATCGTCTAAAGAATTCAACGTATGTGGATTCCCATGTATCCTGGGAACAACTATCTATTCCTGAAATGTCTATGGCTGAAGGAAGCTGCTGTACATCAACACTAATATAACACAACACAGCTCATCCCAACTGACACGATTACTACAAACTAATATAACACAACACAGCTCATCCCAACTGACACGAGTACTACAAACTAATATAACACAACACAGCTCATCCCAACTGACACGATTACTACAAACTAATATCAACCAGTGTTGTCTAAGGCCAACAACAACTAGTGTGCTGTTCTTTGTGACTGGACAGCAATGTCCAGTTATCATCTCTCTTACCCATTCTCCCTGTGACACACCAGTCACACATCTCACTTTATTACGCCTCATGAGACATACACAACACCCATACACATCTTCGCAATAGGTGGTACGTGGCGTAATGCAACACACATTCGATGATACAACAAGAAACATGTTTATTTTCAGATAGAACTTCATCCACAATAATTCCACTAATAACCTGATTCATCTCCCAGCACAAACACCACTGCATCCTTGTCTCAGGGGTGGTGTCAGACTTCAACTATTACTAAATGCTAAATTCCTTTTTTGTGTGACCACCTTTGTAATTCTCCCGTATGGCCATGCATGATGTTAGTATTTTAGAATACCATAGCGATTTATTAACCTAGATATCTGGGTACCTACTTAAAAGCGCCATATACAATTTTAATCCTTCCTCTTCTGTTACAGAATAATCATACCAAATATCTTCCTGCTGTATACACGCCACAAGCAGTACATTCATGATCATGATTGTCATCACTCACTGTTTTTAGGAGTATTCATACGCAGCAATCAATTACAAAATATTCAATCTTTGGTTTATGTCTGTACAACCTCAGCTGTTATATTCGTCCACATATTGTGTCCACTACACAAACACCTTTGAGCCGGTATATTGGTGCGGCGCTGCAATTCAGAAAACTTAACTAGTAAATTCCTGATTTCAAACTTACGTATCTCATCTAAGACATAGGCTGCCCACACATCAACTATACAAAACAGGGCAAATCACGGCTTTTGTCCATCGGATCTAGGCTCTGCACACCAAGGACTGTTCGGTCGCCATTGTTTTTACGCTATGGTAGGCTATGTGTTCCGGTTGCTCAGAAAGCAATGGCAAACTACTGAACGTAAACTTGCCAAGATATCAACAACAGCAAAACATGCTGATGTTGACTGTAAACGTCCTGTAAAGGATATGCAACTAACTTTAACAATACTTGCAAGCCAGAACGAAAGCTTTGGGAAAAATGACGAAAAACTAAATTAATCATGCGTGAGTTGCAATGCACACAAAACCGAAAAAAGATAATCAACATATTTATTTACTAAAAAAAGTTATCAAAGAAGGCGACGTTAGCAAAAAGATAGTTACATCAGACCTAATGTGCACAAATCCAAATATCACAAACTAAGCAGCAAAAAAAAAAAAAAAAAAAAAGGTTAGTGAGATTTGTGAAACTAATATTTAGCTTTCAAAATATCATCAATGTTTGGTTTGGAATTGCGGCATTCAATCAAGAGAATTGCTTTCAAATGTTTATCAGTCAATCTCGTTCCATGTGTTGACTTCACATACTTCATTTTTGAAAATGTTTGCTCACAGACACAAGTTGTTCCAAACACTGATGCCACACCAGCGGCACATTTCTTTAGTTTCGGAAACTCAACTTCAGGTAAGCAGCGGTAAAATCCAAAAAAAATTTCCTTCTCTGTGCTTCTCTTTCAACAAGTCATTTGCTTTCAAATAAATGCGCCCCAACCGTAGTTCAACTGAAACATCATCAAGGTTACAATCAAACGGATTCTGAAACAGAAGAATGTCATTCTCAATTCTGTCAAGATCTGAAAATCTCTCCAAAAAATGTTTCTTCAAGTCACCAATAATTCCCCCCCCCCCCCCGCCCCCCGAAAAATCGAGGTTAACATCTTCGGAGATTGTAGCATAAAACTCTTTGAATCAGTGGAAATGAGGAAAATTTTCTCCATTCAGTTGCGTTTCAAACAATGACAGCTTTCTCTGAAATCCTTTGATGATTCTGTAGAGATTACAGACGAGGTTATTCTTTCCAAGAAGTTTCAAATTAAGTTCATTCATGTGGGATGTGATGTCGACTAAAAATGACAATTTTGGCAGCTAGGTGGATCTGACAGCTGTGGATCAGCTCTATCACTTTCAGTGAGGAAAACATCTATTTCGTTTCGGAGCTTGTAAAAGCGAAACAGGACTTTAAGCAGCTGAGCCACCTCAATGATGTGTGATAAGGCAAGTCACAAAATTCAGAATCAATTTCTTCAAGAAAAGCTTGGAACTGACGGTGAATGACTGCATGTCCCCAAGTGAAGTTAACAACAGAAACGGCTGGTTTCAGTACACAAGAAATATCTAAGTCTTTCCAACAAAATGTTTGCTGATGTATGATGCAGTGTATGAACAGAGCACCCGGAATTTGCAAATCTTCCAACTGAGTCCTGATCTGCCCCATCAGACCCTTCCTCACTCCAGCCATTTTTTACCTCCATCAACTGTAACATCTCGAAGATTATCCCATAGAAAGTTATAGTCTTGCAAAACATTTTGCACTTCCATGACAATGTCTTTTCCTGTTGTTGCTCCATGCATGCTGCAAACGGATGCTAACTCTTCCGTTATCTGAAAGTCCTAATTGATATCACGAATGAACACGAGAAGTTGTGACGTATTCGAGAGATCAGTAGACTCATCCAGCGCAGAGAATACCACAATAAGCTCCTAGTTTTCTAGCAAATCTGTAGGACTATGTTCTCCACAAGTTCTTCTGTTCTTCGCACAACTGAACTTGCCGAAAGGCTGATAGTTCCAAACAAATTGGCTTTCTCAGGTCACAAGTCATTTGCTGCTTCCATCATACACTCGTTGATGAAGTTGCCATCAGTAAACGGGTTTCCTCGTTCTGCCATCTTATGCACTATTTTGTAACTTGTACAAGTGACAGATTCATTTTCAGCAAAATTTCTCTTGAAGAGATTTCTTTGTGTTTCTAAACCACTTTCATGGACTCATATTTCTCAGAGCGTAACATTCCAGAAAACATTGAATATGTTGATAGATGTTTTGTTTCGTAGTGACGCCGAAGATTGTACTCTTTCAAAACGGCAACACTTTCGCTGCATATTGAGCAAATAATTTTCTGGCCCTTTGTTCATACAAAGAAGTACTACACTCCCCATTCTTTATTGAAAAAGTGTCGCTCCGCGTCCACTTTTCTTTTCTTAGTAGCAATAATAAAGGGTGAAGTACACGGGATCTGATCATGAAAAAGACATTGAATTAGAAACATAATTAAAACCCCATTGAAACTCAAGAAAAGCTACGGCTCACCAAAGGTACATATAAAGTTTATAGGTACGTTTGGTAATAGAATATATCTCATAATAAGGTTTGCAAAATATATAAATTGGGCCGACCTAAATAAATAGCCCAGAGCAGAGGTTTTCAACCTGGGTTCCGCGAGTGGCAGCCAGGGATTCCGCCGAAACAGACCGAAATCGTCTAAATGCAACATTTCTACCCATCTGGTTTATTACATAAAGTAGGACAGACACTTGGATCATCGTAAAGAGTTCCTCGAGGAACGTAAACATGTGCGTAAGGATCTGCTTCAGTAGAAAGGTTGAAAAACATTGGCCTAGAGACCAGCTTGATTAATACCTTGACCGGGGAAGTCTTCTGAGCTGGGGATAATAATTTCGTAATAACAGAGGCTTCTATGACATTTTATGCTATGTTTGCTACTTTATTGCCCCTATTCACACTTGTAGTTCACTTACCTATCACTGTCAGACAAAGAAATCCTTGTTACATACCTATAAAATGGATGACTGGAAAAAAAGTAAATATTTCTGGATCATCGGACCTGTATTGACAGCCGGACGCATCTGGGGGAGGGAAAGATGCTCGCGCGTGTGTGTGTGTGTGTGTGTGTGTGTTGTGTGGTAACGTCAGCGCGTAGGTGCCGCTACCACGAGAGGGGAAAGGACTTGGGATGGTGCGAAATAAACAATCATTACAATAAACAAGAAAATCTAGATACAATTATTTGTAATTGAAAATAGGAAATTTAAGACACATAACAGCCAGGAGGTCTCCGCATGTGTGACGATCTCCTATTATTCTAAACATAATATTTACATTTTATCATAACGTATCGTATTCCATGCGTTATATCAAGCAAGGTCTAGTACCGTCGGTGAGCCGGAAGAAATAAGACAACTTGGTGACAACTGGCAAGATTGAGTGGAAAATACATAACGTTTCCATTCTACCATTACACGTACCCCGTTAAACCTCAAAAGAGAAGTTAAATTAGGTTCAATAGCCTTTCTCAGATTAATAATTCAGTGACCAAGTCAGCCATAATTAGAACATTAATTTGAAGGTGATTGTTGTCCAAAGAGGGTAATAGATCTAATTGGTGAAAAGTACAAGGGGAAAGCAGAGAAGTAAATATCTGAATGGCTTGGTGTCAAAGAGCTGCATGTAGGCAGATAGAGAAGAGAAGAGTAAAACTAAGGAAGAGGTGTAAGATAGGATAGAGAACATCCCTATCTATGAAATAGGGAATAGAAGGGACAGAAGCCGCAGGGAGAACTGTGAACAGTTCTCCAACTGGACACACACGTGTCCTAAAAGGGGCCACGTCAGGACATGATTAGGAGTTACCCAGGTTAGAGTGGGGATACCATTACCACGAGGAGTATCCCTTAATAGTGGTAACTCTAAGAAGAGTAAGCTATTGACAAGTTACTAAACGCGTGCTTGAATACCTGCACGCGAACCTGCTGACGCACGAAGGGTCACCTGCTCGTGGCTTGACACGCCAGGAAAGTCGGGCAGACGAGGACATGACAGCGTAGAAGACAGATCGGTGTATTCGCTTTGAATACTGCGTGGTTTAGAGGACAGTAGACTTAGGCTTAGACTAATACCGTAGTTAGGACCATAAATAGTGTTATAACGTACTATTGTAATAATGTATATGTTCCATGTGATTGTCAGCTCTCAGAGCCATCATGTAACTAGTCCCAAATAAATTCATATCCTTTTGTACGACGTGCGAGTTATCATTCGTGTGGTACAAAAGAAGAATCCATGTGTGCCTGTCAAAGCTGAGTTGCTGACAGGCAGGATTATATTTGGTGTCAGAAAGTGGGGCTTGAACCACGTTCAAGCACTTATTTTTTCAACCATTTACCCACTTAAATATTGTATTTGAAAGTAAGAATATATGTGATCCATATTAAATAGTAAAATTATATAAATATTATATTTGGCGTGAACTTGTAACAATGTATTTCACCCAAACAACGATTGTGACATTATCGATTTTTGAGGTCATGAAACCGACCTATGAAAATGACGCACCGCGCTCACAGTGAAATGTTGTGAAAGCGTTGTTAAAAAGCAATGCGATCATTATTTTGTGTATACTTCTTTTTCATTAATTATAATTAACTCATTAAGAGTGCCCACAGGAATTATGGTGGGATTATTTTCCTTATTATAATTATCTTTATTTTTTTGACGATTATTTTTGAAGATCTTATATTTTGGTGTTAATTATCCAGTAAACTTTCCTACGAAATAATACCATGTCAAAAGCACAGGGAAAATTAGACTAGTGTGCAGATTACAATCAGAAAAGTTAGCTCAGTCAGAGACATCAGAAAGCGAAGACAAGACGACAAAGACTGACATTTGACAATTCATTGACAATTCATTCATTCAATCGTATCATTCATATCATTTATATCAATCATACCACATTTGTTTTTTCATAGCTGAAAGAATGGTAGACTAAAAATTAGTTACTATCTGATATTTGTGTAACACATGCAATGTATTAATTGTTGCTGCTCTACGGAACAGGAATATCGATCGTAGTAGCGATCTGATCCATCTGGGGTACGAGAAAGAATTGTGACTTCTCAAGTGGCCAATTTTTTCAGAAAATCAGGTGAGTATATTTACATATTTTGATGATCTCAATTAATGAAAGCATCTTTTTTTTTCAGTGCGATATTGTAAACTGTCATATTTATTGAGTGCAAAGTTGGTGAGCCATATCATTTGTGTAATATTTGGTGATATAAAGTTGTTTGTAGTACCAGTGGTGGGTGAACTCAAAGTTATACAATGTCAACACTAGGAGAATTTATCCAAGCGGGGAAAGATCTAAATTATAGCGGGGATAAATTAGAACAATGGGCAGAACGTAAATACAAAGAATACACAGAGCAAAAAGCATTAAAGGACAAAGAAGCAAAAGATGCTGAAAGAGATGAACGAGCACGTGAGAGACAACACCAAAAAGAAATGTTAGAGGTAGGAGAAGCCACCAAACAAAAACAGTTAGAATTAGACCAAGCCACCAAACAAAAACAAATAGAATTAGGGCAAGCCACTAAACAAAAAGAATTAGAACTAAAAGAAAAACAAATAGAATCAGACTAAGCCACTAAACAAAAAGAATTAGAACTAAAGGGAAAACAAATGGAATTAGATTCACAGACACAGTTAAGAATGAAAGAAATGGAGGTTGATTCACATATTCAGATAGCTACCACTAAGCAAAAGAGTCAGGAAGAGCAGAACAAATTTACTAAATATAAAGGGATTGTCAAGCCCTACTGCCAAGGAGATTCCATCTCAGCCTGGACCGAGAATATCGAGTTCCAGCTTAAATTTCAGAAAATACCTTTGGAGGATTGGGCGATGATCTACACGAGGAACCTCTCTGGTGAGCCCTTGAAAGTTATTGAATCCATTCCAGCAGAATTAAGAACTAACTTCCAATATATTCATGATAGAATTATGCAGCATTTTCTACTCGATGCTCCTGGATATCAGATCCAGTACTCTCATATTAAACCAAAATCGAACGAAACGTTTATCGATTACGTATCCAACGTTCAAAGTGTCTTCAGTAAATGGCTTAAGGCAGCGAAAATAGGGAAAAGTTTTGATAAGTTACAAGACTTAATGGTCATGGACAAAGTAATATCCACAGTTCCAACTCCCTTCGCTAAGTTCCTTCAACAAGCAGACATTGAGTCACTGGAACAATTAGAAAAACGAGGTTGCGCTTATTTCTCATCAAACAGAGATATTTTTAAAACATCCATAAATGAATCTGAAATTGCGGCTTTTGCCAACAACCAGCCTAGAAAACATTTTAATCAGAAACCTTATCAAAGGAAAGATAGGCAAGACCAAAAGCCACCTTTATGTATGTACTGTCATTTAAATCACCAACAATATGCTATGTGTGACAAGAACCCGTCATACCCTGCACATCTTGCAATGATGATTAAAAAGCAGGAGAGCAAAAGGAGTGCATACAAACGTGCAGTTAAATGTTTTTTTTTTTTTTGGTTCTTCTTATGGACATTATAGCAGTAGATGTTTGGGTCGTCAGAGAATGAAAGCCAGCAATGCTATACTGATTGACACATCGTCCGATAGTGGAAGTGAAGCTGACTGTGAGAATGAGAATATATTACCTTTCAATGACTGTGAGGATGTGGCTGCTGTGACAGATATTTTAAGCTTTAAAAGCTGTGAAACTTGTCACCATTTCCATACGGACGGTAAACTCAAATGTGGGCACATTGTACCATCCTCTAGTCAGAATGCGAACGCAGCTATAGCCTCCAGAGGCAATCTAACGTTCCACGATGCACTGGTCAATGATCTTCCATGCCAATGTTTACTGGATAGTGGGAGCAGTGTAATCGGATTAAGGAAAGAACTAGTTAATCCAGAGGATTATACGGGCGATTTTGTGAAATGCCGTACTTTGTCAGGTAATATTGAGAAGTACCCACTGGCAAAATCCCGTATAAACACCCCGTTCCTTTCCGGCACATTTACGTGCGCTACTTTAGACAACCCGTGTACTGACCTAATTCTTGGCTGCCTTGCAGAGTTAAAACACTGCACTGCTGGTGAAATATCAGCCTGGAAACAAACTAACATGGCTAAAGCAGTAACCAAGCCAGAGACACAGATACACCTCGAACCTGAACAGGAGGTGCTACTTATATTACCAGATAAACGTAACCTATTGTTAACTTCATGACAAGGGCCATTCAAAGTGGTACGAAAGATATCAGATGTCGATTATGAAATATCGATGAACCAAAAATTAAAGATATTTCATATCAACATGCTGAAGCCTTACTTTTCATGACAAGAACAACAGATGACAGACGAACAGATTGCATCTACACCAAGCAACCAGACGACAGACGTACACAACGCAACAACACTAGTTAATGTGACAGAAGACGACGAAATCGCAGATACACTTATTCAGCAAACAGAACACGCACTTAGTACCACCACAGTACTGAATCAGATAGAGGACGACGACATGGAACTACCATGTCCGACAGTAGACATGACTACGACAATTGATAGCATACGGATAGAACCAAAACGCACAGACGAGCAAAGACGACAGATCATAGCCTTAGTTACTAATACGGAGACGTACATTGACAATATATGTGTTCATACGGCAGACTGGACAACACATCTACAGAAACTGCGACACGTCTTCGAGATATTGAGACTTTTCGGTCTTACTGTAAAACCAACAAAAGTTGAGTTGGGTCTGGAAGAAATTGGCTTCCTTGGCCATACCATCACGAGAGGCCAACTTAAAACAAATGATAAGATCGTAAAAAAAATCTTAAATCTAACAATGCCAACGACAAAGAAGCAGGTTAGAAGCTTACCTGGTCTAGTAAATTACTACAACAAGTTCATACCTAATTTAGCGGAGATTACCAGCGTTTTTTCCAATGTATTGAAATCATCTGTAAAATTGAATGTAAAAGATGCAGATTGAATTGATGCATTATCAAAATTGAAACAAATGTTTAGCGTTGTACCAATATTGCGCTTACCTAATCCAAGCCTTACGTATTTTCTTCGTACAGACGCAAGTGCTATATTCATCGCTGGGGTACTAGGCCAGTTCTATGATGAAACCTTCCACCCAATCATTTATGTAAGCATAAGATTACACCTGCTGAGTCGAGGTATGGAGTCTCTGAATTAGAAGCCTTAAGTATCATATATTGTGTCTGAAAGCTTCACCGATTCTTAGCGGGCACCCATTTTGTCATCGAAACTGACAATTCTCCTCTGACAGTTATGGAATCTGGAGTCCACAAGAATAACAGAATATATAGGTGGTCTTTGATTCTTCAGAACTACTCGTTCACTATTAAACATATAAAGGGAAATATGAACTTACTTGCAGACACACTTAGCCGACCTTCTCAGATAGAGATACCCGATGTACCTGAGAGGAGCGATTCTACAGCACTTCATTCATCTTCACTTTGAGTAATATGTGTCCAGGATGTGCATTGATAAACACTTTTGTGCTCTTAGAATGGTGAATCGCCTTAAATTAACTAGCACGAACTGTGTCATTATGAGTAAGAAAGGACAGACACGTTAGAAGATGTCTACGCCATCATCATATGTAACCAGTGAGTAGGACTGTATTCTAACTTTACCCAGGACGAGAGCGTGAATATGTGACGTTGTCTATATTACTCTATTTCAACGAGATTCAACAGAGAACGCGACTCCAACAACACACCTGGAAGTAGTTAATGTATTTATTGTATAGTTAGAAATGTATGTGATATGTATCATAACATGTTTTTATAACAGTGGCATTTAATATAATAACTTTTGTAGTTGTAATAGAATGTTCAAAACCATCCTTAGAATAGGTTAATAAGAAAATACTAGCATTTAAGAGTTAAACTTCATCTATACTAATTTAGAAAATCATACATGTCAATTCATTAGATTGTATTCTTAAACTTAGTAAACACAGCATTAATACATCATCATTTAAACACATTTTCATATAGTTTAGTTAAATGAAACATTATTTACACTTATACCTTCATTTATAATTTATAACATCACATTTAGAAACACACATTAAGGTAACTAACACATTTCACTCCATTTTGTTCATTTAGTGGGATTATTTCCCTTAGTTAGCGTAGCTCAGCACACCACCTTAGATTAGATTAATTATAGTAATCATTACCCTCAGGATTGGTAGTGAGCGATTCTTACAATCATGTAAAATTTTGTATAGAAATGACCGGTGCAGAAATACGGCACAGTCATTTGGCTCTAAAACTATTCTAAATTGAGCCAACCGTTTATTATAAATATATTTTGTCATTCATTTTCTATAACAGTATTTTAATGACATAACGCCTTTTTAAACCAGTGTGGAATGAAAGCGTGGATGAAAGAAGTGTGAAAGGGAATGAGTGAATGGAATAAATAACAGAAGAATGGGGCATTTTGCGGATTGTTTGCCGCAAGACATGAATTTTTGTAATTCGTTCGTGTCAATCTATGTAACACAATGTGTTGTTCGTTTGTTATCCGTGTAGTTGCCATACTTTCATTATAGTGATAGGAAACATATTTTAAGCTTCTTAAACCGGGCGAGTAGTCATAAATCAGCCTTACACGCTTGTTTGTGACTACAATAAACCGTTTTATGGCGCTTGAAAGATAACATACATGTAAATTATAGACATACACACATGTTGGTAATTTAAGCACACATTAGTTAATTACAAACACGCAACCAAACAGGAAAACTAACAAATAAAGATGCATACATCATTACGTGCAAAGGGGCATAATAACTTTCAACAGGGGAAACTACAAACTTTCGAAACCCTAGTTTAACACTGAAAGATTTCTTCACGAGCGGAAGCTAGATAGGTGAAAATTAGCACACAAAGCATGCATACAAATTGGAGTATATATTATATTTGAGCATGAATATTATTCATGTATTGTACCCATAATAGGGACAATTTGTTTGGGTCGACAGTAAATTAGCGATTTGATGGGTAGGTCTTTGAAGGCAACGGCTCCGGTTCACACAACTCCCAACAAGTATAATGTTAGAATGAGCAAGAGCTCTAGCCAACTGTACTTGTGTGGTGTGATAATCACTAGCCAAGTGAAGTAGTACAACAGTGTGACATGGGAGAGTAGAGATCTTGTGCTATACCTATAACATAGTTAATAAGCTCATGCAGCCTTTGACAAAATTAAACAGGCCTAATTTTTGTTTTAGATAACCAATTGCGTTACACCCATAAGTTAAAAGCTTGTAACGCAACACAGACGGGGGGAGAGCCTGTCAAAGAGCTGCATGTAGGCAGATAAAGAAGAGAAGAGTAAAACTAAGGAAGAGGTGTAAGATAGGATAGAGAACATCCCTATCTATGAAATAGGGAATAGAAGGGACAGAAGCCGCCGGGAGAACTGTGAACAGTTCTCCAACTGGACACACACGTGTCCTAAAAGGGGCCACGTCAGGACATGATTAGGAGTTACCCAGGTTAGAGTGGGGATACCATTACCACGAGGAGTATCCCTTAATAGTGGTAACTCTAAGAAGAGTAAGATATTGACAAGTTACTAAACGCGTGCTTGAATACCTGCACGCAAACCTGCTGACGCACGAAGGGTCACCTGCTCGTGGCTGGACACGCCAGGAAAGTCGGGCAGACGAGGACATGACAGCGTAGAGGACAGATCGGTGTATTCGCTTTGAATACTGTGTGGTTTAGAGGACAGTAGACTTAGGCTTAGACTAATACCGTAGTTAGGACCATAAATAGTGTTATAACGTACTATTGTAATAATGTATATGTTCCATGTGATTGTCAGCTCTCAGAGCCATCATGTAACTAGTCCCAAATAAATTCATATCCTTTTGTACGACGTGCGAGTTATCATTCGTGTGGTACAAAAGAAGAATCCATGTGTGCCTGTCAAAGCTGAGTTGCTGACACTTGGCCACGTGGCATGGTCGGGATAAGAACACAGATCTGATCGAAGACGCCGGCAATCGTGTGAGATGGTGAGAGTTAATCACCCACGCTTATAAGCATTGGAACTGGATAATCACACACACTCACAGAGAGAGAGACAGAGAGAGAGAGAGAGAGAGAGACATACACACACACACACACACACACACACACTCACACACACTTTTATTCCTGTCCCCTATACTGGTGTCCTAGCTATGATAGACAAATCCATGTTTGCCTAGATAGTAATAACATTGCATGAGGTAAATAAATAATTCAGTATAGAACCAGAAACTTATCGGCAATTAACACCAATAATCTGTTCTGTTTACAGCGGATCGTAATCGATGAAGATGACTCCGTTTAGTGTATGTCTGATCTTGATGTTTGGACTGTGTCAAGGCAAAATCTGGAAGATACCTTTACCGAAACAAATCCAAGACTGTTACAACAAAGTACAGTCTGCAGACATTGAGTCTTACATAGGCAGTACATTCAGTTGGCTGTGTGAAAACATCATTTTAGACAGTCAGATGAACAAGTCTATTCCGCTGGACGATCAACAAATCAGGTTTATCAACGTTGCCGTTGTTACTGTCATGGTCATCGTTATCATCACCACACCCCCAATGTTATTACCATCACAATCATAATTATAATCATCAGCATTAATATGGCGATCACCATGAGTATTACCACCACCATCATCATTACATCTTAAACTAATCTTTGTTGTGGATTTTATATCCTCCGATTAACAGGTACACTTTCATCCATAATGATCTAATCTAGGCTTTAATGTCTTTTTATAAGTTCAAAATATTTCGTTTTCCTAACTTTTGTTTATTTTAATAACCAGATCCGGCTCCATGAAGAAGGGTTAACGACGCAATTCGTAATCCAGCATACCGCATTCGGAACACAGCTGTGGGCGATTTGGCTGCAGATTCTCAGTTTTCATACAATGGTTTTTGGTTTTCATACAATGATATAAGTGCCGGTCGTTCAGAAAGCAATGGCAAACTACTGAACGTCAACTTACCAAGAAATCACATAAAAACAGCAAATGCATGGTTGAGTGCGACGTCCTGTAAAGGATATGTAACTAACTTAATAAGCAGTCTTCTTTCAGTACCGAGATCTTGTTGGATATATCTGATTGTTCTCCTTTCCAACAAATGATGAGGCATACAGGGATTACAGGCTCCCGTGGGATCATGTGTATAGTGTGCAAACACCGATAAATCATCATGACCGGGAGAGGATGGTTTGACAGAGAGTGATGAAAGAAGCCGACCGACAGTCAGAACTCCTAGGAAAAGCCAGTCGTTCCACACGTCTCCAGACCGTTTCCCTGTATATAATGAAAGACGTGATATAGGACCTCCGTGGCTGCAACTATTCTGCAACCTGTGTGGGACCGATCTTTGTAATTTTACAACGATACAAGTGTACTTTGAATTCCACATCGTGTGGACGTGATAACGGATCGAAGTTGATTCCTGAGAAGATCTGTATAATTAGCACTGGCAACAGTGTTTCTCCTGTTATTGAATGCTCAGACAATAACGCTTCGTTCACTCAGCCAATCAACATGTGTGTTGTTTGCTGAGAGGGGATTATCATTTCACCATCACCATTTCATGAACCAATTAGTCACAATAACATGAACTACAATGTTGCAACATCTCGGGAAGGTTTCCACCTCAGCGCGGTTTAAATAATAAAGCACCGAATTCTCCCATATACACATGATGGAGGAATCACCGCGCTGCCGTCATCGACAGTGTGTTTTTGCCTGTAATCAGTAGTTTGATATTTATAACACACTGTGTTTACCGAACACATCTGATAATTGTCAGCATGTACCGGAAGCAGATGACAGCGGTTGGACAAACAGCCAAGTGTACATTGCAAATGTTAGCTGCATGGTAGCTTTACACGCCATTACGGTAAGCCACAACATTTATTGGCTGCTTGTGGTTTACTAGGTGCCATGGATGTTTGAACGATCGATGCTCATACGCAAAGGGATCTGCTCCTAAATCACCCGCGACTGATTTTGGACACTTGACTCGTATGTCTGGAAATTGTGAAATTGCTTTTATGAACCACTACGCACAGTGTACACTGATGTCGACATAAATTCATTAACCATTGTATTTTATTCATGTATTTGAAAATGTATTTGTATGTGAATAATGTATGAATGTCCGCCCTTCACCAGCTACTACAAGCATCTTCTGGAGATTGCCATGATTTACCTTCCTGATAACACTAACGGAACAGCTGTACCCAGACGCAAACGACAAGCCCGTCCACGATGTGTGCGTAGAGAGTATCGTGTCTTGTCTGACGAAGACAGGAGACGCTTTCATAGCGCTGTCAACGGCCTTAAAAGCGACACAGTTAGTAATATTTGTTGTTATTATATACTATTATAAATATTGTCATTATCACGATCAATATCAGTGTCACAGAAAAAGGAACATAAGACATGAATGACATAGAAAATGGTTAGATCTCACGAAATCAAGAAGACTAGCAAAGAGTGATGACAAAATGTTTCATAAATGGCATAGGTAAATCAAGAATAATAACGATGCTAAAGAGAATTGGCTTAATGAATAATGCAACAATTAGAAACATGACTAACAATGATAATAAAATCGGACATAAGAAAATAAAGCCGATAAAAGGAAATCGTACATGCATTCAAACATGGTATATCCAGTAAATGTTGAAGTGCTACACAGAACCTGTACTTTTGGTGGATGTTAAGCGTGGACAATGAGCAGACAAGCTGGAAAACATATGACCGCTGTGGAAATGTGGTTTCTGAGGAAAATGCAATGAATACCATGGACAGACAGAAAAGCAAATGACCAAGTCCTACAAAAAATAAATGAAAAACCGTGAACTGATTAGAGAAATTAGACGTTGTCAAAATTCTTTGGACATATTATGAGAAGAAATAAATTTGAGAACTTGGTGACAACTGGCAAGATTGAGGGGAAAAGAACAAGGGGAAGACAGAGAAGCAAATACCTTAATAATTTGGCCACGTGGTATAGTCGAGCCAAGAACATAGAGCTGATCCACGAAGTGTAAGATGGTGAAACATGACCGCCCACGCTTATCGACATGGCCCAAGATGATGATGATATCCAGTCAAGGGATGGAGATATCGTTGACACAATCTTACGTAGCTGGTCAGTACACATTGAATAATTATTTTATGATAACAGATGTGATATATTACAAGTATAAATGGATCGATCATGCTAAAAGATGTCGAAAATAATATTAAGAACATGAATGAAAGATGACAAAGCTCTAGGGAGCCACAATATCCCTGTAAAAATGTATTATGCACTGGGAGAACATGGCATACCGAAATAACAAAGTTCTTGAATAAGATATATAACACCGGAAAGATATACTCGACTATCTACAGATCCGTTTTCACCATCATCATGTTCCACTTTTACCATCAAACGTCGCGAAGTGGAATAGTTAACGCCCGATGGGAAGGGTCATTCCGTGTGATTGTACAATGTCGTTGATGTCGTCAATCCATTTTCTTCTCGGGTGTCCTCTTGCTCTAGTATCAGATCTGCTTTGATTAATACCAGTGCTGGTTGCTGATGGTGTTGCATTCTAATGAGAGTACCGAACTATTTGATCTTCCGCCTTTCAGTATATGTGGCACAAGTTGTTGACCCCACCGTCTGTCTGATAACATCATTTATTACTCGCCCTCGGATAGTTATATTGTTCTCAAGCATCGCATCTCTTTTGTTGATTTTGCGTAAATGTGATTTGGATAATGTCCAAGTTTGACACTGGTAGCATCGGTTGGTGTAAATTTGCTATTTATTATATGTCGTTGTATGGAAATAGGTATATTCGGGCGTTTCAGTATGGGTGATAGCTAATATACTAACGTACTTGCTTTTTGACATCGGATTTCTATTTCTCTGTCTATTTTGCCATCTTCTGTGATCATACTTCCTGGATGTTTAAATTCTTCAAGTTTTCATCACAATACTTAACCTCAAAACTATGGATTGCAAATCACATAGAACAACCAGTTTAATGAGTCATCTTACCATACTACTCTTTTGCATTATAATGGAAACGTTACAAAAACAAAATAGAACCAAATATTTTAGAACTCATTGCTTGGTTTTCGGCAAATAAAGTAAAAAGAAATGGAATTTTTAATTTGTCCATGCTAATTGAAAGATGTGCACAGATGCAAACGGGCCTTCATTTGTGTTGCATTGACTATTCACGAGGCTTTGAAGTAGCGAAAAATCAAGATTGTGTCCATCGACATTTTGTCGAAGTCAGTATAGATGCGAATATATATATTTGTAACAAAACTCTCCATCAGATACGAAGAAGAACTTATTGAATTCAGAGTAATTAAAAGAGAAACTAGACGTGGTATACGTAGAATACTCAACGTATCAAGAAGAGATAAGATCAGAAATGAAGAAATCAGGACTAAAGTGGGGGTTATAGCAGCACTAGATTTTATTAGAAAGCAGCAAGTCAAATGGTTTGGCCATGCAAGTTGGTTACCAGTCAAAAGCATACCACAACAAGCAATGATGTACAGACCAGATGGAAACAGAGGAAGAGGCCGACCACGTAAACGTTGGACGGAGGGAATAGCAGCGTCCATGGGAATATCGATACACGAAGCCCATAATCGGGCACTCTCACGATGTTTATACTTCACCTCGACACCGCAAGGTACAAGAGGAACATGATGAGATGAGATGATGAGACTAGACGTGGTTGCATTTTTTTCTCAGCTGATATTTTTAACATCCACTTGCTTGACTTTACTCAGAAACATCGAACGTACTGGGGGATCGCACGGTTAGAATATGGGACGACGCGACAGTGTTGGTAGTAGTGGTGGTAGTGACTACAATGGTGGTGATGGGGTAATGATTACAATAGTAGTGGTGGTGGTAATGATTACAATAGTGGTGTTGGGGTAATGATTACAACAGTGGTGGTGGTAGTGATTACAATAGTGGAGGTGGTAGTGATTACAATAGTAGTGGTGGTGGTAATGATTACAATGGTGGTGATGGAGTAATGATTACAATGATGGTGATGGGGTAATGATTACAATAGTAGTGATGGTGGTAATGATTGCAATGGTGGTGATGGGGTAGTGATTACAATAATAGTGGTGGTGGTAATGATTACAATAGTGGTGATGGGGTAATGATTACAACAGTGGGCGTGGTAGTGATTACAATAGTGGAGGTGGTAGTGATTACAATAGTAGTGGTGGTGGTAATGATTACAATGGTGGTGATGGGGTAATGATTACAATAGTAGTGGTGGTGGTAATGATTACAATGGTGGTGGTGGGGTAATGATTACAACAGTGGTGGTGGTAGTAATTACAATAGTGGAGGTGGTAGTGTTTACAATAGTGGAGGTGGTAGTGATTACAATAGTAGTGGTGGTGATATCGATTAAATTGAAGGTGGTATTAGTGATTAAGGCATGGGCGATCATTATTAAAGCGGTGGTGGTGAGGGCAGATTATAAATATTCAGAAGTACGCCAGACATGATGTGTTAACAGCAGAGTCTAGAAGTAGTCTGTCCACCATTCAAGACAATGAGAATGGATTATCTTTAAACACGAACACTAACTGAATGTTAGTGTTTTCGGGGAAGCCTAAATCAATTCAAATATGCAGAAAGGCATGACAGTTTAACGAATTCATTGTTGTATACCTAGACTACATGATGTCACCGAGATGTCTTTTTTAAAACATAAGAATCGAAATAGCCAAAAATTATTTTACAACAATTACCAACTGATTATTGCTAGTGGACTTTAGACGGTCTGATGTGCCTTGTCAGTGAGAAGACCTGATCATTCGGGGCCACATTGATTGACGAACGTCAGTCGCGGCGATCGAGCAAATCTTGAGCTTTAGCCTACGATGGGTGACGTTGAGATATTCTAGTGTGATAATTTGGTTGCGTCTAGCGTGTGCCGCGTGGTTTAGTGGTTACACACCCGCGTCACACGCCAGTGATCCGGGGTTTGTTTCTGGGTCCGGTCAAGGATATGCACTACTGATGAGCTCAAACGAGAGCGGAACTCGAGTCTAGTGATTCCATATTGACGTGGACAAGGCCTTAGGTTCGTACCGGAATACGATCAGCGTTGCCAATTGTGGGTTGTGCTCAATCTTTAAATCTCAAATCCCAAAACAAACAAATAAATCAATTAGCAACTTAATTAAAGTTGGAAATATCAAGGTAAGGTTAAACATTCGCTTAATGAAAAGGTGTGCGTAGCCTGTTTGTCTTTGTGGATACAATTGCTCCTCGTGCAGATGACAGTTTGGATCTGGCTGGTTTCTCTGGAAAGAAACAAATCACTGCAATATGAGATGCTACTCCAGGCCATGCGCGCGATGTATACTGTATTGTTTTCTTGATTAGTGATGATGCATTTCCTGTTTGTAGTATTCATTTCTAAATGCAAAAGAGTTTCGATATTACATCCATACAGGTGAAGATGTAGGAGAGACGTTTTATATATATTGTTCCAACTATCATATTTCAGAGAGTACGACCCAACAAATATGACGCCATCGCACTCTTACATGCGCCAGCCGTCAATACGGCTCACTTTGGAGCAGGGTTTACTGGATGGCACAGACTCTACCTTCTTATGTAAGTGCTTCAGCGATAACATGCGCAAAGTCATACTATTATCCGGCTCCGGTTTCTTCTTCCGTCTTTCGCCTCCTCCTCCCTTTCCGTCTCGTCCTCTTCAGTCTCCATCTCTTCCGTCTCCTCCTTTTCCGTCTCCTCGGTGGAGGAGGAGGAGGAGGAGGAGGAGGAGGAGGAGGACTCGCTTGCATGCATGTATTATCGAATCAACATTTATAAAACTGCGATTGTGGGTAGTGCTAGTACGAGTATATATATCTATGTCTGTCATGCCTTTCGATGAACCCATCATTTAATAATACGAGGGGAAGTCATTAAGTAACAGGAATGTTACAAATAACTTTTTTTGTTTTTTACAATAGTTTGATCCAGAAATTGTATGTGTGCTATTTCCTCCTGTCTGGCAACACACTTGGTCCACCTGTCCACTAGCTTGATGACTTCTAGGAATGAGTTTTTCCGTGTGACCTTCAACTAATTTTGCACCGCCTCCATTATCTCGTTGTCATCTACAAGCCTCTGACCCCGCAATGTTTTTTCGAGAGTCCAAACAAGTGAAAGTCCGATGGCGCCAGGTATGGACTGTCTGCTGGATGTTTCAAGACTTTAAATTTCAAAGCACGTAGTGTATCCAGTGTATGCACAGCCGTTTGAGGGCAGGCATTGTCGTACAGCAACAGTATTCCTTTTGAGAGAAATCCATTGGGTTTCGATTGTATCGCGGTCTTTAGTTTGTTCACTAGCATGTCACTGTATCGAGCTGTAGTCACAGTTTCACCCCTTTCCTGAAAATGCACCAATATAGGCATATAGACCCCTTGATATCTCAAAAGATGGCCATCTTCACTTTCCCAGCGGATTGCTGCGTCTTGAAATTTTTCTTATTCCGAGACAACGGGTGGTTCCACAGCATCGACAGCCTCTTACCCTCTGGTTCGTAATGTTCAAACAACTGTATTCATACTAAACCATCATTCGTCTGTAGTTTCACAAGGTTTAACGTTCTCCGACAAAAATTAAAAAAAATACAAATAAGAAATCGATCCTTACAACCCCTACATGGGATATTGTTTAAGAGCCAGTCTGTCTTCTAAAATAAGATGGTTTGTTGTCCACGTTGTCCATACTCTTTCATGCACTTTGGAATAATATGCCTGCTACTTAATGACTAGCCGTCATATATTTGGTAGATCTGATCCTCTTAAGATGATTTACACAAGATTCAGAATCGACATCATAACACACCGGGTATATACACAGCTGCTCCATGTTCCGCAGAAAATGCGTAAGATGTAGAACTCTGGTTGAGCATACGTCCAAGTCTTCTTCTCATTCATCATATCTCTATTAATGTGACTTCATTCTGTCATCACCACATCAAAATTACTTGCTTAAGATTGCCTTTGAGTTGACCCACTCATGACACTGAAATAATTAAAACAAGTCGGCAATGCTTGAGGGGGAACTAACGCAGCCTACTCTAACAATCGACATTTCATAATGTTTGATTTATACGACTGTGGTTTTCTAGAACGCAACACCTCGGATTTATTAACACTAAGCACAGGTGGGTGTGCCAGTTAATGTTATGTTATGTTATGTTATGTTATGTCGAACTTCGTCACTGCAAACTGGGCATATCCAAGTGTGCTCAGCCCTCCGATGCAGCAGCCATCCCAAAGAATCTCTGCTCACTGTTAGCGTAAGGAGTTGGTTTCTCTTCTGTTTCCTCGAAGGCGGCATTGACGTGCTGAAGGCGGCATTGACCAGCCCCCCCCCCCTCCCCACCCTCCTCCCCCAATTCATATAGTCAGTATCCGCCAACAGAGTCGGTACTGCATTGATTATATCAGACCTGTCCATGCTTCTTCCCATTTGTAGTGGTGCATTATTTGTCAGCTGGTCATCATCAAATGCCAGTCCAAATGGCATAGACGATCATGTCTCGCCAGAAATCTCGGTTCTTGGTGTTCTTGTCTCTGGAAGATATTCCTCCAGTCCACCGTCTTGCCTCTGCATCTATTACCTCTGATCCTTTCAGTCGTCGCCAAGTTTTCCAATGCCTTTCTTCACATTACGTGATCAAAGAACATTGCTCTCACTATTGCATAACATGTATCTTTCATGTTGTGTCTCTGCAACAGGTATGAGACTGCCTTACGAGAAGTGGATCCCTTAGTCTGTCTGCCGTACTGGGACACTACTCTTGACAACGAATTAGATGACCCAGCACAGTCCTCTATCTGGACCCCTACATTTTTGGGTACGCCTAATGGACCAGTAGTCACCGGCCCTTTCGCTAACTGGATTACCCCAAGAGGCGTACAACTGATAAGAAATGTTGGCGCCGACGGAGAACTGATCACTGCCACAGCCATGGAGGACATCCTATCAAGAAGAAGGTAACTATTTGCTGATTTCACATGCTCTTTGTGTTGGGCTTTTTTATATTTATGTCTTCTGTGTCATTTATGACTCCAATTGAATTATTATGTTACATGTTGGGTGTAACCTTTGTAGTTTAGCATAGAAAAATCTCTTAAGTTTTATTTTAAATTTTGCCCCAACGAGGAAGTGGTCGCTGTGGCACTCAGCTCTCAATGATAAATTTGCAGATGAAATAAAATGTAAACTTGAAATTCCACAAAACCCGTTGGAGGAAAGCGTTGACCAATCTTGGTTGAACATCAAGAATACAATTCAATCTCCCGCGGAAGCATGTCTCGATAGTTCAATCCAAAATGTGAAGAAGCAGTCATTAGGAAAAAGAATGCCAGACAGCTATGACTAAATGACATCAACAACATCCAAAAGGAAGAGCAATATAGAAATGAATGTAAAGAGGCTACAAAAATAGTTCGACAGCAGAAGCAAGAATATATGAGTAATATAATCAAAGATATGGAAACTAATCAACAGAAAAACGAATCCAGAAAGTTTTTTTAAAGAACTGAAGTCAATGAAACGAGGTCACCAACACAACACATATGGTTTAAAAGACAAAAATGGGAATATGATAAATACCAATGAGGAAATGTGCAACACATGGAAAGAATACTTTGTTGAATTACTAAATTGTGAAGCTCCAAGTAACACTTTCCCACAGGAAGAGGATCTAACGTGTGAACCACAAATTGAAGAACCTGCATTTGAAGAAATCCTATATGTAATCACACGACTTAAAAACAATAAGGCAACTGGGGCTGATGGAATTGCTGCTGAATTTATAAAGGCAGGTGGCCATGCATTACATCTAAAGCTATACGAACTAATAATAAAAATCTGGAGGACTGAAGAATTACCCCATGACTGGAAAGAGTCATTATTGATACCTATCTTTAAGAAAGGAGACAAGTTCCTGTGTGAAAATTATAGAGGAATATCACTACTGTCCATAAGCTATAAGATAATATCCGCAGTACTACTAAATAGACTAAAACCATATTCAGAATACATATTAGGTGACTACCAGGCGGGGTGTAGACAAAACAGATCAACAATAGATCAGATATTTATCTTACGACAAATAGCCGAGAAAAAAAATTGGGAATATAAAAGAGATCTCCATAACATTTTTGTGGATTTTAAAAAGGCTTATGATAGTGTCCATAGGAATAGTCTAAGGAATGCTATGCAGGAATTTGGAATACCAAGGAAGTTAATCAACATGACCAGACTATGCATGGAAGATACTTCTAATATAGTAACATATAAAGGCAGGAAATCAGACCCTTTCCAAATAACATCTGGCTTGAAACAGGGTGATGCACTATCGCCGCTACTCTTCAATCTGGCTCTAGAGAAAGTTGTAAGGAGGGTAAAGGAGGAATGTGATATTGGAGGAACATCCAAGCTGCTTGGTTATGCAGATGATATAGATATTATAGGGGAAAATAAACAAAAGACATTGGAAATATTGACTCACTTAAAGGAAAAAGCCCAACACATGGGGCTGGTTATCAACCAAGATAAGACAGAATACATGGTAATTTCAAGAGAAGGAATGGCTAAAAACTCTGGCCACATACAAATAGATAATATGACCATTAAAAGAACGGAAACATACAATTGCCTGGGTACAATCTTCATCTGCTCCAACATCATAAGGGAAGAAATACAAACTAGAATCAATTCTGGAAATAAGATATACTATGCACTACAACATCTACTAAAATCAAAGGCGCTATTTCGTAACACCAAGATCACAATATACAAAACACTGATCAGACCAGTTGTGCTGTATGGCTCTGAAACCTGGAGTACAACGAAAGGAAACGAAGCCTTGCTACAAACCTTTGAGAACAAAGTTTTAAGACGCATCTTTGGACCCATTAGGGATACACAAAGTGGAGAGTGAAAAAGAAGAAGTAACAAAGACAGTTATGATCTGTTTAAGTCCCCGCTAATCACTGGTATCATGAAGGCTAATAGACTACAATGGTTGGGGCATATAGAAAGAATGAAAGATAATAGGGAAACAAAACTCGCTTACACTCAGGAAATAAATGACCGTAGACCCCGAGGTAGACCAAGAAGACGGTGGAGAGATAATACATGTACAGACCTACAAGCACTTGGAATCAACGACTGGCAAGAGAAGGTCAACCAGAGAGACGAATGGAGACGGATTGTATCTGCAGCAAAGAACCTCAATGGCTCGGAACGCTGAAGAAGAAGAAGAAGAAGAAGATTGAATTATTATGTGCGCTGTGTACTTATTTCAATTCTCTAAATATGAGTCTGCAATCTTATTCTCATTTAACCCACATCAGGTAACCTTTCGTAGATGCCTTCAGTTATAACTTCTCTTACTTCTTGTATGTTCACCCTTTGTGTGCAGGTCGGCAAACACATGTTTGATCATCATCACTATGTGTCATGCCATGGGCGATCATGACTCGCCATCTCACACGATCATGACTCGCCATCTCACACGATCATGACTCGCCATCTCACACGATCATGACTCGCCATCTCACACGATCATGACTCGCCATCTCACACGATCATGACTCGCCATCTGTCGTATTATTTACATGTGTCGTCCCTGGGTTGAGGGGAATCAACACCCACATTCTTTTAACCCCATATCCTTATCTTGAGGATCTTCTAGCTTTCTGTCCACAACACCCCGTCAGTCTTCGGATCCCCACTCTCTCTCTCTCTCTCTCTCTCTCTCTCTCTCTCTCTCTCTCTCTCTCTCTCTCTCTCTCTCTCTCTTACCACTGGACCATGTCCCCTCTCATTATTTTCAAAAACATACCCACACAACACTAGCCTCTAACACAAATGACAAATTAAGTTAATAAAGAAAAAGTGTCAGGTGTGTGCAATGTGTATGTGTAGAATGTCTGTCGTATAATCTAAAGTGTATGTAGAATCAGACCGAACAGCTCAGGAGCAAAGCTTGTTTCATCACTGTACTGGCCACACAACAGCACCATATATGATGGACAGAAGACCTCACCCAAATGATGCGTCTCTCCGGCCAAGTGTCGACTTCCTCCGATAGCTCTTGGACAATCCAGATGCTTGATCATCAATAGTGGAAACAGTCCAATATTGATCATCAGTCTAACACACACAGTGTAACTACTCTGTTCATAAAAGTTCTGTGATCAGAGATTCCTAAAAATAATGTTACTGTCACTTTGAAAAACTAAATGTTAGTATTTCACTTTTTGTAGGAATTCCCCAATTGTAACACACACTGTTAATGTTCCAGGTATCTATGTATCTAATAGTGTTCCTGGTACTGGTGTTGTTGTCGGTGTCTTTATTTTACTGTGATGTAAACTATCACTTAAGAAACACACTTATATAATCATCTTTTCCTGCTCAGCAGAGGCCAGGTTCCTGCAGACCCTCTGAGTTATGGGCCCAGTGCAAAAGCCTCTCAGTAAACTCTGCCTTCAATGCTCGAGCCATAACATTTCTTCTAGTTGGTGGTAAAATCTATTGGAACCTGTTGAAGAGAGAACACACCTGGTGAGAGCAACCCGATTCCGACCTAAATTAGGTGAGTGTAGGCCAACGGCCGCACTCAGATATATGACAGAGAACCAAACTCTATTATAATGCAGAGGAGCTCATCACCTTGGTCTGAGTCATGGTAAGACAAGGAAAGACTAAAGGAAAAGTGCAGAAACCCAGTAGACACCGACTGGAAGATCCTACCACTTTAGATTTCCTTTATCCCCCCAACCATCCTCAATCTCCCTAAACATCATCCCACTACATTGTCCTTAACTCACCGAGTTAAATGATATCTCACACCAACTAGTTTAAGCTACGCGATAGGCTACTGTTGCCGACGCTCTTATAATACGCTCTATCAACGCATATTACTATACTCGATTCCTAAGAATAATCTAATGTAGGTCTCTTTAATTAAATTAAATACCATATATTTATTTCTGTTTTAGATGGAGACTATGAAATCACACATTGGATAGATGTCCGCCGATATAAATCAACAATAGACACTATAGTCTCTCTCTAGAAACAAACTAGGAATAATGCACACGTCCGTATCGCTTCACAACGTTTGGTCGACTACCCCAAAGTTGTTTATCCCGACTGGTTTTAATACTGTGCCTGGATGACGTCACAGGTCTGTCTAGACACTAGACGTCTAGAAGCTATTTTTCTTTCTTTTTCCCAACTCGATGTAAACAACTGACTGGCTGTCCCTTTCATCTCGGGACTGGTTTCCCGTACAATACAAAGTCTGGCCCGCCTGTGAACTAGAGAATTCTTGTCCCCACAACAAAAGATCTTGCCGACTTCTACCCAGACAGTTTGTCTATCACATCAAAAGGATGGCTGCCGCTTGCAGACTTATGGCGCGAAAGTCCTTCCTCGATCAACAACACATCAAAGAATGACGACTGCTTGCAGACGCATGGCGTGACATATTTTCATCGATCGACAACTTCAAGATTTTATGTGACACCATCTCACACGATCATGGCCCGCCATCTCACACGATCATGGCCCGCCATCTCACACGATCATGGCTCGCCATCTCACACAATCATGGCCCGCCATCTCACACAATCATGACTCGCCATCTCACACGATCATGGCACGCCATCTCACACAATCATGGCCCGCCATCTCACACGATCATGACTCGCCATCTCACACGATCATGGCTCGCCATCTCACACGATCATGACTCGCCATCTCACACGATCATGACTCGCCATCTCACACGATCACCGAGACTTGGATCATGTCTTAGTTCTTGTCTTGATTATGCCATGTGGTCAAGCCATTCAGGTAAACATCGCTTTATGCTCCTCTTGCTCTGTTCCCATCAGTGTTGCCAGTTGTTACTACATTTCCCAGTTTTCTTCTGATAATTTACCCACAACATCTTGATTGTCTGGGTCTAATTTCTCTAATAAATTTAGGTTTTCATCTGTTGTTCTGTCAGTCTCTGCATTTTCATCAGAAGCCAAATCTCCACTTCATCACTAACCACACCATACAATATTGAAAAGTAAATGTAACATTTGTTCAGTCTTTGTTTTAATTCGTAACTTAGCTGTTGGGATGCGAGATGCTTCGGTGTGTTGTTGAATGTTGTTACTATATATCCAATGTATTGTTCCTCATGTTGTTCGTGTGTGAATGATGTGGATTATTCTTAGTCTTAGCACTGAAGTCCGATGGAGTGTAGTCCGTGTCACGTGAACCCCCTGCATCTACCAGAGCGAGGCTGGTGTAGAGACTGTTTCCCGGCCCAGTACCAAAGTGCCATCTACCAGACGAGGCTGGTGTAGAGACTTTCTCCCGGCCCAGTACCAAAGTACCATCTACACGGTGACTGTATTACATATGAACCCCCTTCCCCCCCCCCCCAACCCTTACCCACCAAGTTCAGAAAGCAGCGGGGAGTGCAAGACTATTGGAACTTCCCAGCTCTGGAGAGATTTTATTTATACGTCACCGGGTCATGATCCAGTACCACGTATACAGTCTGCTTTGACTGGGATTATACCCAGGATACTGATGTCTTCCCCACGAAGTTAAAGCATTTTATTGTTAACATTCCAACCTAATGCTCAGAGACAGCATACAAAGGTTAAAGCATGTCATTGTCAATACTTCAACCTAATGCTCAGAGACAATATACAAGAGTTACAGCATTTTATTTTCGATACTCCAGTCTCCGAGGAAACATACAAGGTTTAAAGCATGTCATTGCCAACACTTTAATCTAATGATCAGAGACAACATACAAGGAATATTGTTTTTAAATGTTGCATATCCATTGCAGGAGCGTACAATCAATCAAAGTCTCTACTGGATATTTGTGCTTTACCAGATAATTTTATGTTCAATAGTTTGCATAATAATAATAATAATAATAATAATAATAATAATAATAATAATAATAATAATAATAATAATAATAATAATATATTAAATGATATGATATAAATAATATGATTATTGCTCACTGGATTTTAGGAAGCCTGGTGTTCCTTGCCAGTGAGAAGTCCTGATCGTTCGGGTCTACATCGATTGACGGACGTCATTCGCGGCGATTGGGCAATCTTGAGCATAGCCTGCGATGGGTGACGGTGTGGTATTCTGTTGTGATAATTTGGCTGTGTACAGTGTGTGCCGCGTGGTTACACACCCGCTTGACGCGCGTGATCCGGGGCTTGTTTCCGGATCCGGTCAGGGATATGCACTACTGACGAGCTCAAACGAGAGCGAAACTCGAGTATAGTGCTTCCATATTGACGTGGATAGGCCTTAGGTTCATACCAGAATACGATCAGCGTTGCCAGTGGTGGGTTGTGCTCAATATTTAAATTTCAAATCCCGAAACAACCAATAAATCAATAATAATAATAATAATAATAATAATAATAATAATAATAATAATAATAATAAATAACAATAACAGACGATTGCTATCTTGCTTCCTTCAGGTACGAGGACATAACTTTCTCGCCGGGAGCACGGCGGCAATTCAACCTGGAGTTGCATCATGGCGGTATTCACATTTTCTGTGGGGGAACCGTGAGCCAGCTGGACACTGCAGCTTATGATCCCGTATTTTTCATGCTTCACGCTTTTGTCGACTTCATATGGGAACTCTTTAGAACGAATCTCCGGAATAGCGGTGTCAACCCAGAGCGGTATCCGGATATAGTGGTCAGTCTATGGACATTCCAATCTACTCTGTGTGTGTGTGCGTGCGTGCATACGTGTGTGTGTGTGTGTGTGTGTGTGTGTGTGTGTGTGTGTGTGTGTGTGTGTGTGTATGTCTGTGTGTGTGTGTGTGTGAAGAAATTTAGAAGATATGAGAGGAATCACCATTTGGGGTGTAACATCAATAAGATTAGTTATGCGGATTATATAGTATTAATTGCAGACAATGAGCAGGATCTGCAATATTTAGTAGATGACGTTGTTGCACTATACAAGTAAATGGGAATATTCTTAAACATGTAAATCGGTACAGTTATCTCGGAACAGTCATAACATCGGATGGGAGATGTCTTGAAGAGATTAGAATCGCCATGGCGAAGGTAGCCGTTTGCAAGATGAAAAACATACTAATAAAAAGATGTCATTTGCAACGAGAAAAATAGTGTTGAAGTGCTACACAGAATCTGTACTTTGGTATGGATGTTGAGCGTGGACAATGAGCAGACAAGTTGAAAAACATCTAATGGCTGTGGAAATGTGGTTTCTTAGGAAAGAATAACACGGACATTTAGAAAACCCAATGACCAAGCCTACAAGAAGCAGACTAAAAAAAAAATACTGATTATAGAAATTAGACGTAGATTGTGAACATGTTTTGGGCACGTTATGAGAATAAATAAATTGGAGAACTTGGTGACAACTGGCAAGACTGAGAGGAAATTAACAAGGAGAAGGCAGAGAAGAAGTAATTACCTGGATAGCTTAGCTATGTGATATAGTCGAGAGAAGAATACAGAGCTTACCCACGACTCTGCTGATCGTGTGTGGTGGCGAAACATGACCGTCCACGCTTATCGGTGCGGCACATGGAGAGGGGAAGAAAAGAAAAAAAAAGAGGGTAGAGCTAGGAGGGGTAGGAGGAAAACGGATCGTCTGGGACTCAAGCATGTACAGGTTGGGTATTGGAACTGCCTTAGTGCAAAGTATAGAGGATCAATATTTGAAAACAAATTGGTCTACGATTTTGACAACCTCATGTTGCAAGAACTGAAGACAAACTCTTTGGAGTGCCCTGGCTATCCACCCATGTAGGGAAGACTTGGGCAGTCTCTGTTGGTCAAGGATTGCTTACAGCACAGATTACTGGAAATGAGTGAGTGGGATCAGGTTATCAAACTATTGCAGGAATAGCAAATTAAAATTGGAGGATGCAGCTGGAACGTAACACACACACACATATATATATATATATATATATATATATATATATATATATATATATATATATATATATATATATATATATATATATGTGTGTGTGTGTGTGTGTGTGTGTGTGTGTGTGTGTATGTGGTGACTTCAATGTACGAGCCAAACAGTGGGACAGGCCTGGCGAGAACAAGCGCGATACTGCTTTCGCTGAAGCCTTGCTTGAGACGGATGTGGTCTGTACACGTGACGTGACACCAACTAGGCTAGCAGTGAGACTGAGGGGACCAGACATGACCTTTGATCTGGCACTTGTATTCCAAGAGGTGGCATCAGACATACAATAGAGTGTCTTTGGGGACCATGCAAGCAGCCACCTCCCCTGTTCTGTATTTCTGTATTGGTACCTAGGTACAGCAAAGCCAAGGCTACAAGATCCCACATGACATGTCATTACGATCGCGACCACTCTTCGCTCATGCTGCGCCTTAGATCACAGGGACGATTTAAAAGAAGAAAAATCTTAACACAACCACAATGGTAGACACAAGAAGTGGAGCAATAATGGAGGGAAAAGAGAGCGGCCATAAGGAATTGGCAGAATTGACTCCAAGCAGCAGTGTCCGAAAAGATGAAATGGGAAGAGTTTACAAGTGAAGTTTGTGGGGATGCGACATTGGGATAATTCTGGAAGCTGCACAGATAGATGAACAGAAAGGCGCAGCCCTGTACACATGATACAGTATGCGATGAGACCAACCGACCTATGACAACTGCCAAGGACAAGGGGGAGGCATTTCTTACACGATCTCTAAAACAGACTGATCATCAGGATATTGCTATTAGGGATACGGTCAGAGAGGCCTTGTCACAGGCAACTAGAAATGACTGCTATATTCACATGATACAGTTAGAGGTTATTAGACGTGTGTTGAAGAGAACAAGAATCATGGTGACTTGGAGAAGATGTTTCTTTTTTTTTTTCAACCTTAGCATGAATACGGCAGAAATATTCCAGGATTGGTTGCACAGCTACCTTGCCTTGCTCCCAAAACCAGGCAAAGATCACTCAAAACTTAATGGATAGACAATGTACTCAAGATGATAGTAGCATGCAAACTACAGTACCACTGGGAAAGTTCTAAACTACTCCCCGAATGACTTGGGAGTTACCGGCCTGGGAAGGACACCTGGGCCAGTGCGGCAACATTTGTATTCTATGTCTATGAGGGCTTCCAGAATAAACAAGAGACGATGGCGGTGGCACGTGACCTAGATTTTGCTTACAACAGAGTTAGATATGATCGTTCCATGTACACCTTTTTGGACATGGAGGTCTGCCCTTGGATTGTCACATGGATTGCGGCAGTACTTTATGAGAGTAAAATTGCACTTCTCATGGGTTCATGGACTTCTGAACCCTGTACTATTACATCTGGGCTGCCACAGAGATCTACCATGTCCTCAGTGCTCTTTAATGTTTACACCGACAAAGTCGGAGCAATTGAGGCACCAGGAATTGATAGAATCTTGACATTTGCAGATGATGTGCTGGTGTACAGACAGAAAAGAGAAAGGGAAAGAATGGCTGAAGACTTACAGTTGCCAGCAAACAGAGTGGCGAAAGGTGGTGCATGGACTCAGGGCTCGTAATAAACCCAGTCAAGGCATCGATTGTATGGTATTCTCTGGATAACCGAATCGTGAAGGCAGATGTCCCATGTATAACACCGAATGGACGTCATGTCAGTAGAGAGAGAGAGAGGGAGAGAGAGAGAGAGAGAGAGAGAGAGAGAGAGAGAGAGAGAGAGAGAGAGAGAGAGAGAGAGAGAGAGAGAGTAAATTAAAGTACTTAAAAATCACCTTCGACAGATGTGTGTCTTTTAAGGATCATGTGGTGGTGAAAACAACCGAGGTATAACAGAGGGTGCTTTACATGCGCTTTCAGCAGTCATAATTTCAATCATTGACTATGATTTTGGGCAGTTTAAGTATCAACGAGCCAGCTTGAAAGATTGAAGCGCATACAGAATTCGGCTATGCGGGTGATCCTGCGGTGCATAAAGGACACACCAATTATATGCATGAGTGCCATGAAAGAGAATGTGTGTTCTCGACCAGGGCAGGTGACATAAACTGGAGCGAGCTGTAATTATTGATATTGCTCGCCACCTGTAGTTTTGCTGCTCGTTGAATCAATCACGCTCAGTACAGGCTCTCTGTTATGTATAATCTTCTTGTTGAAAGCTCTCATGGCGGCGCTCGTATACATGCATGTTTCCATGTGCATCAAGAATGTTCTATGGGCGCCGGCACTGTAAAGGTGACGACAGCTACTACTTTAAGTCAACACAACGCAACTCAATGAATCAACCGAACACAGTTCAAATTCACAACTGATTTTGACTCTAGGCGTTTAATCACATATACTACTATTTACGCCACAAACGTTGCATAGAGTCCACAATAACTTCACAATAATAATCACATAACCTAACCACAGATGTAGCGGAACAGGTGTTGGCCATGCTACGAAGTTAAGAACCACGTCCAACCCGACAGTCGCTCAAAACCCAACTCACTAGGACTCACCTTTTGTCCCGTACAAAACGTCCTTCACCCTTTCCACGCTTTTATGTGGTAGGTCCCTTCGCACGGTCTCCTCATGTAGACCGCGCTTGTTATTAACTCATGCCATGATCAGATCTGTATAAGCTGATCCTTGGCAATGAGCATGTCCTTGCACTACCAACAATTGCGGACAGGCACAGGATCCTTCAAGCCAAATGGTTATGGCAGGGATCACCCCCTCCATGAAGCCATGGATATGATCAAGGGTCAAAGACTGAGAAGAGGCAGGTCCTGGATGGCACAAGCAGAAATATCTGTTAGCCAGGTGTGTGAAATAGAGAACATCAATCGTGAAAAAGAGTGGGTAAAAGTACCGAATGATGTGTTGGACTTGCACAACGTAGTAATAACACTGTGTCGTGAGTGCAGAGAATGGCAGGCAACACAGAGTTTGAGTTGCAACAACTGATCCAGAGTAACACACATCAAGGTGACATAGAGATCTACACCGAAGGGTCAGTGGTGAGAAACATACGTAGTGACTGGGGTTTCATTGCAAAAGTTAATGGACGATGCTTAAAACAGAAAAGTCTGACATATAGGACTTCCAGAATGAGAATGGGGGTGAAAGCATTAACAGGAGCCTACCTATAGTCGAGGAGACTGCTGCAACACGCATTGTATTCATTACGTACTCACGGAGTATGCTTAATAAAGTGGAGAAAGGAATATTTTGTGTAGAATGGTTTGCCTGGTTCAGAGGTCATAGATTGTGAGAATTGTAAGGATTTCTGCCCTGGCCATGAGAGAGTGCTGATAACATGAACAGGCTGATAGGCTGGCAGGAAATGCAACTCGGTATGAACGAGGGAGAGGTGATCAGGCACCTGTAGGACCAGGTAGAGACAGCGGGGAGGGGGTAAGAGGGCAGACTGAGAATTTGTATGTGGAGACAATGATATGGCAGATGATAGGTAAGGGTTCTGGACGAATATGAAAACTGAGAGGGAAACTAGGAAAACTTTTAGTTAGATGACAGTTGGAACAATTAGTATGACTCTTCGCTGGCTGTGAAAGAGGGGGCAGAGTGCGGGTGGAAATGTCCTGAGTGCAGTGATGTCAGTTCTTAGCTCAACTCAACCCAACTTAGGGCATGCATTGTTTAGACCAATCAGCAGCGATGTGGTCAGTATTACGACAGCCGCCTTTACTTTCAAAGACATATTCTGGTGCTCACTTCCGGCTGTGCTCATGCTTATTTAAAACATGTTCGGATACTGAATGTAACACTTGCCTACTAGGCAGGCAGGAAAGCGGCCAGCCACTACGCATCCGCGGCTCACATGCACAGTATGCATGGCTGCATATATTTATGACTGTATGTATACATGTATTTTCGTCCGCATATACGTGTATGTGCGTGCGTAAATGTGTACATTTGAAACCCTTTCCAATGGCTTTATTACAAAAGCATGAGCGAAGCATTAATAGGTGTGGTAGAATTAAACACAGCATTAATTTTGAATGAATTATGCACCATAGGTTGGTCAGAAGAAGTCGCCGTAGGCATTCAGGCAAGCATCCCATTGCTTAGGTAGGCGGCGAATGCCGTCCGCAAAAAGGATTGTGGTTGCTCACTGAACCAAGTGTTTACCGCGTTCATTACGTCTGCATCTGTGTGAAATCATTGCCCCTGGAGAGCGTTTATTTTAGAGGTCCGAACAAATGAAAATCAAATCGTGGCAAATCATTACTATAGGCTGGATGTTGCAGAATTTCCCACGTCTTCCTTGCTAATGCTTCCTGCACAATCTTTGCGACATGCTGACGAGCATTATCGTGCAACAAAATCACACCGCGAGAAAGCATGCCGGGTCATTTATTCTTAATGACGTTTTGCAGCTTGTCTAGGGTTTGCAAGTAGTTGGTAGAGTTGATGTTGACACCAGGTACTTTAAAATCGGCCATCAATAGGTCTTCATGATCAAGAAATGCGCTCAGCATAACCTTACCAGCGGAAACCTGTAACTTGAATTTTTTGGCTTTTGGTGATCCAGCATGCTTCCATTGCATATGCTCTCTCTCTCTCTCTCTCTCTCTCTCTCTCTCTCTCTCTCTCTCTCTCTCTCTCTCTCTCTCTCTCTCTCTCTCTTGCCACTCGGCTCAAAGTGGTGACACCATTATTCAGCGCCTGCTATTATGCGGAAGAGAAATGCATCACCCTCCACTCTGTAATGCAGCAAGTGGTTCAAACACCATCCCATGCGTTCCTCTTTTAGGTGGTCGGTCAACATCCGTGGTACCCACTGAACACACCTTCCAATTTTGCAGTTTCTTACGAACGTCTATGTGAATTATCTCAATTAACACATCACATTCTTTCGCCAGCGAACGTATGCTTCGACAACGGTTCATCTGTACTGCTGCATCAATTTTTGGCGTTGTTTTTTTTCTATTGCAACAATATGCGCTTGACCCGGCCGTCAAAGATCTGACGTGAACTGAAGTCCTTTCCGAAACATTCGTGCCCAGTCTGCCACTGTTGTTTTCGACACACATTTGTTACCGTACGCCGCCTGCATTCTTTGATGAATTTCCACTGGTCGACATCTTTCAAATAAGAGATACTAAATCACCGCTCTTTGAGCTTCTTTGGACGGATTTTGGATCAACCCGGCCATTTTCTCAACGGTCAGAAACAGAACCTATGCATCATGGGACGATCAGCACGTGCTCTTTTATTCATTGGTCGGTACTTATCACATGACTATGACATAATCATGCTCAACGTATGCAATTATGCGCGGTGCGGCATGGCACAAACTAATTTCTAATGAATATGTCTGTATGATTTTATTCCTGTGTAACAACAATGGACCCAATCCCCAGTAATTGCTGCTATTCTATTTCGGGTTATAGTATCGTTTGTGTCTCCCCTACAAAAATTGCCTCCGACACGGCGTCATGGACTCTAAACTTCCCATCTGAGGACTAATGACACACATAGACATCTAATTGACTATAAAGATAATCTTGTAACAGGCGAATCAAGAATCTTTATTGGAGACTAAGATTCTTAACAAACAGACATTCAGATAGGAACAGTTAGTTGGATGAGAGTAGACTGGAGGACAGTCTCATCAGCCTACGAGAGTCACGTCAGTAAAAGATTGAGTATCAGAGATGTAGATACAAGTTGGAGGATAGCAGTCACCTGATCCTGTATGATGCCTTCTGGACCCTCTGAACATGAGCCTGTTAGGTATCACTTGGCCACTTGGCCTTCTTCACCGTCTAGACTCGACCTTCTACTTCAGATAGCATCGTAGAATAGTCTTCTTTAGAGTACGTCGGTTTCTTAGCCCAGTCTCGGTCTCCTGGCTGACTGGAGGCTAGAGTTCTTTTCTAGTGCATTTCAAATAGCAAACAGCAAAGAGGATCCTGTAAGCAAGAAAAGGCCAGGTGTACACTGTCACAAAGTTCTTTATCATAACTGAGTGAGATGGTCGTTGTCTAGGTTTAAATGTTCCTTGTATGTCACTATGGAGTGTAAGTAGAGCTAACCACCTGTCCCACAATGCAACTCACCCCAGTAGTACACATCCATCAGTCAGTGAACAAGATTGATTTGGCGCACATAATCCTTTAATACGGAAAGAACACGGACAAACGGAACATAATTCTATATCCAGAAACCAATATAATCCACAGAATATATATATTTCTTCCTCACGACTTAACACGTACACATCACTGCCTTCTCAAGGCCTGCTTAATCTCAAATTCACAGGACAGTTATCCAGCTCCTATCCACGGCTGGACATCACACAATACAACCCACACACTGGGTCTAGCCTCCACTACTATCCAACCCACTTTGGGTTCAGGCCTCCATTAACTATACAACCCACTTTGGGTTCAGGCCTCCATTAACTATACAACCCACTTTGGGTTCAGGCCTCCATTAACTATACAACCCACTTTGGGTTCAGGCCTCCATTAACTATACAACCCCCACTGGGTTTTAGGCCTGCATTCAAGACTTGGAGAACAACACAGGACGGAGATCTCTATCTAACTCCGCTCCTCTCCTTAGACTCCTGCCCTGCTCGGAGTCTAAACATCAACTGTCCAAAGCGCCCGACTCTCAGTCGGTCCCAGCTTCAACTGCCCTTCCAGTCTCCTGACTTCACACAAAACTAAACTGTCTCTCACCCCATCCATCCTGAGGTTCTGCACTCACTCTCACCATTAGTTTTCATGGCTGGTTGTTTTTCTCGGAGTCTTGCTACAAATGTCACTCACCTCAATGTCAATGACCCAGTCATATGTCATTACCCCCCTCTTAAAAGAAAACATCGTTTTCAAATGTTGGGAGACTAAAACTTATTAAATATGTGACCCCGACATATTGCTTGGGTAGCCCTAATTATGACTCCATCTTACTTTAGCTACCACACTAAATAATACACCAAGTAGTCACAGTAGACTACCATATTATCAACACATCAATACCACCACTTTCCCTCTTGTGTACCAATGCATGAGCTAACAACATCACATAATAATCAACATGACATAGAAAAGCATTATATTTATGTACCCGCAGGTCTATTAATATCTTCTATAACACACGAACTATGTCACTTTGCTAATAATTGTCCATGAATACATGTCGAGGCGCTGCATTGCTTCTGTCTTCCCTCGACTATCTGGAGAGTTATATATCCATATATCCGGTGGTTCTTTTCTTGCATCAACCCTCTTATGATTCCTGTCGATGCTGTGTCTACCCTTCATGTACCCATGCCTCATGTTTCCTATATATTTAAAACATCTGTTTGCTAATCATAACTCTGGTTCAGTGATGTTGTTAACACTCTTTTGAACTGCCTTAACTTTGCTCTCTGCATATTGTACCGTTACACTGAAGTCTCTGTTTAGTCTGACCTCTTTATTAAATCCTGGCCAATATACCTGGCATCCTGCTCTCTGCTGCTTACGCCTTACTCCTATGTGCCCTGCACACGCCCTATCCTGAGCTGTTCTTTACTGTATTGACAAAATCTGTAAAATCCTGATTTGTCTCTGGCCCTAATTGTATAAACTTTGTTCTGTATCCATGCTCAGTTAGTTGGAACTTTGCAAGGAAACGTTGACGCAAAATAGTGTAGTTGTTTCTTTCTTCCAAAAGTAAATTAAACATGGTATTTGGGGCCTTACTCGTCAGAAACTCGCCCAGTCTAATAGCATACTCGCCTTCTGGGATGCCTAACGCTTTCTCCGATGCCTCGAATCTCCTCAGATAAGCTTCAAGACTATCACGGTCTGTAAAGTATGGCAGTTTTAGTCTCTGTGAGGGATGGGAAGGTCTTCTGCTTTCATCACTTTGACCCTTAGATGCAAATTCTAACTTTTTTATTGCAATTTCCGCTTCCATCTTAATCTTCTCTTTCTCGATTTCCACCGCATTTGTTTGTTTTAACTTTTCAAGTTCCAGTTGTGTCTCTCTCTTCCTGTAGACGCTTGTTTTCCATTTCAGCCAACTTTACTTCCTGTAGCTGTTTTTGTTGTTCCATTTCTAGTTTCACTTGTGTCTCTTTCTCAGCCTGTTTTTGTTCTCTCTCAGCTTGTCTTTGTTCTCTTTCAGCTTGTTTTTGTTCTTTTGCTTCTACATACTCCTGTAACTCTTTACCCTTTAGGCCTACCCGTTCACCTGCTTCAATATATTCCATTAACGTAGGCATCTTGTACTTGTGGACCCGTTGCTGTCTATCAGCCAACTATAAATGTACAGACTCTGCTGCTAGTCTTTGTTTACCTTCCCTAAGTAAACCACCACTCACTGTGTTCGTAAATTCGTAGTACCAATACTATCACTGTGTACTCTCTCAGTCACTCTACAAGCACTAGGTAGTGAGGGGGAATATTACCTATACTCCCTCGTATCTATCACAAATAGCTGTAGAAAATTTCTGGAAATATCGTTAAATATATATATATATATATATATATATATATATATATATATATACACACACACACACACACACACACACACACACACACACACACACACGAATGAATGATAAGATAATTGAAGTCTAAAAGACGCTAGACGCACAAGCTGAGTACACGGAGACGGTGATCACAAAGAAATAAACCACAGTAACATCCACAAGCTTGTGTGTGACGACCAAAGTGCGCGTAATATACATAACCTGACACAGACCACTAGACAGTAGAAATGACGAAAGATCACAATAATAACATATATCCGAAGAAAATGATTATGATATGTAAATATTATGAAAAGAAAAAAAATATAACATCAAAATAAACACAAATCTGACGTTAGACACAAAATTGGCACGGTATATAATCCAGGACAACCACTGCGTCACTGCAGAACAGAACAAACCGACCTTTCGATTTACTTTCCAGAAAATATATGCTGCACCTCAGAAAATAACTTTTTGCCCTGTCTCGCGACCTTCGCGAAACAACACAAAAATCTCTTACTCCTGACAAACACTGGACCACATACAAATAATTGCGTAACACCCGACAACAATATATATGACGATGGGAGCAAACAAAGTGTCCAAATGGTTGGCCGACAATAATGTGCTTATTAACCAGCCGCCAAAAGTTCTTTGTTTGTTTTTAATAGTTTTTCGCAATTCGCTGGAAATGTCTACGACACTAGATTCTAAAATGTTATTTCGATATGTTATTAGTTTCCCTGGACGTGGTAACAACAAAGTAATAATCCAAACGTCTTTATACCTTGGTTGCGGAGATGCCGCTTTGTTGTATCATCTATTAGGATTCACGTTAACCGACCAGGTTCAACAAACAAAATGGCCACAAATGTCTAACGTATTCAATCTGTATATATATATATATATATATAAATACTTTTTGGCGAAGAAATGCGACCATTCTTGTGGTGACGGCGCTTGATTGTCTATTGTAGCATGTTTGCTTAGTGATATGATGACGACAGTAGAACAGTTCAACAAAGACGAAACATAATGTCTGGTTTTCGTTCAAAACAACTTTTTTTATCCAGTTCTCCTATGGAAAATTTTAGTAACTTTCCACTGTCCCTGACCTTGACTACACAGGTCAACCTCAGTCAGTACCTCAGTACTCTTTATCACAATAATACACAGTTAATCTGTCTGTAAACTGACCGGAAACTTTTTCCGTCATACACAACACTTCACTGTCCTCGTAAACAGCGTTGACCCTCTGTCATCCCGGCCTTGATTCTGCTGTTTTTGTCCTTCTTGAATTCAGCGTCCCCACACACCAAACGTGAATATGTTACGGGCACTAACAAAATTTCACCAGTATTTGTCTCCAATATGCCCCACCCGTCCTTTTGACGGCGTCGAAAAATCTTGACCTGTCGACCTGCGACCATACAGTGCGATTGCCTCGCCACACACACCTGTCTTCAACGCGCACAGGACTGACCCGCTCCTGTCGTAAACCACTTTTTGTCCACACGACTTTTCACCTGTGCTGTTCTCTTGACCTATAAACACAAGCGCCTGTCTGCGTTAATTCTCTGGCGTCCCAGCTAGCTTCAGCAATACTGTCTGGTATCAAATTTACCTGTAGTGACCTTCACGTGAACTGTCTGTTATCTGTGGTGTTCAATCCTGTCTTCTTCACACCCACACACACCTGTCAGGATATCGTCCAGCTAGTATCGTATCGCCGACTTTTCTGTGCCGCTGTTTTCTCCACGCACGCTGTTTTGTCTGCTCACCAATTCTCACCCAGGCGCAAATCTTGTCTTTATACCGTGGATACGCTCCGCTGTCCACCCCCTCTCTTCTCTCTCTCTCTCTCTCTCTCTCTCTCTCTCTCTCTCTCTCTCTCTCTCTCTCTCTCTCTCTCTCTGAGTGAGAAATGTTATTTTTACCTGGTTTCTAGTGAACTCTGTATTACTTCTCGGACACTTTTGGCATTGAACGTCTACTGAAAATGGTGTTTATTCCTTGTGCCATAATTGTCGTTGTAATTGAGCATCCGACTAATGTCTCTGATCTTAGTATCCTCTCTAATCGACGAGTTCACAGATAAACAGAATGACAACAATGTCTATATTGTTCTTGACCGGACGTAGCCTCCCAGATAATGTCACAAAGTGCTTTATCATAACTGAGTGAGATGGTCGTTGTCTGGGTTTCACTGTTCCTTGTATGTTACTATGGAGTGTAAGTAGAGCTAACCACCTGTCTCACAATGCAACTCACCCCAGTAGTACACATCCATCAGTCAGTGAACAAGATTGATTTGGCGCACATAATCCTTTAATACGGAAAGAACACGGACAAACGGAACATAATTCTATATCCATAAAACCAATATAATCCACAGAATATATATATTTCTTTCTCACGACTTAACACGCACACATCACTGCCTTCTCAAGGCCTGCTTAATCTCAAATTCACAGGACAGTTATCCAGCTCCTATCCACGGCTGGACCTCACACAATACAACCCACACACTGGGTCTAGCCTCCACTAATATCCAACCCACTTTGGGTTCAGGCTTCCATTAACTATACAACCCACTTTGGGTTCAGGCCTCCATTAACTATACAACCCACTTTGGGTTCAGGCCTCCATTAACTATACAATCCACTTTGGGTTCAGGCCTCCATTAACTATACAACCCCCACTGGGTTTTAGGCCTGCATTCAAAACTGGGAGAACAACACAGGACGGAGATCTCTATCTAACTCCGCTCCTCTCCTTAGATTCCTGCCACGCTCGGAGTCTAAACATCAACTGTCCAAAGCGACCCGACTCTCAGTCGGTCCCAGCTTCAACTGCCCTTCCAGTCTCCTGACTTCACACAAAACTAAACTGTCTCTCACCCCATCCACCCTGGGGTTCTGCACTCACCCTCACCATTATTTTTCATGGGTGGTTGTTTTTCTCGTAGTCTTGCTACAAAGGTCACTCACCTCAATGTCAATGACCCAGGCATATGTCATACACATCCATAAATATTTTGAATAATACATCCTACACCTATATTATTCACCGACTCACTCTATTGTAGTCAGTCCCTCGAGGCTCAGACCACTATCTTAGATCTGATCTCTCAGACATGGTAGGTTACGCATTCAGTAATCCTAACTCAAGTCAATGGGCATTCAGCTACAGTTCTCATGCCTAGTAGATATAGTGACAGGTTCCATTCATAAGGATGGCAGAATTCTATACCTCCTATTGAGATCATCAGGGATTATGGCGTGGATTATGCTCCTTAACAACCACAGTCTGTTTTGTCGGAAAGAGTAGCTACGTATATCAGGATACCACGGGCAAACATTCTCTGTCACCTCCAATGTTGCTTGAAGATGCTCAGACTGCGCTGGTAAACCTTCCCTGAAATACCTAATAAAGACAGACAAAACAAAAGAAGCATTTGTGTTTTTTTGTCTGTCGCTTTTCACCGATATTCCTCGGGTACATAGATAGTCTGGTGTGTATACAGACAATAGACACAGGAGGTTGGATTCCTTTGTCAACAAAGGAAATGTGTAGAGTCAAACGCCCAGAACAATCTGGTTCCGATGATATTACAGGCATTGTAGAAAGTTAGACAAGTCTGACAAGATTATCCCTTTGTTAGACAAGGAGGTGGTTTATCAGACAATCTGAAAATATAAAGCATATGTTGCGTGTGTGGGTGTCTCCAGACCTCTTATAACCGCCCAAGGTTAGATAGCCCCAGTAGGTGAGAAGATATCCATAACTCCACTGAATACCCCCAGTTAAATGACAACGGGCCTGTGTGTCGATAATCACTTCACAGCTTATAGCCCTCCCAGAAGTGAAACACACATCGTTGCTCTTTTGCCTCAGTTAATGATGACTGAAAAGTACTAGTTTCAAACATACCCATGAAAGTAATCAAATTATAGCTCTAGTAGAGAGGAATTCCTGTTTCTGAACAGTTATTCCCTAAGACACTTCTTCATTGAGATTAGGCGTCAAATTCGTTCGTAACCTCGAATCACCAACAAACCACAGTACTGGCTTTTTTGTTTAAATTCGCATATCCTTTTACATGACATCGCTGTCAACAGCAGCATCTTTCAGCTGTCTGTTGATTTGTTTGCTCTGTAGTTTGCCATTGCTTTCTGAGCGGCCGGCTCAGTTATCCCGCAATTCACCAGCGGGGGACGAACCGCTCCCAGTTCTCGCCCACTACGAGACTCTGCGTGATAAACGGGATTACGGAGAAAGTGGTGTAACCCCTCGGCCAGAGAGACCGGCACAGTGCTGGCTAGCGCTGTTGATTTTGTCTTGTGCCTTTGACACCGGCCTCCGCTTAATCTAGATCAGAACACAGGCTTGCAGCTAGACCGGCCTTGTCGATAAGAAAGACGTATTTAATCGATGCCAAATGTAAATATTGTTTAACCTTTAAATGTAAGAACTATTCAACCACAGAAGTTGATAAGATAGCTTCATAAGGATCGCTGCTGTAGATATTTCTCTAGCTCTGCAGAAGATGCATATTGTTACAGCTGGAAGCAGAAGCGGGTTCTTGTCTCAGTGACAGACTATCGAATGCCTTTTCCGGTTATTCAACCCGACGAAAATCTCCAAGATTGCCCAGCACGGTGTGATAGCAGTTCACTATCCCCGAAGTTTGTCAGAATGAACAAGTTTTCATTACAAAAGTTTCTACTCACCTATACACATTTGAGTGTTGCTTCACGGCACTAGAGAAGTTCACCACACAGCCGATACATAGCTCTCGAGAACCAATGGCCTGTCGTAGCTCGTCTTAAACGCGGAGAATTCCACACACACATTAACATGTGTTGACCGGTTTCAGGCCTACTTCGGTTTCCACGACAGCTTGTATGTTATATTTGTATGACTGTATGCCTGTATGTTTATGCCTATATGTTTGTATGCCTTTAAGTTTGTATACATGCATGTGTGTATGCCTGTATGTCTGCATGCATGTTGTTATTGATTGTAGGTAGCACTAATGCAATGTGTTTGACCTCTGACCAGCCACCCCAATCACTCCACCACAGTTCCGCTGCTACTGGCTTTGGGAATCTCCTTCAGGGGGATGCATACCGGAATGCCATCACAGCGACATTTGAATATCAACTTCCCCCTACGTGTTCTTCACTGTCACCGCAGTGCCCTTCAAGGTAAGGTCATCGATGTAGCCATGGTATCCCCCAGCAATGAAGCATTGCGTAAAGTTACATTGGGTCGGCGGTGCCTGCCGCGAGCCGATAGGTATGCTCAATGGAACGGTCCTTGCCTGCCAGAAGCCGATCCACCGGCTTGGTATATACAGTGCTTTATTTGTTTCATTTCTCTTATTGTCCGCAATTTTTAGAGCCCGGAAATGACGATTTACACATATAAAAGATTGCCCTTCAATCAGTGTCAGACAAGACGCGCAGATTCATTGTATTTGAGGAGAAAATTAGTGGTTAAGTAGTTTGTTTTGATTATTTTAGAAATGACAACACCTTCTGGTTCTGGATCTGATAGATGTTAATTAAATTTCCGTTTTGAACAATTGTATATTATAGTTTTTGTGATTTAAAGGACTTTGTGAAAGATTCTACAACTAATACCACGTGCAGTATTTAGTTAATTATTTAGTACTCGGTCACACTTGAACATAAAACAAACAGTGAAAGTTTGTCATCATACGATGACACATGTCGAATTATGCTTGCACTAATGGGCCACACGTGTGCCCCTAAATTTGCTTTGCCTATCACAAAGTATTTAAGGAGTATTTAAACAATTAAATTTAAAAGAATAATAGTTAGTTAGTTAGTTAGTTAGTTAGTTAGTTAGTTAGTTAGTTAGTTAGTCGAAAGATCATCCTCATTGCACATCGAACCATTCAGTCCATAAGTGCTCGGATAAGTGCTCGAAATACCGCAGGGTGTAGCGGCTAACGACACCAGTTCTGTGTTGGTTTATCAATCTTCTTTGGCTTCCTGCGTAGTGTTCTTGCTTGTAACTAAATAGAAAATAGTGTTTATATCATTTCTCAGTACAATCTGCCTGGTGTGTTCCTGACATTTTCCATTTTGTGTGAAAATTATATGCTTCAAAATATTATGTTTTAATTGCATTACATTGGTATGGTGTTATAGAGCAGTTCTTGTGATATCAGTGAAGGAAAGTAATGTATTTGTCACTATTCAGTAAATTTAACAGGATTATCTTGAGTGGTTAAGAAATAACATCTTGGTAAGTGGAAATTTATCACAATTGTCACCCCTTTAATTTAAATTGTTATTATTACACCTCTCATTATTGTCATAGTATTTCTAACCTCTGAATTAATTATTAATGCTGTAATGTTCCCTGTGCAATCACCTTTTGTTTGGTATATCATGCAATATATCTGCTACAATTCAACAATTTTCACATAATTATTGTCACACTTCCCATTTTCTGCCATGAATTTCTGTTTGGTCAGGGCCCACTTGTTTGTTTGGCTGGCAATCAGTTAAGACATGTCAGTGAAAGAGCTGATAGAAAACAACCCACATCCAGGTAGTGCAGTTAAGAATATACACAATGATGGGTCTGAGGCAAGAATTCAAACGACTGAATGGAATTTAATTGCAAAGTTTTTTTAAATTTGACGTTCTCTCGCTTTGAACTCAAAGCTATTACCAGTGCCCTCGCCGTGAGTCGAACCCACTCCGACTTCAGAGCTACTTGTTATTTACGTCTCCAAGTCAAGAACGAGAAGTAAATATTTTATTCCAACTGTCCGTGTAGGGCTTGAACCTGCTACCTCGGCATAAGTTAAAAAAAGGAGAGTTTTCTGTATGCTACTACATCCAGCATGAGAATGGAAGTTGAGGCTCTGAGAGCCGCCTACCGATGGTTGGAGGGCAGCACAGCTAGACATGTTGTGTGTGTAACGGACTCAGAGAAAGTGAGTTCCGCTTCAGACAATGGAAACTGACATGTTCCCGCTGGAGTGGCTAGCACTGCTCGACAGGACTGAGATGGCGAGTGCCAAGTTGTAGGTTCTTCTTCATTTGGATATTTTGTCTAATAACGTTCTGAACCAGACAGCAGGTATAACTAGATTCGGCTCAATGATAACTGAATCAAGGTAATAGCAACTGAAGCCAACTGTTAACTTAAAAGACGAAGTAACTGCTGGGTTGAACAATACGAATGATGTTTAATCTGACAGCTGAAACTATTCGTTGTAATTAATATCTTGAACATTAAAACGGCCTGTTATTGCCAGGCGGGCGTTTGAGTTATAGTTACAATATATATTCTATTCACAATCAAACTATTACAAAGTGTTCGCCATTGTTCTTATACCTCTAGACATCTCCTTCTCTCATTTACACAGTCTGTCTTCGCCGCTGCATAGATTCCGTCTAGGTTTTTGCCCGCCGTTTCTGAATAGGTGGCGCTATTGATCTCCTACAGGATCCTTCCATGTGTTATCATCTTTATAGCCACTGATAAATGCCAACAAGTCCGTAGCCAGGCCAATTCGCTCCAGAATCAAATTGCACTGCCTTCTCTGTCGAGAACTCCACAAAGTCTGTTTGTTGTCAAAAGACGTCAGCATGACGTTTTTTCTCTGTTGACAACTTGTCTCCTAGTTTCTCTGAGTTTTTGGCTTCTAGGATTCTCCACGTACTTGCTATGACGTAATTCTCGGGCACCAGCTATACGGCATTATGCCGCCTCGCCTTTAAAATTATGCAATCATTTTCTACGCCGCGATCACTAAACCCTGACAAATAGCAGCGCAGACGTAATGAGTCATATGCTATGCTAAATACGACGTATCGCCCCCTATTAATCACACCCAAAATAAAAAAGAAATTATTATACGACGGGCACGCACACCTTTCTACAATCCCGCGGTAGACGTCGTGTAGACAACCCATGGCGAGGCTGCACTAACTATTACAAATTAGTCCCTTATTTGTCCACAAGGACAAGCGTCCTAACTCTAGCTAAATAACCGGAGTAAGGGGACGTGTGTAATTCACGGGTACCAAGTCGTCAATACTAGTGAACGCTCTATACTTGTCGCTGAATTATATATTCACTGCTGTGTCCGTATCGCATCTATAAGGTATATATATATATATATATATATATATATATATATATATATATATATATATATATATATATATATATACATACATACATACACACAGGTGAGGTGTTCTGCCTTCGTTGTAAATATAGTGCAATCGTGTAAACTTTGAGACTTATATAGCATTGACCTGTTGACCATCAACGAATTGGTTTGTGTGTAAAGCAATGGCACTTATTCTTTATCTGCGGCACAATCATAATGTGGCGTCATCTTCTAGATATCGCACTTGGATATGTTGAAAGCGATCACGATAATAACCTAATTATAAGCATTTATTAACTAATTAATTATAACGAAGAACGTAAACACTTACTTATACTAAATTTAAATCTTGTGAACAATCTAATTAACATAATACTACCGTTCATAATATCATACTAATACTATATAACACAATCCTATAGTCTATGTTACTGTTCATACTTCCATTAAAAGTATGGAATTGTTTAATGTCATTTTCTATCACTCGCCAGTGTCACTATATCTATCTATAATTACTATTTGTAATATCAGAAATCACATGTTCTAAATAAACACTATTGTCATCAAACCATAAAGGAATGCAATCCTTCCGAAAGAGTATTGTTCTCTGGAAAGTTCGTTGACCATAAGGAAGCAAATCGTATCATCTTAGTATCTGACGTATATGGAAAAATCAACAGCTTCATCATGCCGCATCTCATGTCATATCATGTCTCTGCCAAAGAACGAAATTAACAATGTATGTATACAACTGAATAATACTATGACAAATTTAGTAATTTGTTGTTTGTTGTGGAATCTGTCATCTCATCGGGTGTATTTTCAATATAAATCAATCGGCCTAAATAATTAACATATAATTGAACGTAGAGAGCTATTAACAAAGAAAGCTGTTGTGTAGAAAATCTAGAGTCTACTATGAAGATCAGCTAAATTGTTGTCCTTGCCTGGAATGTGACAGATATCAAATTCATAGTCCTGTAGGAGAATTGAATTCTTTAAGACTATGTACCGAAGTATACCATAATTATAAACAGACTATTCGGATTTACTAAGAATATTCTACCGAGTAAATATCTGTAGAATATATCAACGCTCTCTATTGTGCCGCCAAAAGTTCTGCAGGCAACAGTTTTGCCTATGTAATCTTGGTTTCTTATCAACTTTTGGTCAACTCCAATAATTGATGCCCCTGTGTCACGAACGCATGTAGTAGGTTCACCATTCACCCATGCCTGGTGAAGTTTAAGTGTGCCATTCTGGATATTTGCCGCATTGGTTTCATGAATGGTTGCTAGACATTCCTCATTAGGGATGTCTTTCTCAGTCTTCTCTAAGCTGTCATTGTATGTCTGAATAATAGCTGCATGTGTGTCCTCTATTTCATCAGAATCGCTACTGGAGAACACATAAGCAGTACTTGCTTATTTCCAAGTATTTCTAATCGCGCAAGACTTACTGGTATGCCCGTACGCCCGACAAGAAAAACATATAACACTCCTCTTGTAGGATTCATACTTACTTCGTTTCTTTGCCGTGATGTCTCTCAAGTATGCAGCATACCCAGGGTGTTGATCACACATTTCCAAAGACCTGTGAGACAGTTTACAATGTTGACATCGTGTGAAGTGACCGTTCCTCGGTCTGTCGGAATCTCTGTTTGTGTTCTGGCACGGTCCTCTGTTTCTATTTGCAAATTTCTTAAACTTACCATTACCTTTGTGATTCTGGATTCCGGCGCTAGCCCCTGTCACAAGTTCTAGTTGTGCGCATTCAGCAAAAATGTCACGGTAGGTGTTATAAAAAGATTCACCCCGTGACTCCATCTCACTAAGTGACTTACACTTATTCTCTTCGAGAAGTACAGAAATAGCTTCAGGTACAGCAGAAAGAAGTTTGTCTCTCAGTATTAGATCACGTATCTTGTCGAAATCACCAGCTATACGGCAGCGAGCTTGGCATACTAATTTTTCGGGGAGGTTCGAGGATTGCAGGTCTACGAGGGGAAGAACAGGCCGATGATATCTAGGGTCGGATGGAGAGTGCAGCGTTCAAGATGGCGTATCCATATCAGCGAGAAGAGTCTGGGCGATACTCACAGCCTAGAGGAAAGACATGAGGACTTTTAATCAAATCTCTGTTGGAATAATCAGCTCGGGGTGTTGTTCGGTTGCTATAAAAAATTTTAAAAAAAGACTGGCGCTGTGGCGGAAGCTTTGCTGGCGTAATTTGTAATCCCGCATACCGCATTCGAAACACAGCTGCGGGGGTTTTGGTAGTAGACCGTCTTGCGTTGGTTGTAATATAATGGTTTGAAAGGTCGTTCAGAAAGCAACGGCAAGCTACTGAACGTAAAATTGCCAAGAAATCACAGCCCCCCCCCCCCCCCCCAAAAAAAAATACTGGAGTTTCCAGCGACGTCTTGTAAAGGATATGCATCTAAATTAACTTTTAAAACGGGTGTCGAGCATGTGTAGGAATGCCAGGAGTGCAGTAATGTCGATTTTTGAATTTAGTATTCAGTGTGGCCATAACGTACACACAACCTTCAGCTTTCTATAGCTGCTGCTGTTCCTGGACCTTCGTCTTCTGTTATCACCATCATAATTTTAACAAGTGCGAAGCACAGAACAAATAATAATCAGATAATGCTACACTATGTTGCTATTATTACTCTGTTTTTCTATTTATCTGGTTGTATATAATGTGTGACTTGGTTTAGAAACTAGAATACCCAGTTTACACACCGACCGTGATAAACGTACTCAAAGCAGAATATTTTTAGCATGATATAATGGCGACGCCCGTGTGTTGACCGACAGAATTATAAATCTGTTGCCTACCATGCATGGCGTAAGAGCCACATAGGGAGTGTTAGCGTAAAAATGGCTACTTCCTTTATTTTTAAATACGTGTAATTTAGCTGCCAAATTCAGTGAATCGAGAATAAGTCTACAGAGGGCTTGGCGGGAGTTCGTTGCGGATTTCTGCGTCATTGGGAGATGAAAGGCAGCAGCAGAAGAAGAAAAAGATACTTGGAGGGATGATAGGAAGATCGCTTGCCCTCGACATATCATTATTGATGGTCTAAACCAGAGGTTCCTAAACCACGGCCAGCGGGTCACTTGTGGCCCGCCAGCTGTAAGTGGCACGCGAGGCCTCGTTATTTAATATAATATATTTTAATAATTTCAAAACACGCACTCTGAGCGCCCCGTCAGTGTGTGATAATTTACTCTGCTCGTGGTTGTTATGTTCAGATATTATCGAATGCGCCTGTTCACTTCGCAACCTTCAGCTGATCATATGATTTCATTCTGGCGACTATTGTCGGTGGAACAATTTGAACACTTGCGTTCATTCGCCCAAAGATACAATTGTCGTTTTGGTTCGACTTACAGATGCGAGCTGTCATTTTCCGCAATGGTTGTTATAAACAAAAAACAAGCAACGTTCCAGACCTACCGACAGTAACCTAGTTGCGCTTATGACTTTGGGAACGACGTATTTGTGCCCAGACATTGATAAACTGGCATCTTATTTTAAGTAACTGGTTATGAAGAACAAGAACAATTGTAAATTAATTATATTAATAGCAATTTTCGAAATTCATTAAACATTTATTATTAAATGAACTTTTGATTTTAACCCCCCCCCCCCCCCCCAAAAAAAAAAAAATGATCGTAGTATAGTACTGACACTGACTGCCTTTAAAGTTTTATAATTTTGTTGACGTAAGTTAAGGAAGGTAAGAATGATATTGCACGACTTTTATAATTTTATAAGGTTGTGGCCCACTTAACTACCGAAAATAGTAGATACGTCTCTCTGCTTGAAAAGCTTGGGAACCACTGGTCTAAACGATTTTATCATGGTTCCCACACGGCCAATGACTGGGTTATGGTTTGGTGATGTTTTCCTTACCTCTAAAACTATTGTGCTTAATTTAGTCAATATGATTGTCTCAGATACTTGAGATGTCTGGTGAGAATTGGACGTTGTGTGCCAGTTGACGCAGCCACGGCCTTGTTACTTCAATCTGATCTAAGTTCAGACTCCTCAGACAGCCAGCCTCCTGACCCAGCAATCTCTCGACGTCTAGTCTCCCGAGCCAGCCAGCCACCTGGCCCAGCAACCTCTCCAGGTCCAGTCTCCCCAGGCAGCCAACCGCCAGGCCATGTTTACAATGATACCAGGTGCCTGCCATATGAGAAGTCCTACGGCCAGGCCATTCAGAATGATTTTTGTGCTGACAACACTTGTGAATCAAATGAATGGGCCATGATTCCAGTAGGAATTATCAGCGTCAGGCCCCCGAATTTCAAAGATTACCACAGCTACCCGGTGCACAAAGGTCGAGTGGACAGACATGATGACATATACTCTCCACGGGCATATAACCATACAAACAGGTTAGTATGTGACGGTTGTTACATGTTTGCTTTTAATGTTGTATTGAAAAAAAAAAGTCCATTAAAAGTCGATAAGGTCGACTTCATTGCACCAGACTATTATCCCATATGGCTCGGTCTCTTTCTGCAGCGCGGAAAGCGTCGCACAAAGCACAAACTCCGTAGCTCTAGCGACGACCCACTGGAGTCCCGAAAAATTTCGCTCGAGAACCGAAGGACTCGGCCCGGAATTTAACCCACATCTTTCTGAGCCCGAGTCAAACGGCTTGACCACTTTGCCAGGGAGATTCCCATTATATTGTAAGTTACATGATGTTTGATGTAGTGTTGTAGGTTACACTGTTTGGTTTAGTTTAGTTTAGTCGACGGATCAACATCACGGCACACGGGTGTAACCCATAAGTGCTCCGTTCTCCTCCTAACTCAAACCTGAGTACGAAGAAACTCAGCTTAATGCATGAACTCCGTAGCACCGGCGAGCATCCTGAAATACTTTGGGTATATCTTTAACTCGAAATTGTGCCTGGGCAGCGCCGTTAGGCTACTCTTTTTCGATTTCCAACTGCCAAGGAATATTTTACGTGCGAAACAATACACACGGGCGTCCGATCTCACTACCCACAGACCAGAGGAAATTTTATTACTAGAAGTCCACGTGAAAAAATCCCGCTCCTCACCGGGGCTTGAACCCGGGACCTCCAGCACTCGAGGCGGACACCGTACCTCAAGACCACTCAGCCCCCCCCCCCCCCACCAGGTTACACTGTTTGATGTTGTAGTGTTAGTTACATACTGTTTGATGTTGTACTGTACGTTACATACTGTGTGATGTTGTACTGTAGGTTAGATACTGTGTGATGTTGTACTGTAGGTTACATACTGTGTGATGTTGTACTGTAGGTTAGATACTGTGTGATGTTGTACTGTAGGTTACATACCTTTTGATGTTGTACTGTAGGTTACATACCTTTCGATGTAGTACTGTAGGTTACATACTGTTTGATGTTGTACTGTAGTTTACATTCTGATTGTTGTTGTACTGTAGGTTACATACTGTTTGATGTTGTTCTTAAGTTACATAATGTTTGATATTGTACTATAGGTTTCATGATGTTTGATGTTATATTGTAGGTTACATAATGTTTTATGTTGTATTGTAAGTTACATACTGTTTTTCGGAGTCTTCGTGGCGAAGTGGTCAAGCCGTTTAACTCTGGCTCCGAAGGTTGTGGGTTCGATTCCGGGCCGCGTCCTTCGATTCACGAGTTAAATTTTTCGGAGACTCCTGTGGGTCGTCGCCAGAGCTACGGAGTTCGTGCTTTGTGCGACACTTTCCGCGCTGCGGAAAGAGACCAAGCCATATGGGATAAAACCCGGTGCAATGAAGTCGACCCTGTCGACTTTTAAGCGACTTTTTTTTTACATACTGTTTGATGTTGTATCGTGAGTTGCATATTCTTTGATGTTGTACTGTAGGTTACATAATGTTTGATATTGAACTGTAGCTTACATAATGGTTGGTATTGTACAGTAGGTTACATAATGGTTGATGTAATACTATAAGTTACATACTGTTTGATGTTATATTGTGTGTTACATATTGTTTGATGTTGTCTTGTATGTTACATACTGTCTGATGTCTTGTAAGTTACATACTATTTGATGTTATATAGTCAGTTACATACTGTTTGATGTTGTACTGTTAGTTACATACTGTTTGATGTTGTCTTGTAAGTTACATACTGTCTGATGTCTTGTAAGTTACATACTGTTTGATGTTATATAGTCAGTTACATACAGTTTGATGTTGTATTGTATGTTACATACTGTTTGATGCTGCATTGTAAGTCACATAATGTTTGATGCTGTACTGGAGGTTACATCCTGTTTTATGTTGTATTGTAAGTTACATTCTTGTAATGGGTTTAATAAGTAGACGAGGTTATTTATAAGGGTATCCCGGCTTGGATGGGTTCCTATCCTCTGTCGCCTTCTGTGGGAAGCCTGGAATTCGGCTCTTTTCCCCCACGTGAAGATAACCAAGGATAAATCCAGTATCTTACACGAAAATGTGGTAAATATAGATTCCATTAGAAGGTGTGGAGACCACGGACTGGTACCACTATCATTAAGAGGGTGCCGTCCTCTTTGAATGAGAAAAGGGAGTTGTGTGAATTTGTCTGCCTTCATGGGGTCTCCAATAGTCTATTCTTTTGTGATGTATACACTTAACATATAATCGCTAAACTGAACATACACAGGTATAGTATATCCCACAAAGAATGCCTTCATTCACGATCAATTATTTTGAAAACTGTCTGTTGCATCGTTATGAAATTTTTCCAGCCGTCTTATATTTACCCCCACCCAAGGAATATGTCTTTGATAGGTCCAAAAACAACTTAAATCATCGAAAGCGGCGACATTTCTTTGATGTTTTGCTGAACAACTGGTGATTTCTCGCTAACAAATTTATGTTTACAGTAATGGAAGCCCCGCCAATTCAGATGATACACAAGGCGTATCCGGATTCGAATGGGAGTGGGTGAAATGAAAGAACTAGCTTAAAAGTCGACAGGGTCGACTGCATTGCACCGTGTTTTTATCCCATATGGCTCATTTTCTTGCCGCAGCGCTGAAAGCGTCGCACAAAGCACGAACTCCGTAGCTCCAGCGACGACCCTCGGGAGTCTCCGAAAACATGCACTCGTGAAATGAAGGACGTGGCCCGGAATCGAACATACAACCTTCGGAGCCCGAGTCAGACGGCGTGATCACTTCACCACGGAGAATCCCGAGAGGGGTGCAATGTCTAATATTAGTAAAGACAGAGAATATACAGAGGCAAGGGGTAAATAATTTGTAAATTAACAGGAAAGTAGAAGGAATATATTTCTTACCTTATTTTTCATTTCCTTCTTGTTTCTTCAGCTGCTGGTTAATAAAGTGTACACAAGTATTCATGTTAGCTTTTTATATTGAGTTCGTGAAAGCTTCCAAATAGCTGTGCGTTAATGTGCGTATGGAGTGACCAGAAATGATACCGCAATTTAGTCATCATGTTTCCATTTTTAAGGATCTGTTCAGCTAGACAGACAGACAGACAGACAGACAGACAGGCAGACAGGCAGGCAGATAGATGATAGATAGATAGATAGATACATAGACAGATAGATAGATAGATAGATAGATAGATAGATAGATAGATAGATAGATAGATAGATAGATCCCCGCCAGGAGCTGGGCGAAGCCGGGCCGAGTCAGCTAGTTTATTTATGTAATCCAACATGTACAGACAGCACTACCTGAGTGTACACACATTATACTATGCGATTCTTTAATGAAAGGTTTATACAGCGACCGGATGGCCACTTCAGACAAAGACATTGTTTCCATAATCCCACTGCCTGGGGCTGGTTTTGACCGGCTAACAGACAAGTTTAGCAGGTTGACTGTAAATCATAACGTTAAAAAGGCAAGCGTACATATTAGTATTAATGACACCATGAACAACCAACAAATCACAGGGTCTCAACTGCTGGCACCCTTGAACGGATTGCTCCACACTTTTCCTAACTCGTCCATTTTCTTCTCCTCCATCATATCACCGAGTTATGATCTCTAGCGCCGCCTAGCTGACATAAATAACAATATTTTGCAGAAGATATGATCTCAAAACAAGATACAGTTCATCAAAAACACGCCATCATTCACTTCACAGACTGGTGCACCAAAAAAGAGTCTTTATAGTGATCAAATACATCTGTCTACATTGGGCACCAGCTTGCTAGCCAAAAATATTAAATATCCAGAACGGACACACCATACATCCAATACAGGATCGCGTCGGACACTTTTAGCTACTCCACCTGAAACTCAAGCCAGACGACATACTCCCGTTACAGCATGTACCAATAGGCCAGAAGTGTGCAGACCACTCATAAACACTGCACCTGAAATCCAAGCCAGACTGGACACTACCACCACACCAAGTCCGTACAATACGTCGTCTTTCACACAGGAGGGTAATAATTGTGAAGATATGTTTCCTATTCTCCCCAGAAAGGAACCAACTCTCAGCAACAACAACTTGCTACCACAACCTCCTGTTAGCCACCAACCAGAGGCTGTAGTTGGTAGTCATTACATACCCATGAGATATCAACAGTATCCATTCTATTGTAACCCAGAATGGTTGCACCTCACACGTTATAGCCCAGCTACACTTCGTCAAGCACTTATAATGTCGCTATACCAACAACCAACACAATCTGGTATTTACTAGCAACATAGCACAAAGCTACACCAGACCTCGGTACAAGAAAGAGCCTCTCCTGAAACGATTAACCGCATATTTGGGTACTACTTGATCTAGTAACGTATTAGGTTATATGCAACTACAACCATTGACTTGTTGTGACTTTATATTAATTGATAGTACTTAGCCGTATACCTTTCAATACTTTTGCTGTATATCTTTTATAATACTTTTAATTGTGTTTTTACTGTGAGTAAGGGGATCTTCACTGCTCTGCCTTACGTATCTGCCTTAAGTACGATCACTGGATCAGTAATAATGGGCTCAGAATTGGGCATTTAAACATCTGCCATCTATTAAGGAAGCTGCCAGAACTATCACTTATGCTTAATCAAAATTTTCACATGTTCGGTGTTAGCGAAAGTCGATTAAATGGTAACATCTCAGATGATGACATCGCTATCAGAGGTTTTAAAACCATTAGAAGAGATCTCTATCAGAAACAAGAGACGGGTATTGCAGTTTATATTTCTAACTCGCTTAACGCCCACCGCAGGCTAGATTTTGAAACCTGCGAGATCGAGTGTGTATAGCTTGAGATTAAACTTCAAAATCGCAAACCCCTAGTATTTGGCTATCTATATCGAAATCCCAGTGCAGGAAATATCCGGTATGAAAAATTCACCACTACGATGGATGTAGTATTTAGTAATGCGAGAGAAATAATACTGCTAGGTGACTTCAATATAGACACTAACAAATCAAACAAAACATGGGAAAACATAATAGAGTCATATAACTTCCAACAGTTAGTCAAACAAGCCACAAGAATAACAAAATCATCTGCAACACTTATAGATCATATTTATACTACATGTGCTGACAACATCACAGAATGTACTGTACCTATTAACGCAATGAGCGATCACTACCCAGTGTGTTGCACGTGGTCGAAAAGAGGTACCAAAACTCCAAAACACAAACATATAAGTATAAAATATAGAAATTACAAAAATTTCAATCGAGACGTCTTCTTACAAGACTTGCTCAACTCATCTCTGGACTATGTTTACCAGCTTCCAGACCCAGACGATGCTCTAGACCACTGGCTGAAGACCTTTCTAAGTATATTTGATAAGCATATTCCATTTAAGGAAGTTCGTGTTAAACATCCCACTAAGCCCCCGTGGATCACACAGGAGGTAATTGAACTTATGAGAGACCGGGACAGGGCACATAAAAATAGAGATATAACAATATACCGTAGTACGAGAAACAAAGTTCAATATGTTATTCGAAAGGAAAAGAAAAACTATTTTAAGAACTTAATAATAGATAAAACCAACACTAAAGATATATGGAAAGCAATTAATACCTTGGCAAACAAACACAAATCATCACAATCAATACCATCAAATCAGGTTACATGTGATCAATTCAGTAGATTCTTTCAGTCCGACATAAACCAACTGAAGGCTGCAATACCAGATGCGCCTCATGACATATATTTATTATCATCATTCTGTGAAAACAAGTGCTATGGAGACATTCCCTCCAACATACCGCTAATGACGACCACAGAAGTATTTACGTATCTCAGTAACCTAAAAAACAATAACTCTTCAGGAATTGATTTAATCATTAATAGTATCCTTCGCCATGCTGCACCGGCGATCTGCGAGTCATTAACTTTTATATATAATCAATGTCTCACTAAAGGTCACTTCCCATCAGCCTTTAAAAACGCTAAAGTGTATCCTCACTTAAAAGCTGGTTCTCTAGACGATTGTCTCATGAGTAATTATAGGCCAATTTCCATATTATCCTCACTATCCAAACCACTAGAAAAGCACATCCACAAAACAACACTAGAGCACTTAGTTCGCCACAAACTAATAGTTGACAGTCAGTCAGGATTTCGGCCAAAATATTCTTATCATACGGCCCTAACAAACATGATAGAAAACTGGCATCAAAATATTAACAACAATACTCTATGTGGAGCGGTGTTTATAGACTTTAGAAAAGCGTTCGATATGATAGATCATAATATTCTAATTAAAAATCTAGAAACAATAAAAGTAAGCTTTAAAATAGTGACATCAATAAAATCATTTTTATTAGACAGAAAACAAATAGTATCACACAATCAATCTTTATCTCAAGCCGTTACCATTAATATTGGAGTACCGCAGGGATCTATTCTTGGCCCTCTGTTATTTGCCATTTATATAAACGATCTTCCCTTATATCTGTCGTCATCCTGCGATCTATTTGCAGATGACTGCACCGTATATACAAACGCTATTGATCGTATCATTGCAACAGGAAATAAATAGGGTAGTTAACTGGAGTCATACAAACCGCAGGCAAATCAACATTTCTAAAACAAAATCTATGTTAATAGGAACCAGGCAAAGACTTCACACGCTAAACTCGCAGATAACTCTACAGCTGCACATTGGTAGCATGCCTATAGAAATTGTAACCGAGCACAAGGCACTGGGTCTTATCATAGATCAAAATCTAACCTTTAACTCACATGTTCATGCTCTCGTTAAACAAATAACCAAAAAAGTATATCAACTTGCCAAAATTAAAAATTTCCTTGACGAAAACACAAGAAAGATATTCTATACTTCCCACATACAAACACATATTGATTATTGCTCCACAATCTGGGATGGATGTTCCAAATCAATAACAAAACGCCTATATTCACCCCAGAAAAGGGCAGTGCGTTTAATTCATGGTGAAAAGCTCACCGACAATTCTAACCTACACAAACGTCTTCGGTTACTGTCACTCCACAAACGACTACTTTTTAATAAGGCCAAACTAATTCACAAAATCCTATTTCAAAATGCTCCAAGCTATCTTTGGCCATTGTTTAAATATAACGGAAGACATGGCGAGCGACTAAATATACTTCATGTCCCTAAACCTAGGATAGACTTATGTAAAACAAGCTTAGAATACTCTGCCGCTCACTTGTGGAACAATATTCCACAAGAAATCAAAGACACCACAAAGCATTATACATACATTCGCAATCTGTTTGAACACTACCTCAGTACTGACTACATTCCCCCATAAACAAACCCCCCCCCCCCCCCCCCCCCAAAAAAAAAAAAAAAAAAAAATACAATAATAATGGTAAATTATCTCAAACGACAACTAGTCAAAAAACATTCCCATATGTATGGCACGTTACATCTTCCTTAGGTATTTATAATGCCCATGTTAAACATTGCCGCAGTGAGTCATTTGTTATTGATTATTTTTCATGCGTTATAATGATATTGTTCTTTTGTTGTCAAAAATTTGCTTCATAAGTGATGTTGAATGAAAGAGTGTATGAGAGGAAATTGTGGAGAAGGGCAGAATGTCAGACGGGCCTGCGTGCCCAATTCTTAACCCTTTGAAAATAAAGATGTTCATTCATTCATTCATTCAAATACACTCAACTTTCTAATAAACAGGTTTTCAAATATTAAATCACAGAGCCACTCGGTCATGGTTCTCCAGCTCACACGATCTCCAGAGTCATGAATCAGATCTGTGTTACTGTCCCGATTATGCCATATTCCCTAGTCCTCCAGTTATTTATCGCCCGCCTTCCTTTTGTTGTTTTCCCATCAGTCTTGCTGGTTGTCACCAAGGTTTCAAGTTTATTTCTCTTGATAATGTGTCCAACACATATTGACTGTCAACGCCAATTTCTCTAATCAATTTATTTGCTTCTTGTTGAACTTGCTCGTTGGTTTTCTTGGCCGTCCATTGGATTCTTTGCATTGTCTTCAGAGACCACATTTTCACTGGCATTTGATGGTTCGCAGCGTAATTGCTTATTGTTTATGTTTCACAAGCATATAACAGTGTAGGTTCTGTATAACACTTCAACACTATTTATTCGTATTCCAAATAAACAGCTTTTTAAATAACGAAGACACAACCTGTGCCTTGGAATATTTTCTGGAATATTTCCTCACCGGTATTTCAGATCTATGAGAGCGGACAGAATATGTCCAACAAGAAAAAACCTGAGACGACTGACAAAAAAACCACATAGAAGAAACCCAGTCCAAGATGGCCAACCTCAAGCGAACACACAGTTCTGCGTATTATGTCACTAAAGAATTAAGCTTATATGGCCGTTTGAAGTTCACTAAATTCTGCACCGAAACAGTGTACAAGGTGAAAATCGCAGAAAGACATGGTTTTCAATTTAAAATTACCATGGTAAACAACTGATATTACTGTGCGAACATGTGTATATTTCATCTTGAACGATGTATCTTGTTATGTTACTCTACGTTGTGAGACATCTGTAGTATGTACCTGACGAGATGCAGCGAAATATGCCAGGCAATTAATCGTACCTTCTATGGTTTGTGTCTTCGTTATTCAAACAGCTTTTTATTGGTCAGTGTGTTTTCCATCTTGCCATAACAATTCTTTTTCTAATCTTTATCAGGCATCTCCCATCAGATGCAACCTCACTTCCGAGATAATTGTACCGATTCACCTTTTTAAGAATATTCCATTTTACTTGGATGTTACATTGTGGTATTTCTTTCTTCCTAGAGAAGACCATCATCTCTGTCTTCTTATAATTTACCACTAGTCATAGTTGTTCACCGTATAAAAATCAAGATAAACCAAGACGAAATCATTTCTAAATACAACCTGTCCGGGATGCAGCCAAATCGAGACTGATAAATGAACTGTGTCCATCACTTGTAACACAAAAACAGCGTCTGTCATATGACAACAGGCGTGCCAAAGTTTATTTTATAAAGAAATTGTGCGGCGCTTGAACAGACCCGGGTGAAACTACAATGCTCAGTTCCTTACCTCAAGCTGCTTTTATTTATTTCTCCCAATGCATCTTCAGTCTTCTGTGTGCATCTATTATTCCTTTGTACTGTCCCTTCCAACACACAACAATAATACTATTTACCAAACACAATAATAGTCCAAATACATTGTAAGAATTAGAGACAGAGGTGAATACTATGGGAGGACATGAAGGGAGCACCATTAACATTGTTTTCTCAATAAATACATCGGAGATGTTCTGAGTTACTCACAGATCGGAACTGTGAAGTAAGAATGAACATTTTTTTCAATTCTCATTTTCTCTTTATTGCTTTAATTTTTTCATCCTTTTGTTCTTCTCGTCCTGTCGTCACCTTTTGATGTAGTCACGGGAGATCTCCTTGACTATATGTTGTGTTTGTGAATGTGTTTGTTTGCTGATGAAGGCTAATCGCCACAACGTCCTGTATGTGTCGTAAATTTGTTATGTAAAGCTGCACTACTTTGTGTCATTTTATATTGTTTACGTTTCTCAATAAAGAGACGAATTTAAACAAATATAGAAAATTAACGAATATGAGTGCATTTATATATCCACGTCCCACAGATTTATTCACTACCCATCGATTAAACAATTCTTAAACATAGAAGCACAGCAGTCTGAATATCGCTGTTAATAATTTAATTTCATATTCATTATAAACCTATTTACCACGTGCACGTACATTATTATGAAATATCTAGCTATTAAACTTAGTTACTTTGAAAATACATAAACAACAATATGGAGAATAACAATTCTCAATGTATTTTGGTATCAACATACCACAGATTAATTACCCAGCGTCTGAGTAACCCTAAGACATACACACGCTGCAAGGGAGACAACAGTGTTGGACAGGTGTTTCTCTCTTCTCGAGGAATCAATTACCAAGGCTTCTATAAGGAAGCAGCAATTATTGACCAGCGTCTGGCTGTCTCGATGTCAATGGGTTTTGTGGCTGTGAAGAAACCGACAGAAGGTATGCTTGTTTGTCTATGAATTATCACAATGTGGTAAATGACGTTTTATTTTTTACCATACTGGCCATTAAATGTAGGAACTAGGTCTGAAATCAGTCAAGCACTTTATTAAAGAACAACAAATTAAATGGTTTGGCCATCTCACAAGAATGCCCTGGTACCAACTACCACAAAGAGCCACATTGAAGAAATATAATATATATACAGAACAAGGAAAAGACCACGTAACAATGGCATTATGGTTTCAAGACATGATTACCAGCCTAGAAAGCCACTAGAAAGTGCGCACAAAAGATCATCACATCTCCCCCAACACTTCATTGAGATAAATTGAGGAAGAGAAGAAGAGGAAATAAAAAGTTGAAAGGGGGATGGGGCGTTAAAGTGTGTGCTATTGAACCCAAATCCTGTCGGGGCTGAATTGAGCTTAAATTAGGGTAGCTTAATATTGATAGAATCCATCCATCTAATAATGCAGCCTGCAACCGTGCAGACGACGCGTCACCATCTGTATGCAGCAGGAGGTCGCTCATATGGCTTCATTCTAACACGATGTCTGAAGCACCATATTAGTTGCCTCTCTATTAGTTGATCTCAGGCTTATTCTCTTATACGAAACAAATAGTGTATACAAGGATCAGAAGGCTTCTGTGCTCAATTCTTAACCCTTTGAAAATACAGTTCGCTCGTTTTTCACATACTGCAACTTATGTCCACTTTATTAGGACTGATAAAGCTAGTCCATATGCGTATAGTGAGTGCTGCTTTATACTGCACAATGTTTTTGAAAAGATCTAATAACAATCGGACTCTTCTTTGGTTGTTGAAAATGAGGACGGAGCACGTATGGGAATGTCCTTAGTGCTGTGATGTTGGTCCTTGACTCAACTCAACTCAAAATGTAACAACTGTTTGTGATTCTAGGCTTCTAGGCACGACTCACGACTAGCTACTCTCGCGTGTTGCAAGGGGCGATGTTACTATTAATACCGATACAAAGATCAGATTTGTTCTCAATAAACACACATTGGAGTTTACAGGTATATAATTCAGATAAGATATATAATTCAGACGAAAGCAAGGAGATTATTTCCCTTGCCGCGTAGTACGGAGAAATCGAATATGTCACAATACATAAAGCAATTAAGCGGCACAGTCAGCGTCTGCGGCAAACTGGTAGCGAACGCGATGCTGAGTCCTGCATTCCGGTCTTGAAGTCAGCTGCCAGGCGATTTGGAAGCAGACCGCCTTGTGTTCATTTTTAACAATGATATGAGTTCCGTCGTTCATAAAGCAATGGCAAACTACTGAACGTAACCTTGTCTAGTAAATCACAAACAACCACAACATGAGTTGAGTAGAGCTAAGAACCGACATCACTGCACTCAGGACATTCTCACACGTGGTCCGTTCTCTCTTTCAACAGCCAGCGAAGAGTCATACTGCTAATCCTTCCAACTGCCATCTGATTGAATGTTCTCCTAAACTTCTCTCTCAGTTTTGAGAGTTGTCAAGAACCCATGCCTACCCCCCGCTGTATAGGGGTTCTCAGCCTGTTCCTCCACTTTCTACACCTGGTCCCACGGGCGCTCTGCTATCTCTCCATTGTCCATAGGTTATCTACACCGACAGCTTGCATACCCTGCCAGCCTATCAGCCTTTTCATTTCCCTGCACTCCCGCATGACCAGGGCAGAAAATCCATAAAATTCTCACAATTTGTAACCTCTCAAGCGAGGCAAACCATTCCACACGAAACATTCCTTTCTCTACAAAACTAAGCATACCTCATGAGTCCGTAATGAATATAATGTGTGTTGCAGTTGTCTGCTACAACCATTATAAAGCTGTTGTTACTGCTTCCACGCTTCCTGGCCTAGAGGTTAGCGACTTTTCTCCGTAATCTCGTATACTCTCGTAAGTAACGTGACGACAGTGAGAATCAGCAGTGGTTCGAATCGCTTCGGTAACTTACGGGGTATGTGAGCCGGCCGCTCAGAAAGCAATGGCAAACTACTGAGCGTAATCTTGTCAAGAAATCAACAATCAGCTGAAAGATGCTGATGTTGACAGCGATGTCCTGTAAAAGGATATGCACACATTTATTTATACTGCTTCCACCCCCATTCTCATGCTGGAGGTCGCAGTCTCATTTGCCACTCTTTTTGCAAGCATTGTCCATTAGCATTCGCAATAACACCTCAACTACTACGTCTGTTTCTCACCACTGACGCATCAGTATATATCATTTTGTCACCTTGATGTGTGTTGCGCTGGATCATTTGTTGCTCTTCAAACTCTGTGCTGTCTGATGCCCATTCTCTGCACTCACGATCTAGTCTTACCATTCACCTTGTGCCAGTCCGACATGTCACCCGGTTCTTTTACCGACTCTGTTTCACGATTGATGCTCTATATTTCACACGCCTGACTAATATATATTTCTGCATGTGGCATCCAGGACCTGCCTCTTCTCAGTCTATGACCTTTGACCAAATCCATGGCTTCATTCAGGGGGTGATCCCTGTCTGCAGCGACTCTAGGGTACCATTCGGCTTGAAGGACCATGCGCCTATCCGCAATTGTTGGTAGTGCAAGGATATTCCTTATGAATATATTTGGTGTGTCCTTTGTGCACCCTAGGACCACCCGCATGGCCGCATTCTGTATACGCTCCCAGCTTGCAAGCTGGCTCGCTGATACTGTCAGCAACCCTACGCCATACTCAATGATTGAAATTATTAACTTCTATCAGAGCCTGTAAAGTATCCTCAACTATACTCCGGCTGTTGCCATCACCAAGAATGCATTAACTCCCTTTCCAGCTTTCACCACCAAAGACTCCACATGATTCTTAAAAGACACACATCTGTCGAAGGCGATTCCCAAGTACTCGTACTTCAATTTCTTACTCTACTTAGAGGAAGTCCATTTAATGTACTGCATGGGTTATTTGCCTTCAAGATTCGGTTATCCAAGTGAATACTACACAACCGATGCCTTGTCTGGATTTATTACGACCCCTGAGTCCATACACCACTCTGCCACCCTGTTTACTGCCGACTGTAAGTTTTCAGCCACTCTTTCCCTTTCTCTTCCCTGTCTGTACACCAGCGATGTTCGTCCATCATGAATGACGTTGATCATTCATTGACGATGACCATTCATTACACTACATCTTTGATTTGATGAGGAACGAATGACTTGCGCTTTGGTTTTGTATAGCGAGGAAGTGGTCGCGCAACACCCTAGCCCCCGCTCCCTCGTCTGTGTCCGTCTGGCTCCAGTGGCGAGCATGGCAAGACGACTGGAAGACGGACACAGATGCAGTGGACGTTAGGCTGCCACGGCCAGTTATCCCTGTCTTTATTGGCTCTCGGGAGCCTCGGGCCCTTCCGTCAATTCCTTTAATTTCAGTTTTAAGACAAGCGTAGCGACAAGCAATGAGCGTATGATTACTTATAGGATCAACACGATTTCCTTCACCGAAGACGGACTGACCGCCAGAGCAGACCACACACAAACATGAGGCGAGAAACTGCCCACAGGAGATACTGCTCGTCTAAGTTGCGAGCAGATCTCCCGATTTACGGTTGAGCCTCTCCAGCGCAAATGTGCACATGGCGACTGACCGGACAGACGTTCATGCACACGCAAGCCGAGAGTAGCATCGCTAAAGTTGAGACAAGCATATGACTACTGGCAGGATCAACCAGATATCTATCGGACAGACGGACTATTCACGCACACGCAAGCCAAGAGTAGCATCGCTAAAGCGCGCCCTCCCGGTACAAGGTGATACATGCAAAACCACTGGACGCCTACCGACGAGCTTTCAAGCTACGCCGGCAGGACTGACCGAAAAAAATGTACACCAGCACATCATCTGCGAATGTCAAGATTCTACCAATTCCTGGTGCCTCAATTGCTGCAACTTTGCAAGTGTACACATTAAAGTGCAATGGGGGTATGGCAGATCACTGTGGCAGCCCAGGTGTAATAGTACAGGGGTCAGAAGTCCACGAACCTTCTCGAATACTTTGCCAAATGTGTTTTGCAAGGTTATAATTCGATATCCATGTAGTTTTGAGTGATCATTGCCTGGTTTTGGGACTGCGAAAAGGTAGCTGTGCAACCAATCCTGGAGTAATTCTGCCGTTTTCATGCTAAGTTTGAAAAAAAAAAAAACATCTTCTCCAAGTCACCATCGTTCATATTCTTCATATGGGTGAAGCTAACACCATCTGGACCGGGTGCTGTGTCTTTAGTTCTCTTCAGCATACGTGTAATATCATCTACCTGTATCATGTCTTCATAGTAGTCATTGCTAGTGGCCGGTGACAAGGTCTCTTTGACCGTATCCCTAATAGCACTGTCCTGCTGATGAGTCTATTATAGAAATCTTGCAAGAAATGCCTCCCCCTTGCACTTGTCAGTTGTCATAGGTTGGTTGTTGTCATCGTATACTTTACCACGTGTAGAGGGCTGCTTCTTTCTGTTCATCGATCTGTGCAGCTTCCAGAATTTTCCTAGTGTCAAATCCCCACAGACTTCACTTATAAACTGTTCCCTCTTCATCGTTTTGGCCTCTGCTGCTTGGAGTTTAAAATCCTGCACCTTTACTTTTTCCTTCTTTCAGCCTTCTCCAATTCCGTATCAACTGAACTAGTTGCTCTGAGCCAATCCAATCCAATTTTTGGTACGAATACCTCCTTTCAGTCTTCGAGTTTTCGACTTGGCTATAATTGGGGTATTTACGGTGTAGCTTGTATTTTGTCTTTCGTACATTAGCCTGCTTGTTGTCAGCTTCCCGGCTTCTGATGGGTTTATTGTGTCCATTCTTTACTTGTTGATGTTTTGCTTAACTGGATAGAGTCGCGCACTTGTTGAGGTCTGGAGTAATTGTGACCCATACCGTCGTATGGTGCTGTTTCCTTCAGGGCGCTTTACCAGTTGTTTTCTCTCCCATTAATCCACCAATTTCCCCGTCTTGGGGTCTGTTTTCGTGTCGTCTGGATCTTATATGGTTCTCTTCTTTCGTAGATGACTTATCCATTGCAGATTCTTTTCCTGAATTCCGGGAACGCTGAGCTAGTGCTGTCGATCTCCTCGTCTATTTCTCCTTCTGTTGCTTCTTCTTCTGTCTGGGACTTTGCATCTTCTGATTCAGGTGTTTCAGGCTTGGTCTTTAGCAGTACTATTTGTTCTCTTTCTTCTTGTATCTATTTGAGAGTTTCTTCTGTCTATTTTTTCTCGCCTTGGATTTTTTGCTAGTTTCGCCTGTCTCAGCCTTTACAGCACCCATCCGAGAGACATCCTGCTTAATCGCCTCCTGAACGTGCTTCAGTTCGTCCAGGATGCGCTGGACAGCTGTTATCTGTGTTTCTTGCGTCTTGTCTCTTTCTTCCTCCATGCTTTGGAACTTTTGATCGCAGATCCTTCATTTGGCCTTCCAGTTGTGCTTTGTTAAGTACTGCCTCCTAGCTTCTTTATGGGGCAGGTTAGTCTTGATGGCAATCTTCTTTGCTTCTTTGCTGTCTTGGTGGAAGGGGCAGCCGAGGTACCTGGTGCCATGGTTTCCGAAGCAGTTGGTGCACTTTCTGTTAGGGTTAGGTCTCCTGAAGTCCTTGTCGGTCTTTGCTTGCTGGCACTGGCTGTATGGATGGGGTCTAGAGAAGTATCTGCATACCTCCACCTCACTCTTGCAGATGGCACGGGTGTGCCGAAATTTCTGGCACTTAGAGCACTGTAGCACTCTCGGTTTGTAGTGCCCTGGAACTTGGTCTCTCTTGTCCCGTCTGATGAATTGAGGCATCACTCGGTCCTCCGATGTTAGGATAACGACTGTGGTGGGGACCTTATTCTTGCCGATGATCGACTCCGTACTGGTGATCTTGAGTTTTTTGGTCTCCCTTGTCTGCTGGTCGTTGGTGAGATGGGTTTTGACTCGTTTAATGACCCATCGTTTACTTGTGCGGTGCCGGGTGGCTTCCAGTAAGATGCCGTGGTAAAGCTTGATGTCGGCCTTCTCTCCTTGTGCAATTCAGCGCTCAGCACCCTCTGCCAATCTCTTATGGCCGCCCTCTTTTCCCTCATCGATTGCTCAACTTCTTGTGTCCACCATGGTGGTTGTGTTCAGATTTTTCTAGTTGTGTTAGACCGTCCCTGTAATTTAAGGTGCCCCATGAGCTAAGAGTGGTCGCGAGCATAATGGAATGCAGTACGGGTTCCTATAACCCTGGCTGTACTGGACTTAGGTATCAATACAGACTATGGGAGGTGGTCGCTTCCATGGTCCCCAAGGACAATCCATTCTATGTCTGATGCTGCCTCTTGGGATACAAGTGCCAGGTCAATGGCCGTGTCTGGTTCCCCTGGTCTCATTGCTAGCCTGGTTGGTCTCCCGTCATTTATATAGACCACATCCGTCTCAATCAAGGCTTCAGCGAAAGCAATACCCTGTCTGTTCTCGCCAGACCTGTCCCACTGCATAGCGCGCGCATTGAAGTCACCACATATGAGATGCCTGGTGCCAGAGGTGCCAAACAATGCTGGGATTTATTGCGAAGTCCTGTGAAGGACATGCAACATACTCCAGACATCACGGACATGTCCATAGACTTGACAGGCCTGCTTATAATAGATCGACACTTGTCCATGAAAATCAGGACTCCAAGCACCAAGTAGCAGCAGGTAAAATGAGAGAGCATGTATTTAGAGGGAAACAACGGAAATGCCCTGATCTAATTTGAAAAAAAAAAAGAAAAGAAAAAAAAAAGAACCAAAGATATATTGAAAAACAACCACTCAGGAGAGAGCCAAAAGAAATTTCAATTACAAGGTTGCCTGTGAAGAAAAGATAACATTGAAAGGAAACTTGTTATCATCCAGCGGCTCCTGGTCTCCACCCTTCAACCGAATGTAATGCAATACATGCAAGTGTTCATCAGCGGTTATGATGTTTCATATAGTGTTTTTGTTAACTGGCTAATGTGTAAGAGCTCATGTCTGGCTAATATGTAAGAGTTGGACCGCCAAAAAAAGGGGAGATTCTACAACTGGTTAAGTATATGTATAAAACACACTCCGGACTGAGTACCCGCCGCAGCGTCAGGAAATGTCTAGCGAAGTAAAGACGGCCGGCGTGATTGGGATCACATCGAGTGCCTATTGGTCTATACAAATATGGGGCTAACACTATATACTCCATACGCTCAGAGGCGTGTAAACAGAACTGGACACACTGTGTTAACGGCTGGCAATAGAGAAGATTGTGGGTGTGGTTACATAACGACTGTCACACTTGTCTACCGGAACTGTTCTGAGAAGTAAAGGCTGCTGGGATTATATTGACCATGTGACCAACCAAGTGCCGATTGGTCTATACAAATATGGGGCTAGCACCATATACCCTAAATGTTGCAAAGAACCTACAAGAGCCCTGTAGTTTAACTTAACAGAGATCATTGCAACAACAACAAAACATTACAAAGTAAGGCGGGACATTACAAACTGGCAGATGGAGTTTACAGAGTGGGAGGAGTAGACACTGGCGCTGGATAGGGCACAGAGAAAATATAAGAGAGGACAATAAAACTAGACACTCTCTTGTCTGGAACCCACAAGGTAACCAAATGGCGGGAGACAATAAAACAAGCGGAGAAGAGAATTACAGGCAGCGATGAGTAATACTGGGAGGATGAGGGGGCTAGAACGGCGTGACGTGGGCTGGTTGAGGGCATAGGTCTCAATTTGTAAGGAGTGGGGGGGGGGGGGGGGGGGTTACAAAGGGCAGAAGAAGAATAAGAGTAGGGAGAATTTTCATGTTTTTCTTTTAATTTGCATTTCCTTTGCAGGACGTAGCGATCAACCTCAGGTTAATATTCTAAGCAGTTTTACGGTCAAGAGTTTGCCATTGTTTGCTGAACGAGTAGCTAACTCTCACGTCCTACTGATAGATGTAGGGGCTGAACTCCCTATCCCGCCATCAGCCCACCGGACGTTTAAGAGCTTGAGCGCTCGTATCCTTTGGGTCACGTCGACCTCCAGGACGAGGTATAGATGTGAATAAATGACTACGTGTCACATAATCAATAATTACAATCCACCTGTGATTCTTGCCCTGTAATGATATCCAGCTATTGCTTGTTCATCGTAAGCAGACAAAGATGTATAAATAAATACCCTGATGTCATTCCAACAGCGGAAGTCAGCACAGCGCTTATCCGAGCCCATGACTCGTGCGGGCGAGTGTGTCAGGCTGCGTGCAAGGATAAACTCACCGGCCAGTATAAGAAATGCAACGGAGCCATTGCGGTCAGCTCGGACAAGCCTCTCATGTATGGCATAAACTACGACGAAGGTATCAATCATTGTTTAGTTGTTCCTGCACATACGTTTCGTGTGTGTATAAGTCCTACCGTACATACATATCCATACACAAATAATCATACACGCAGACAGACATGCACAACCACCTAGACACATACAAAGACACAGACACACATATAAGCACAAGCTGTCTTAGTATTTTGAACCTCTCAGAAGAAAAAAAAAACATGTCAAAGGAGATCAGTAAAAAAGGAGAAAGACAACACGGACTGTGATCCTGCCCGTTAAAATTAATTTATCTGTTACTGGTTCAATGATTTGAGACCATTAAATAGAGTTTTGGAGAACCAAGGAATACCTCAAGGAAAAAATGAAATCTTTTACTGAGTATCCCAAATGTCCTTAGGGGTGGTTCCTTGCCTCTCCTCTACCAACTAAATAATTAATCTAGGGTAATTACTTACAACAATTTTACTATGACAAGAGAACTCTCAAAAGAGAAAATAACCCGTAATTGTCATCATTTATTATATCTATATAAATGAAGTTGCTGCATATACATGTAATAACATACAACAATCAATGCAGTACAATTACCAGATTATTTACATATTCATCTCTAACTAAGTATCTATCTCCTGGCTGTGCCACTGTATCATACATGGTCCTCAGAGTTGCATCCGTTCTTAATTATAAATATTGGGCCTCTTCTGCTGGCCTAATCTGTGGAAAGAAACTGTGTACACCCTTGTTGTTCCCATCCAGTTCTTGGATCTCGGTAGCATTCAGTGTAGAATATTCTGTAGAGTTCTTTTATTTTTCCCCCGGTTTTATTTAATCTTTTGGCTCACTGTGTTTCTTCCACCTATACCTAGGAAAAAGGATATTTAATACCTGTCCTGGAAGGGTGGTGAAAATTGGCAGGAAGTTGCTGTGGAATAGTATTTGGCCTCACTATCTCAGCTGCCTCACTCAGTTAAGTGGCTACTGCATTCAGTCAAGCTGGTACAACTACTTTCACAAAGTGCTGCATTCACAAAGTCAGGTCTGGATAATGACACTACCTTTCATGTAAAATTAATTGTTCTTCCACACTTCGGCGCCAGGATTCAGATTTTTCCAATGCGATGTCGTGGGCTGATGTTTGTCTTCATCTATCTAACTTATACTAATTTATCTTTGGTAAGCTGATTTAGAAGAGACTATCTCTCCCTTCGCTCATCGAATCTCCTGGTTCCTTTGCTTGGGTGGTAAACAAAACAGGCTGTGTTCCGGTTGTTACATTGCCAATGGGTATATTAAATATCGGATCGTACATTTGTGGACCAAACAGTCATGTTGTGGTGTTCAGGCTTTAATTGTCGACGGGAAATTACAGCATGTTACGTTTGTGAAAATAAAGTATATCACACATATCCATACACAAATAATCACACACGCAGACAGGCATGCACACCCACAGACACACACAGACACACATATAAGCACAAGCTGTCTTAGTATTTTGAACCTATCAGGGGGAAAACATGTCAAAGGAGATCAGTGACAAAGGAGAAAGACAACACGGATTGGGAAATCAGTCTGAAACACTTGAAAACATTAAAGAAATACTGACCTTCTTCTGAACTTTCACATCTTCTGCAACAACACAGAGTGTAGACAATTAGATTCATCACAGCCTTTGGAATCCCAATATTTAGAGGGGTGGTCATAGTTCTGCCATCCTACATATACACTTGCGTGTCTGTGTTATTTCGTAGAACAGAAGAATAAGGACATGATGTATTTTGTATGCCACATACATGCATGCCTTTCAAGTTTGGTTGGACCTGGCAGGAGTAATACTACCTCCAGCAGATCTTTGTAAGTAATTTGTTTCTATCGTGCACGGAAAACCGTTGCTTTGCAGTATACCCAGCAGCGAAAATATGAATAAGAAATTAATTGTATATTGATTCCTTGCTTGTATAAATACGTTCATCTTAGTATGTCTTACAATTATGTAGATAACAGACACATTAAGAAGATTTGGTCGCATTTATTGAAAAACAGGCACAATAGAACTGTTTACGTGTATTGAGAAAACAGGGACAATGAGAACTGCTTGCATTGGTTGAGAAAACAGACATGTTGAGAAGAGTTAGTCGCATTTATTGAAAAAAAAACACACAGACACTTTGAGAAGATTTAGTAGTATTTATTAAGAGAGGATAATACCTGGATGGCTTGGCCACATGGCATGGACGAGACAGGAACACTGAGCTGATCCACGACACTGGTGATCGAGTGAAATGGCGAGTCATGACCGCCCACGCTTTCCGGCATGGCACATGATTGATTGATTGATTGATTAAGAAAACAGACACACTGAGATGAATTGGTAGGATTTATTGAGAAAACATACACTTTTATAAGAGTTGGCTGCAGGTATTGAGAATACACACGTGGGGAAGAATGCCGTTGAAATAACAAGCAAATATATTCCGAGGTTAAATAAAAGATGAGTGTGAAAAGAGAGCTGATCGGAGACATCAACAAGTGATAGATCTAATAGTTTGGCTGTCTTAAATGCATCACACATTTCTTTAAAAAACCACACTAGAAAGGAAGGATTAAAGGTAGGTGTGGCAAGCGGAAGGTGTTGAAGTCTTTGGAGTCAACCTTACTCTGTGGAAATAGAGCTTTATTGATTTACTAATTGAGACGAAACACTTTCATTAAACTATATGAAACATAAGATTTGTATGTGCAATGTACCTATATTTCCAGCGGTGATGAACGTGTTTGACTACGAATTCAACCTGCCTCAGTTCAAAAACAATAATGTTTTCTTGACGTTTCACTGCGACTACCACGACAACTTTCCATATACGACCTACAAACATGGCGTCGTGCCTCAACCACCTGTAGTTGTGGAACCTCCTGTTGTTGTCACACAGTCAAACACTGGTAAGTTACTTGTGTACAGGAGACATGGTGTCAGCCGGTTTGTAGAGTTGGGTACTTAACAAATGATGTCTTCAATCTACATGTAGTTCATAGGCTCCTAAGATTAAGTTGTGCATCTATGTTCAACATGTCTTTGTATTGGGGCCGCTGGAGAGCAGTAGCTAGGATGTGTGACTGCCGGCCCGGTGGTCATCTGTTCGAATCACCATCGAGGTGAGGGTTTAAAAATAAAACTGACTTGATTCCCTGGTCGACCCACTCTAAAACATGTACCAGGAAATATTCTGGGAAGTAAAGACAACCTGGGCGATATAGACCACATCATCCGTTGAGTGATCGAGACGATTGGTCTGTAATTTAAGGCGTGGGAAAGGGACCTTTACTCACTTGTTGATGTCTTTACAACAGTAAGACTATTTATCATGTATTTTGTCACCAATGTATTAGGCCATGGTCAAGGAAGCTACAAGAACAGCGGTCTGATGACCTCTATTTACGGGCACTGACATTATTACCCGAGGAGGTGGGGTATTGAGGGCCATTGCTGTTACATTATTACACATCAATACCATCAGGGAAACGGAATAAATAATTACAAATCAGGCAGGAGCTGTGTTTAGGCAAGCACTACCATTGTGTAGCAGGGCATTTACAGAAAAGGAGGTCAACTTGGTAGAATGGATACGAACGCGCGTTCTTAAACACCCAGTGTGCTGATGCCGATGTAAGAGGTTCAACCCCTAATCCGGACATTTGGACTAAAATGTTGACTTCTTGTCCTTGACATTGGGACGTAAATTACAAGTACCTCTGAAGTCGGAGTGTTTTCGCCAGATGGCGAGGGACACTGGTAATAGCTAAAGCTAATCCACAGGCAAAATTCAGTCCAGTGCTACTAGAAGTAGTGAGTGTGGACTACGATAGAGTTCAAAGCAAACGAGCACCCCAAAAAAATGCCCAGAAAATCGTTGCTATCAAGACCCGCTGTAAAGATGCTCTCTCCGATACTAGTTCTATGACCTCATGAACTCTCATGCCCAGAAAATCGTTCCTATCAAGACCCTCTGTAAAGATGCTATCTCCGATACTAGTTCTATGACCTCATGAACTCTCATGCCCAGAAAATCGTTCCTATCAAGACCCTCTGTAAAGATGCTCTCTCCGATACTAGTTCTATGACCTCATGAACTCTCATGCCCAGAAAATCGTTGCTATCAAGACCTGTTGTAAAGATGCTCTCTCCGATACTAGTTCTCTTACCTCATGAACTCTCATGCCCAGAAAATCGTTCCTATCAAGACCCTCTGTAAAGATGCTCTCTCCGATACTAGTTCTATGACCTCATGAACTCTCATGCCCAGAAAATCGTTGCTATCAAGACCTGTTGTAAAGATGCTCTCTCCGATACTAGTTCTCTTACCTCATGAACTCTCATGCCCAGAAAATCGTTGCTATCAAGACTCTCTGTAAAGATGCTATCTCCGATACTAGTTCTATGACCTCATGAACTCTCATGCCCAGAAAATCGTTCCTATCAAGACCCTCTGTAAAGATGCTCTCTCCGATACTAGTTCTATGACCTCATGAACTCTCATGCCCAGAAAATCGTTCCTATCAAGACCCTCTGTAAAGATGCTATCTCCGATACTAGTTCTATGACCTCATGAACTCTCATGCCCAGAAAATCGTTGCTATCAAGACCCTCTGTAAAGATGCTATCTCCGATACTAGTTCTCTTACCTCATGAACTCTCATGCCCAGAAAATCGTTCCTATCAAGACCCTCTGTAAAGATGCTATCTCCGATACTAGTTCTATGACCTCATGAACTCTCATGCCCAGAAAATCGTTGCTATCAAGACCCTCTGTAAAGATGCTATCTCCGATACTAGTTCTCTTACCTCATGAACTCTCATGCCCAGAAAATCGTTCCTATCAAGACCCTCTGTAAAGATGCTATCTCCGATACTAGTTCTATGACCTCATGAACTCTCATGCTCAGAAAATCGTTGCTATCAAGACCTGCTGTAAAGATGCTATCTCCGATATTAGTTCTCTTACCTCAAGTTTTATCATGCCTAGGCTGTCTTCAGTGTCCTGTGTTCACCTTGGAGTGGTTGACTCTTGCCTCCTCTTCCAGGAACCACGCCTTCAGTCACATTGTCTTCTCCAAGCCACAGCGGTATAGCTTCAGTCACATTGTCTTCTCCAAGCCACAACGGTATAGCTTCAGTCACATTGTCTTCTCCAAGCCACAACGGTATAGCTTCAGTCACATTGTCTTCTCCAAGCCACAGCGGTATAGCTTCAGTCACATTGACTTCTCCAAGCCACAGCGGTATAGCTTCAGTCACATTGTCTTCTCCAAGCCACAACGGTATAGCTTCAGTCACATTGTCTTCTCCAAACCACAGCGGTATAGCTTCAGTCACATTGTCTTCTTTAAGCCACAGCGGTATAGCTTCAGTGACATTGTCTTCTCCAAGCCACAGCGGTATAGCTTCAGTCACATTGTCTTCTTTAAGCCACAACGGTATAGCTTCAGTCACATTGACTTCTCCAAGCCACAGCGGTATAGCTTCAGTCACATTGTCTTCTCCAAGCCACAACGGTATAGCTTCAGTCACATTGTCTTCTCCAAGCCACAACGGTATAGCTTCAGTCACATTGTCTTCTCCAAGCCACAGAGGTATAGCTTCAGTCACATTGACTTCTCCAAGCCACAGCGGTATAGCTTCAGTCACATTGTCTTCTCCAAGCCACAACGGTATAGCTTCAGTCACATTGTCTTCTCCAAACCACAGCGGTATAGCTTCAGTCACATTGTCTTCTTTAAGCCACAGCGGTATAGCTTCAGTGACATTGTCTTCTCCAAGCCACAGCGGTATAGCTTCAGTCACATTGTCTTCTTTAAGCCACAACGGTATAGCTTCAGTCACATTGACTTCTCCAAGCCACAGCGGTATAGCTTCAGTCACATTGTCTTCTCCAAGCCACAACGGTATAGCTTCAGTCACATTGTCTTCTCCAAACCACAGCGGTATAGCTTCAGTCACATTGTCTTCTTTAAGCCACAGCGGTATAGCTTCAGTGACATTGTCTTCTCCAAGCCACAACGGTATAGCTTCAGTCACATTGTCTTCTTTAAGCCACAACGGTATAGCTTCAGTCACATTGTCTTCTTTAAACCACAGCGGTATAGCTTCAGTCACATTGTCTTCTTTAAGCCACAGCGGTATAGCTTCAGTCACATTGTCTTCTTTAAGCCACCGCGGTATAGCTTCAGTCACATTGTCTTCTCCAAACCACAGCGGTATAGCTTCAGTCACATTGTCTTCTTTAAGCCACAGCGGTATAGCTTTACTGGCCAAGGGGTTAGCGACATTGTTCCCATATATCCACGTGAGGAAAAACAGCAGATTTGAGAATCGGCAGCGGTTCGCCCCGTGCTGATAACTTACGGGGGTATGTGAGCCGGTCATTCAGAAAGCAGTGGCAAACTACTGAACGTAAAAAGTTGCCTAGTACATCAACAGCAGCTGAAAAATGCTGGTGTTGACTGCAACGTCCTGTTAGAGATATGCATTTAAAAAAATACAGGACATCGCTGTCAACACCAGCATTTTACCACTGTTGTTGATTACGCTCAGTAGTTTGCATTGCTTTCTGAGCGGCCGGCTCACATATCCCGTAATTAACAGGCACGGCAAGAACCGATACCGATTCTCGCGCAGCAGCGATTGTTCACGTGGATAAACTGGATTACGGAGAAAGTCGACCAAGTGATGGATATTAGGGCTACTTTACATAACCGAAGCTATGGTTTAGGAGAAAATAAAGCAACGTCTTGGAATTCTCGGACAAACAGAGTCGAGGTCAAAATCAGCCACGGGCTATTTGGAAACAGACCTCTTTACGTCGTTTGCGATGGTTGAAGGCGTTGGCCGATCATAAAGCAATGGCAAACTACTGGACTAACATTGTATTGTAAATCTCCTCCATTAGTCGAATTGAAGCTCATGGCATGTTGAAAGATAGTCACGTAGAAGGACGTGACAGTCGTGGGTTTTGACTCACCTGGCGCACGCCGAAATTGTTGCCGGAGCAAATACAGGCAATTTGCGAAGGTGACAAGTGCATTCGAGTCGTGGGTGTTGTCGTGTGCGGACGCACCACGCTAAGGAAGATAGCCACGGCTTACATTACGCCGCTATCATAGTATTCGTGTAGAAATTGGTGTAGATTTGTGATACAGTGTTGCATAATTGTGTGTGCAATTGCGAATAAACATTGCAAACAGTTTTGAGGAATAGATCGTCCAAAAAACTGCACTTGTGTTGCGTTGTCAAAGATGCGTGAAGTTGAGTTATAATAGTGGGCCATGATGGCTGATGGAGCATGAACGAGTCCGACTGTCAGTCAAGTAAAGGTGAATTTAACAATTAGTGAAGTGAGACCACATAGCAAAATGTAGAGTTCGAGATTCGGCAGAAAGATGAGTCCGAAACTAACCACGGGGACGACATGATGATGATGAATGAGGTTACAATACCCCAGAAGAGGACAGCACCCAGTGAATGCGGGCAGCAATTGAGCCCACTACACCCATGTCGGACCCTGGCAATCTCAAACAGCCGATATATACTGGGATTGATTGCAGCATCCTGTAAAGAACATGCAGCTAACTAACGTCAAGGTAAGGTATTTCCCAGGCGAATACTTCTGTTGGAGTGTGAATTGTTAGACCTTCTTCACATATTCTAGGCCACGGCGTATGAGATATGGAGGCTATTTTCCTTCCCAGAAAATTTCCAGAAAATTCTGAAAATTGACTGGGACCCACTTTTATAAGGCAGCGTCGACTCCGCAACCCTACATGTCAGAAACACAACCCTGCTTCCCGATGGCGATTGAAACCGGCCCACTGTCTCGGCAGGCTACTATGCTACAGCGGCTCAGTGCTCTACACACAACACACAAATAGTAACATGGTCGCCCCGTGCTCTACACACAACACACAAATAGTAACATGGTCGCCCCGTGCTCTACACACAACACACAAATATTAACATGGTCATTCCCATCAACAGAATGTGTTGTGACGCCACAGTGTGTCCTGGACATCCCCTGCATCAGCGTGGATCGCCAGTGCAAACTCTACAACGAGAGACATGTTTGTCGTGAATCTTGCCAGTCATACGCTGTCTGCATATTTGGACGTTTCTTCATGAAAGTGTGTCCAGAAGGGCAGTCCTTTGATAATTTTCGTAAAATGTGAGTTTTAAGTTTTGAATATATTTCATTAACATTTGTGATATCCACAATTAAATATATCAACATGCACTTAATTTAGGCATTCTGTTCTGAAACACATGCAAGAATCCGTGAGCAAATAGGTACACTGCTCTTGACTCAAGCCATCATCATCATCAAGTGCCATGCCAGCTGGCGTAGGCGTTGGTGTCTCTCCACAGATCTAGGTCTCAAGGCAAGCAAAAGTAAAGGACCCTTTTATTGCCTTAAGCCGCAGCGAGCAAATGGTACTAGACCCACATTTGTATAGACCAATGGACAATCCGGAGTTCATGTGTTCAATATCACATCGACCGCCTTTACTTCCCAATATATATCCTGGTGTCCATTTTGTGTGTTAACTTAGAATTTCCGGTCCCCAATATGGCGGTTAGGCATTGGACCGTTAAGGTCTCTGGCGAATTTATGCTTGTGGCTACGATTTGCATTCGCATTTTCCTAATGTTGGACAGGTAGTACATGGTTCCGTCACCCTGCTACTGAGTGAGTGCGTGGCGCGGCACTGTGAGCTGTGAAATTCGCGTGGTATGCTTTTACATCTGTCCGCTGTTGTTTGCACAGTGAACTGCATGTTCGGAACAATGGCCGGCTGTCGTTGAATTGACTGGTTTGCCTGTTCGGTTCACGAGTGCATCTTTCAGGAGACTCCTGGGAGTCGTCGCTGGAACTACGGAGTTCGTGCCTTGTGCGGCGCTTTTGGCGGGTCGACATAAAGATAGAGACTGAGCCATGCGGGATTAAACCAGGGTCAATGAAATCTTTTTAGTGACTGCCGATTCCATCGACGATGAACTGTATTTTTCGTCGAGGACTTTTGTGTTGACATTCTGACGGCGGCATTATGCACAGAATACCTGTGCAGGCTGTTGGCTTGCCGAGACTCCTGTCTGTTCCACTTTTCACTTTGGGCAGTGAGGAGAATTTTGAATGATATTCACTGGCACAGGAACAAAGCATAATGGGGACGACCCGTTGCCGTGAAGATGGAACCGCGACTAACTAACTAGAAACAGGGACATGACAGCGGTAAATGGTACACGTATGGTAGTCAAGAAACACATGACAGAGATAAAATGTGCATGTAAGGTAGTCAAGAAACACATGACAAGGGTAAACTGTACATGTAACGTAGTCAAGAAACATACGACAAAGGTAAATGGTATATGTAAGGTAGTCAAGAAACACATGACAGAGGTAAACGGTACACGTAAGGTAGTCAAGAAATAGACTCTGTAATGTAAGGTAGTCAAGAAACGGAGGCGAGTGTGTTTTCGATGACATTAAAAACATTTAATTTATGACGTTGAATAGAGAAATTGGCCTTATGTAGAGAACGACTGGGCCATAGAAGCAGAGAAAGACAGAGAACATGTATGTGGACAGCTTAAACAACTGGACAATAAATAATAATACAAACAAGAACAACGTCATTAAACTATCAGATGACAGGGGTGTGGAGAATCATGATCGCCGATGTCTGCTTCAGACCAAGTACATGAAGAAGAAAGTTGTATGGTGTTGTCCTATGCTCTATGTACAAGGAGAACAGTTTGACTATCATGTGTGTGTGTGTGTGTGTGTGTGTGTTTTGTGTGTGTGTGTGTGTGTGTGTGTGCTGTTATTTTGTGTGTGTTTAATTTAAACAACGTTTGCTTTACTTAATGCCATCATGCCTTGAATAATGTGAACTTGTTTGATTGTCAATCTATCCCAGATGTCTGCCCGGAGGCTGCCGGAACAATTAAAGGTATACACAGAAACCCCCATCATTGAAGGGAACCCATACCGTATCGTCAGCGGCTAGAACGGACAAACGTTCAGCTCAAATAACTCCAACGTTCTTAGAAATTTAATCGGTTGAAATCTAATGTCATCTTCATGAGTTTAATAAACAACACTAAACATAAAACACGATCAACGTGTTCACGTTTTCAGAACAATTTGTTACTGGTAAATTTAATAACAGAAGACAGGGATGAAGAAATGTGACGATAAATAATCACATGACACTACAGAACATGTCATTGGGGTGATATGCCGATGTTGTTTGCTCTTTGTTGAAATAATTCTACGTGTGGGATTCTTATAAAGGTATAGATTACAGTGTGAGGTTCCTGTGAATATAGTGTAGGAGGTAGAAGTAATCTAGCTAAAGAATTACAAATAACGATAGTTGCGTAAGCCGCTTCAGCAAAATTTTTCCGAATATTCAAATGTTCCGAAGAGTCAAAAGCTGTTATTTATTAGCAATGATCAAATATTAGAGGAATGGAACAATTATACACTGACAAGTAAATAGTAAAGTGCTTAGAGACGTGTGTTGGAAATAAACTTCACGTCATACCCAACATGAAAGAAATACCTTGGTGGATTTCAAGATGGTGTTAGCGTTTTGAAGAGAAAATGATGAATCCACAAATGTCTCAACAGAACAATAGAACCGATTTTCCTATCTGGATGGCGAGCATATTACCACTGCACACATCACTGACAGATCACTGCAGCTCTGCCTCAACCGATAGTTACTAACAGCAAACCCCGCGTTTTGAGATTATTCCTGCTCATCTCACTCTGATTGTTCACGCTAGAAAGCTAATGACAGGCTAAAGATTCATTTCTCCGTGTAAAATCTTCGTGATATAAAGGACGTTCATTTGAAATCCGTTCGCGCTGTACCGCGTGTAATTGCGTACGTTTAACATGATCATGTCATAGTCATGTGATAAGTACTGACCAATGAATAAAAGAGTACGTGCTTATCGTCTCGTGATGCATAGGTTCTGTTTCTGACCGTTGATGAAATGGCCGGGTTGATCAAAAATCCGTCCAAATAAACTTAAAGAGAGGTGATTGAGTTTCTTCCAGAATGAAAGAGGTTGCAGACTTGTACGGTGGACAAAAGAGCATGATTTGATTATTGGAAACACCTGGTATCATCAGCACCCAAGGAGATTATGGACATGGAGGAGTCCTGATCGTAGGAAGATCAGAAATCATATTGATTACATTCTCATCAACAGAAGATTTCGAAATGCCTTAAAAGTTGCAGAAACTATACCAAGCGCAGACTGCTACAGCGACCATAGATTAATCGTAAGCAATTTACATATACAATTAAAGAAAGTCAAATATCTCACCAAGAAACACAAAATTTGATCAACAGACACTGAAGAGAGGGGAAATAAAAGATAAATTCAACGTAGAGGTAAAGAACAGATTCGATGCGTTGTCCTATATAGAAATATTATTTAAAGACGTCAGTGACCAATGGGAAATATTAAAGAAATCAGTCAACAAAGCTGCAGAAACAACCATCCCAAAAATAAAGAAAATAGGACGCAAGAAATGTATGATGGAAGACATCTTAAATTTCATGAAAGTAAGAAAAAATAAAAAGGAAAAATATAAAGAGATTCACGGAAAAATTAGGAAGCTATGCAAAGAGGCAAAAGAAACATGACTTGAGGAAAATTGCAAGGGAATTGAAAACCAACACACACCCGGAATACCAAATTAATGCAAAAAAGACATAATGACATCACTAACAAACGAACACACACATCAACGGGTTGCCTAAAAACTAAAGATGGCAAAATCACAATAAAAAAAGATCAGATTTTACATGCATGGTCAGATTATGTGAAAGACATTTATGATGATACAAGAGAAGAATAATATGATCATCGGATGAAAGACCATCAATTTTGAAGATGGAAGTTCAGAATGATCTTAACCATATGAAAACTGGCAAGACCCCGTGTACAGATAACATCACAATAGAAATGATCAATGCCTTAAAAGAATATGGAATAGACCAAGTCACCAGACTGCTGAACGCAATATACGATACTGGAGATATACCTCCTGAATTATGTAATTCTATATTTATTGCAATCCTGAAGAAATCAAGAGCCTTGGAATGCGATCAACGTCGAACAATTAGTATAATGAGCCATATAACTTAGATTCTGCTGAGAATTATCATGCAAAGAGTTAGGAAGAAAATACAACCCGAAATAGGAGAAGAACAATGTGGGTTTGTAGAAGGCAAGGGCACAGTAAATGTTGTGTATATACTGAGCACAGTAACTGAACGTTCTAGAGCAGTAAACAAAGATCTATGTCTTTGCTTTATTGACTACACAAAGGCTTTCGATAAAGTGAGATATGTCGACATGATAAGGATGCTTGAAGTACTACAAATTGATGGAAAAGACCTTAGACTTGTACAAAACATATATTGGAAACATCAAGCTGCCATAAGAGTTGATGATGAAGTAAGCCAATATCAGCCTATTAAGAGAGGTGTGAGACAGGGATGTGTAATGTCTCCAGATCTGTTTTCCCTGCACAGTGAAAGTATTTTCAGAAATATAGAAGATATGTAAGGAATCAACACTGGGGGACGATACATCAATAACATTAGATATGCAGATGAAACAGTCTTGATTGCAGACAGTGAACATTACCTGCAAAATTTAGTATATGCGGTTGTTGCACACAGTGAACAACTAGGGTTAGAATTGAATAGTAAGAAGACACAGGTTATGATCGTTACTAGGAAGAAGGAAATACCACAATGTGATATACAAGTAAATGGGCGTATTCTTAAGCAAGTGAATCGATACAGTTATCTCGGCACAGTCATAACATCTGATGGGAGATGCCTTGAAGAGATTAGAACAAGAACTGACCAATAAAAAGATATCAATTTAAACGAGAAAAAGAGTGTTGAAGTGCTACATAGAACCTATACTTTTGTATGGATGTGAAGCGTGGACAATAAGCAGTCAAGCTGAAAAACAGCTGATGGCTGTGGAAATTTGGTTTCTGAGGAAAATGCAAAGAATACCATGGGCAGACAGAAAAACCAATGAACAAGTCCTTCAAGGAACAAATGAAGATCGTAAACTGATTAGAGTCATTAGACGTAGAAAGTCAAAAGTTTTTGGGCATGTTATGAGAAGAAATAACTTGGAGAACTTCGTGAAGACTGGCAAGATCGAAGGGAAGAGACAAGGGGAAGACCGAGAAGTAAATACCTGTATGGCTTGGCCACGTGGCATGGTCGAGGCAGAAACACAGAGCTGATCCACGACTCTGGTGATCGAGTGAAATGGCAGAACATGACCGCCCATGCATATCGGCATGGCACATGATGGATGGATTTTCTGAAATGTAGATTTTGCTTGACCTATTCTAACTCTTAATCTTCTAAGCATCTTACATTTGATATGATGGTTTCCTCTAGGTATTGAAACTTATCATCTTGGTTCAGCATTTTCCCTTCTATTGTTATATCCCATTTTGGGTTATTTTTTTCTTTGATATAACAATTGTTTTTTCTCTCCATATTTTCTATATTATACAATATCTAAAAATTGTAGATCTGCATGACCAGCAATCAACACTGTGTCATCTGAATAGCGTAGTTTGTTTATATTAAAACCCCCAGCTAGTATTCATGGCCTCGGTTTGATCTCTCTTATTATTACTTCGCCACACGGATAGACGTGATATGGTAACAGAAAGATGTATACATTATTTTAACCAAGCAAACTTAGATTTATATGATTAACTCTAGTTAAATGTATGTGTATGTTGAAGTGTAAGTGTTGAGAGCAGGCTTTAAACCTCTAGTTGGGGGTTTCTAAATTGCACTTACCACAATTAGAAGGGTCGTGGGGTAAACTGCATGTCTAGTCTCTTCAACACAGATTCTCTCTAAATAGCTCACTACCTATATACCTGATTCTTTGGATATCAGGTTTGTTCAACGTATTCAAAACTATCTTTCAACGAGCCAAAACTAGGCAAACTCTTGCGTATCTGGGAGAATGTCTTCATTTATCACCAAAAGAGGTGTTTTTTTTCCCCAGGTTTAATTCACACCAGTCTGGAATTCTGGGGAATTGAACCAAAACCGCCACCGTTTCGACCGCGAAGGACACAAAGGAGGAGTTATAATACTTACACGAAATACAATACCTTACAGTGAAATATCTGTGATCTCTGACAACCAAACGGAAATTATAGGTGTTGATATAATGATAAAAGACGCAAAAATAAGAATTTACAATCTGTATAGCCCAGCAGATAAGGACCTTACACTCTCTAACATGAAAATAACTGACACAAACTGCATTTTTTTTCGAAGACTTTAATAGTCGTTCAGAAATATGGGGATACCCAGATACTGACAAAAGAGGAGATGAAGTGGAGGACTGGGAAATAGACTCAAATCCCTCATCTACCCCACAAAGCGGATGACACACCGAGCTTCTACTTCAGAAGATGGTTTACGACTTCTACTCCAGATTTAGCTTTCTGCACAGGAGACATTCTCCACAAAATCGATCGCCATGTGCTTGACCAATTAGCAGGTAGTGACCACAGACCAATCAAACGTGTAATGAATATGGAGTATGTTCCACAGGAGCAAAAGCCTTTGCCCCGCTGGAATTACAAACGAGCAGATTGGGACAGATTTGCCATACTAACAGACACATATTGTGAAAACATAAATACACGATATGGCAACATAAAGCAAATGGTGGAAAGTCTTCAGCTAGGAAGACAGCAGAGAGAGAACAAACAACTGACGCGAACATCTATCTCAAAGCCATCTCAGCAAAATATAAAAGAACAGTAAATTAAACAACAAGAGATTGTTGGAGGGAAAAAACAGAAAACCTGAATTTTGACCGGGATGGAAACAAACTATGGAAACTAGTGAAAGCCATGAACAATGAAGGACCTAGAAACAAACAAATAACAATTAAACAAGGAAATGCCTTGCTTACAGGAAAAAAGGCTGCAAATGCACTAATGGAACACTCTACCAGTGCAAACCACATTGATATTACAACCGAACAGAAGAAAGTAATCAAAGACAAACAGATACATCACAGTAATACAGAGACACCAGCAGAATATACGATGGCAAATCTAACAATGGAAGAAATGGAACAGGCAATGAATACCTTAAAAAAGAAGAAATCACCAGGAAAGGATGGAATCACAAATGAAATGCTAATAGGACTAGGTACTGAGGCAAAATGGAAACTACTAGCAGTCCTAAATTAAAGCTGGAAGAGAGGAATAGTCCCCACAGGCATGGAAGGAAGCTATACTAATAACAGTCCAAAAGAAAGGAAAAGACCTGGAAGAACCAAATGGCTATCGACCTATCAGTCTACTTAGCTGTGTAGGAAAATTAATGGAACGCATTATCAATGGCAGGCTAACATGCATCTGGAAGAAAATCGACTCTCATCACCACACCAAGCAGGATTCAGAAAGTACAGATCCACTGAAGATCAAATAACCTATATAGCCCAGGAAATAGAGGATGCCTTCCAAGAGAAAAAGCACACACTAGCGGTCTGGATAGATTTAGAAAAAGCATTTGATAAAGTATGGAAAGAAGGACTGAAAGTAAAACTGCAAAAAATGCATGTTTGTGGGAAAATATATAAATGGATCAGCCACTACCTTGAGAACAGAACTGCCAGGACAAAAGTACAAGGACAAACCAGCAAAATGATGCTGTTGGAGCAAGGTGTTCCCCAAAGAGGAGTTCTTTCACCAACATTAATCCTAGCATATATAAATGACATCACGGAAAGTTTTCCAGCCGAGTACAAACATCCGCCTTTGCAGATGACCTAGCCATATGGAAATCTGAAGAATATATTAGTACAGCAAGCCTTATTAGTGCTAGAGGACTGGTCAAAATCATGGCTAGTGAAGATACGTGAAGAGAAAACAATATGCACAGTGTTCTCCCTCTCAACTAAAACTCAGCAACCTAAGCTGGTATTGAATGGAAAATTACTGCGCCATGAAGAAAATCTAAACTATCTAGGAGTCACCTTTGATCGTCGCCTGACATGGAAGACACAGGTTGAGAAAAATCGAACATGAGCAAGGCAAAGAATGGCAATCATGAAAAAGCTTGCTGGTACAACGTGGGGAGCAGATGAGAAAGTTCTCAAGATGTTATATACTGGACAGGTGAGGCCAGACTGGAATATGGCATTGAGTCCAAAATCAAGGAATGCGAATCATAACTCTATGGACCGCTGAGTGAACTAAAGCAGACTGTTAGATTCATACAAGAGACAACATTGCAGTTATAGACATATTTCAAGCGAACGAAAGAAGAAGAAGAAGAAGAAGAAGAAGAAGAAGAAGAAGAAGAAGAAGAAGAAGAAGAAGAAGAAGAAGAAGAAGAAGAAGAAGAAGAAGAAGAAGAAGAACTGGAAGCCTGAAGGCAACGCCTATTAATGAACTAGAAAAGATCACTTGTTTACAACCAATGCAGGATAGAACAGATAGCAGAGCCCGGCAACAAGCAGAAAAATTTAGAAGATTGACAGACCACCCTATGTATAACAGGTTTAATGGTTTGGAAAGGGAAGACTGCAACTTTGTAGAAACTGCAAAATGAAAGATTAGGGCAGATCCTATACTTAACATATCAACAGTCAAACCCATTTACAATGCACACATGTTCCCAGCTTGGAGACAGCAGCAACTGCCTGAGATGATAGAAAACATTCCTGGTATTGAGAAAAAAGAACACTCAGAATGAAACCGAAAGAAGAAAAATAACCCTAAACTACATAAAAGAACATTACCCAAGCAGCAATTGGACCCATGCATATACAGATGGATCAGCCAAAAATTCAATAGAAAATGGAGGAGGAGGAATTCTCCTAAATTAAAAAAAAATGGAGTGAAAAAAAAAAAAAACACAGTCAGTGCAACATTACAATTTTAAAGTAACTTCAAAGCGGAGATAGAGGCTTTGAAAACTGCAGCAGAAATGCTCTTGGTGGAGGAAAATAAAGAGAAGCAAATAGCTATCTTCACAGATGCAAAGTCATCTGTCACAATACTGAAGAGCAAAAACAGCCTTCCCCTACAGCCCATCATTCACTTACCCCAGACATCACAAGCAAATGCAACATCTCAACACTGATTCGGCTAACAAACATCAGACATTGCAAGCAAACATAACATCTCTACACTAATTCAGTTAACACACATCAGAATGACATCTTTGTGCTCACAAATTAGATTACCTTACCTACCTACCAAAATGGCTACATTTACCAAGGAACCCATAATAAGTTCCCTGTTTACACTTTACAGAATATGTTATGCGTTAATTTGTACCAAGTCACTGGTAACACAGGACAACACAGTATTCCCTATAGACCACATGTTCATAGAACATGTCAATGTTCAGTCTATGATATAGCCACAACCCAACACCACCTATTATGTCTTCAGTCTAATGCTCTACAATTCTCTACCTACTGTTACGCACACCGGCAACTGTTTATCACACACACCGTACTCTTTTCCCTAATATAAAACATATATTGACAGGTTGTATTCCTGTGCTCCACATCTGATAGTACGCTTTACTCCTATACAACAATACACAACATTATGGACCCAGCCACCATAAAACATATAGTTGCCTCAACACAGGGAACTCACTGGACAACTACCACAAACAATGTCCAAGTTTGCATGAAGAATACCAGCACTAATATGATACCATGCAAGTTACAGCATTTTATTAGCATCACAAACTAACAACCAACAAGCAAAACATGCCTAACTATGAAAAGCAACAGACACATATACAATGTGGAATCACCATATTTGTAGAATGTGACAATGTAACACTTGCATACAGAAGAATCACAACATTCACAGAAAGTTAAAGATAAACATGTATTACACAGGAACTCAATTGAGGCACTCCCTGATGCCACTAAGAGAGTTCATAAAATAAAAAACCCATAGTATCAAGTGAAAGTACACAAATTGTGGTGAGAGTGCATCATTCATATTAGATAGAATCAAAGCATAACAATGTTCATGGGCAGAAACAGAATATCAGTACTTATATAATAACCAGTGTACTATATATATTATGTCATTATTATTACACACTAATGTCAACCAGTGTTGTCTAATGCAACCCACCTCAGTGTACTATTCTGTGTTACTAGGCAAAAGATGTACATTTATGTCCGCTTTTCCCCATTCTTTCTGCGGTACATCAGTTATAAATTTTGCTAGCTTGGGATATTTACAGAGGGACAGCACAAAACCAATCACTGCCTATTTAGCCAGTAACATATAGGATAATCATGTAAATTACATCCTCAATAAAATAATCTTGTGGCATCATGGCTGGCATAATATGACTTTAATCCTTACCAAATGTAACCACCACTAATGACCTATCTTCGTATTTCACATCACCAAGCCTGATTGCTTACATCTCTATGTACTAGCCTGTTAAATGTTATTTTCCTAAAGTTTCAGGGACACTAAATCAATCTGTAGAACAGCTCACTTTAGTAATACTTACCTACATTATCTGTTTGTATTTCATGGTTCCTACAAGCTCACCTAACTAACAATTCTTTTCACTCACGCCTGTGGCACATATGAGTTATATTAATTACATATTTTTAACTTAATCAGTTAAAACTTACAGTTTTACCTAGACATTAGTTGACCAAAGATCAGTTCAGGGAATTGTTCCCACATCTCAATACAACAGAACATCGCTTTTGTTTCTATCAGCAAGCCGGACCAACATCTTTCATCAGCACAAATCGAGGTGGCCGACTGCTAACACAAAACTGGCTTCCGATTTCTTTGTCCGTTTGAGTTCCGGCAATGGCCAGGACCATACGGCTTTCACAGAGCAAACCAAGGTGCATCGGTTTGGCACTGTGACATATCCAACCCCCTACTTTTTTGACGTCCCGTCAAAAAGACTATACTATTGTATCTTAAAAGTTAATGTCAAGTAAGTTCATAAAAAAAAGCATTCCTCTTCAGGGACCACATCAAAAAAAGCAAAATCAGTAATCAAGCAAGCAATTAATGACATCTACACATAAACCATCATCAAAATGACTAATGCAAAAAAAAAATTGTCAACTGTCACATCCAAAAACATGATCAATCAAACAAGAAATCAATGACATTTACACATAAACAGTTATCAAAATGACAAATCCAAAAAAATCTATGTCAGCTGCCACCACATCCAAAAACATAATGATCAATCAAATAAGAAATCAATGACATCTACACATAAACAGTCATCAAAATGACAAATGCAGTTACTACATGGAGACAACAATCTCATCAATATATACCTAGACATGCGCCTAAACTCAATAATCATGACAACAACCTTAAAATATGAATGCTTTCCATACACGAATGGTTATCAAGAAGTCCCCTTCGCCAAACATGAATACAAACTTCCTTTTCATTTGGCCAACCATCCACAATATAAAAACACAACCAGTTCCCATTGCAAAGGGAGACACATATTAAGCCAAGGGGGTTCAACTTCCAAAAGAAACCGGTCATCTTCGGTGCCACCGCCCCATAATGGGAACCCCTGGTTCTATCTCCTAACAGTAACAATATTTTTAAAAAAAAATATAGTCCCACCAACCTAATCAGACCTTACCTATAAAGTAAAACACCCCAAAATGTACATCACCAGATAACAAAGATCATGGTCACATGCATATACAGGTCACTTTTACATTGATACCAGGCATTATTCATGAGAAAACTAATATCATAAGCAGTGTAACCAAAAATAGTGACACCAACAGGGAGAAACAGTTTCCTGCCACCCGAGTTTCAGCAGTGTTACACAAACAATTATTGTAAAAAATGTATAATTCCCCTCTTTAACTGTTATCTTGACAACTGTACCTCACACTCCTGGCACACTTAGTGAAAAAGCAGTCACCTTAGACTTCCATGCCCTAACAATTCCCTAGTCAGGGAGCACAACCCTCAACAACAACAACAACAACAAAACTTTCTGTCACCTTTGGGGACCTTGCCCTCGAAACCTAAACTGCTGGTCATATCCCTAAAGAGTACCACTATTTAAAAAAATAGTCTTGTTCTATTCATACATCACTTACAATGTGAAACAGTGTAAATTACATCACCAGGCATCAGTCAATTCCAAATACCAATAATCTCAACACAAAAGTATAAGTCCTACTAACTTTGGTACAAGTTGTTGGTACTAATGACTAAAATAATATCAGTGAGGAGAAATAGCTCTTCTGAAATAAGAGCACCAATCAATACTATAAGAGAAATCATCAAAGATGAACAACACCATCACCTCCTACATATAAATAATTCCACAAACATAAAAGCTACATAAATAATAAACCAGTAACCTTTATATTGGTTACCACTTGCCTTAACTCTGGACATTCAAAACAAAATGTATTTAAAAATAATACTATTTGTCTCTTCTGATCAAACATAAGCTTCCTGTAGCTACTGGGATACCTGGGTGGTTTGTGCTTCTAACACCCTTTACCCTTACACTAAAAAGAACATTTCATAACGTGTCACCTGTAGCCTGAATATAAACACAAAGGACAGTCAACAAAACATTGTTATGTCAATAATATCCCACATCAGCATCCAGTTGGGGTTTCCTGTAAGAACATAACCTAAAATCAAATATGCCCTGTCAAAAATGCACCCTGCAGTTTGATTCCTCACTGCGGAGGGTGGTAATGGCAGTACCACATCACCTAAAGAGACACCCTTTTCATCTGGTCTTCCTGGTGTTCTTACACTCTAAAAGGAACACATGTCATCACATGAACCATATACCTGCAATTATAATGCACAGAAACAGCAAAACATAACTGCTAATTAACTAGCTAAACTAAGGCTGTCAATCCAGAGGACTGGAATTCCTAAATAGCTGAAAACTGTATCACGAAAGTCTATTTTTAACCGCTGTGTCTATTGGAAATAGTCTCTTTCTGGTGGGCTTTCACAATCCCCTTTTGCACAAAGTCACAAGTCGACATATCCGTATGCAGAAAATTTTGGCTCACATCCGTCTTAACGCACTGACCACCGGTCACATCACCCTGATCATTTGTCACAAGTCTAACACTCTCTAACTGGTCGACCACACTGACACAAGGAGACTTCCATTGTCTTCCCTTCCTCCGCTTCTTCCTCCGAAAGAAATTTCCCTGGTTGCCACGAATAACTTTGATCTGGCTATCCGAAGTTGATACTGCACCCACCTGGACTGCTGGGGCGGATCCTTTAGAAGGTTCAACCTGGGGCGGACTCTGTTGTCGCTTAAGGCCCAGCTGGTCTTGGTGGCTTACACTTGAGAACACTTTCATATAATCAACACCAGAGGGGTTCTGAAAAACACTAACCCCTCTCTTCGGACACCTGTTTTGAAGGTGGGTCCGGCTTCTACAAACGTTGCACCTCTCTCGTCGTACCTTGGGTTGTAGTAATGAATCAACTAAGTCCCTCATTCGACCTAGCTTAGCTCGAAGCTCCTCCACCACCACATCATCATGCTGAATGATATTATCATCATCGCTGCGACTAGGCCACACTTTGAGACTGTCATTATCTGGTACTTTTACATATTGGCATGCACAGACTGCTAGAGCACGATAGTTTCAAGTTACAGATTAGAATGTGGCAAAGCATTTTATCCACTGATTAAGAGTCAGGAATATGCGTAATCATTTGTATGTCTCTGCATGGATAAAAGTTCCTTTGAAAATGTTCTTTACAGTTGTATACTCTATAGTACATAGATTATTTGCAGATTTCTAAGCATAGATAGTGAGAAATAGTTCACAATGCATATAAGTTATTTAAACATAGGAATATGAAATTGGCAGAAATGAGTTCTCTACTGTGAAGTATGAATCCGGAGACTGCTCCTTTATTGAGAAAATTTCTAGAATGTGTTTCTGACATGAGTTTGATACTCTACAGTACACATAATATTTATAGGTTACTAGCTGACCCGGCCCGGCTTCGCCCTGACTCTGGTGCGGAGCATCTCATTTAATTCATATAAGTAGTCATATAAGCTCCCGTTCCCGTTCCCGACTATCTGTCTGTCTGTCTATCTATATGTCTGTCTGTCTGTCTGTCTGACCCGGCCCGGCTTCGCCCAGCCCCTGGTGGGGAGCATTTAATTTAATTCATATAAGTAGTCATATAAGCTCCCGTTCCCGTTCCCGACTATCTACTGTCTGTCTATTATTAGAAAGAGCACTTGAAAGATCTTTACATCTTCCCCCAACAATTAACTTGGGTAAATGGAGCGTCTTATTTAATTCATATTCGGCCCCTGCTCCCGTTCCGGTTCCCAAAAAAGACGACCCGGCCCGGCTTCGCCCAGACCCTGGTGGGGAGCCTATCATTTAATTCATATTCGGCGGAGGGAGGAGGAGGGAGGAGGAGGGAGGAGGAGGAGACAGGAGGAGGAGGAAGGGGGAGGGAGGAATGAGGGGAGAGGGAGGAGGAGGGAGGAGGAGGGAGGAATGAGGGGAGAGGGAGGAGGAGAGAGGAGGAAGGAGGAGGGAGGAGGAGGAAGAGGGAAGAGGAAGGAGGAGGAGGAGGGAGGAGGAAGGAGGAGGAGGGAGGAGGAGGGAGGAGGAGGAAGAGGGAGGAGGAGGGAAGAGGAAGGAGGAGGGAAGAGGGAGGAGAGAGGAGGAGGAGGAGGGAGGAGGAGGGAGAAGGAGGAAGGAGGAGGAGGAGAGAGGAGGAGGAGGAAGAGCGAGGAGGAGGGAGGAGGTAGGAGGAAGGAGGAGGAGGGGAGAGGAGGAGGAAGATGGAGGTGGAAGGAGAAGGAGGAGGAGGAAGAGGGAGGAGGAGAATGGAGAAAGAGGAAGGAGGAGGAGGGAGGAGGAGGAGGCAGGAGGAGGAGGGAAGAGGAGAGGAGAGGAGGATGGAGGGAGGAGGCGGAGGAAGAAGGAGGAGGGAGGAGGAGGGAGAATGAGGAGTAGGAGGGAGAATGAGGAGGGGGAGGAAGGAAAGGGAGGAGGAAGAGGAGGAGGAGGGAGGAGGAGGGAGGAGGAGGGAGAAGGAGGAGGGAGAAGGAGGGTGGAGGGAGGAGGTAGAGGGAGGAGGAGGAGAATGGAGTAGGAAGAGGGAGAAGGAAGGAGAGGAGGAGGATGAAGAGGGAGGAGGAGGTAGGAGGAGGAGGGAGAAGGAGGCAGGAGGAGGAGGGAGGAGAAGGGAAGAGGAGGGAGGAGGAGGAGGGAGGAGGCGGAGGGAGAAGGAGGAAAGAGGAGGAGGGAGGAGGAAGAGGGAGAAGGAGGAGGGAGAGGGAGGAGGAGGAGGGAGAGGGAGGAGGAGGAGAGAGGAGGAGGAGGGTATAGGGAGGAGGAGGAGAGAGGAGGAGGAGGGAGGAGGAGGGAGTTCGCCATTCCGAATTCATACTCGTCTAGGTTCTGTGATTTCGGTCCTTCCATTGATTGTTCTTCCCTTCTACATGACTGTAGATAACTTCCTTACACATAAAAAGATGAATTGTTATTGATATTGCAGTGTGACGATTCTGTGTAGTCACGTCATTTTCTTCGCTTTTCCTAGCGTTGTGGTTCAGGGATTCTTTGATCTCTTCTATTTACGTACATATTTAGGGAGGGGGAGGAGGGAGGAGGAGGAAGAAGAAAAACCTATGACAGTTGGCAGCGCTGGAATGAGAGGAAGACGTGTAGAAAATTTCATCTCAATCGGATGGACCGTTCGCGAACGCATAAAGGACATACATACAGACAGAGATTGCCTTTTATATATAAGATGAGCATTGCTAATGAGATATAGGTTCACAATGCCTATAAAAGGTTTTAACATAGGAATATGAAATTGTACAAGCATAGGAAAAATTACAGCGTGGCCTGGCATGGCGCTCAGTGGTAAAAATCAATCAGACTCTGTTGATTTATCATTCTAACTAATTCTTAATTAAACACAATGGTAATACATAAATACGTATTAATAATATAGATTTTAACATACCAATGGCTGCAGAGAATGGTGGTTTTTAGGGTAAAATTGCCTTTCCCCCCACACGGGAAAAAGCTGACGTCTGTCTTTTTTGTTTGTCTGAACCAAAATGGACTACAAGGAACCCTTTGTTTCAAAAGATCGACGACGGTTGGCCAGGTACGTGAACCAAACTAAGGCCATATTTTACTCTAATGCGAAATAAATTGAGCTACCCTACGGGTTAGTTGTTCTGTTTTCTTTTCTTCTCCTACATTAAGTAAGATACTTAAACAGTAATTATTAGAGATTTGTATTTTTAAGGGCGTCAATAGACGGAGGTTAGTAGAGACGTTTTTGTATACCACAATCATCATCATCATCATCATCATCATCATCATCATCATCATCATCATCATCATCATCATCATCATCATCATCATCATCATCATCATCATCATCATCATCATCATCATCATCATCATCATCATCTTAATCATCTTCATCATCATCATCATCATCATCATCCTCATCATCATCATCATTCAGTGGCTAGTGCTCTGTTCAGCTTTTCACCTGTAACAGTCTTTTGAATTGTCCGTCTATCATAAGCCACATGCCTCAACTCTGCTGCTGTCATGTGCAAATCACACTTCAGATCAAGAATCCATTTACAATGTAGTCTGCCTCTTTTCGATTTTTCCTATAACCTCTCTCCATAGTTATCTTTTAAAGACATTCATGTTTCTTTTCATGCCCAAAATATTTCAATATGGAGTTGCATGATACTCCAAGTTAAGCTGATTGGCTATTTACTCTTAAAATTACACAACTGATGATTGTGCCAGTTTTCTGTTTAATGGAGAGATGAGCAAGTGAGTAGCTGACTTTTCTGTACTGATTTGAGCATACGATCTCATCTCATCTCATATCATCATGTTCCTCTTGTACCTTGCGGTGTCGAGGTGAAGTAGAAACAGCAGATGAGTGCCTGCTTATGGGCTTCATGTATCGATATTTTTGACTCTGTTATCGACTCTGTTATTTGACTATCGATATAATATTGACGCTGTTATTCCCTGTGTCCATCCTTTACGTGGTCGGCCTTTTCCTCTGCTTCCCACTGGTCTGTACATCATTGCTTGTTGTGGTATACTGTTAGTTGGTAACCTACTTGCATGGCCAAACCATTTGACTTGCTGCCTTCTAATAAAATCTAGTGCAACTACAACCCCCACTTTAGTCCTGATTTCTTCATTTCTGATCTTATCTCTTACCAACACAGAACTGGCACTATTAGCCACCGAACGCTGATGCTTATGCTGGGGGGGGGGGGAGGATCTGAGCACATGTGGACCTGTCCGGAGTGCAATGAAGATACCCCAACTGATAACTGATAACTGATCTTATCTCGTCTTGATACATTGAGTATTCTTCTCAGGAAATCTCATTTCTTTTGTTGCGATTTTTCTTTTCTCGTTGTCTGTCACTGTCCAGGTTTGGCATTGGTAACATAGAGTTGATTGAAAAATGGTGTTGTAAAATGCTTTTCTTAGTAGTTATTGATACCCATGTTCTTTCTTGGTCCCTCACTGGATTCGTACTAGATACTAGCTCCAAGCCACTCCAATTTATGCCACAGTGTCAGAGTCTTGCTTACAGCAATGACACTGGCTGGAATCTTTCACTGCTGATGTATCAGCTTCCAACTGTTTAATTTTCAGTTGTATTTCAAGTTCTTCTCTCTTCGTTCTTGCATTCCTTTCAAGCTCTTCTCTCTTGCTCTGGGCAGAGATCTCAGCTTTCTTTATTTCGGCCTCTGTTTCTGCTTGTTTAATTTTGGCATCTATTTCTGCCTGTTTGGTTTTGGCAGCTAACTCAGATTCTGCCTGTTTAGTTTTGGCATCTAATTCTGCCTGTTTGGTTTTGGCCTCTAATTCTGCCTGTTTCAAAGCAGCGTCTGATTTTCTAGACTCATACTCTAATTCTGCCTTTCTTTCCTCTCTTTCAGCAGCTTCATCTTCACGTTGAATATAGTCTGCATAGTTTGTCTCACTCCATTTAGTCAACTCATCACCAGATAACTTTAATTTCAAACCATATTCGATGAAGTCAATCATTGTAGATATGATGAAATATATCCAATACAATGAATGTACACAAAACGTTAATTAAGGTGTTAGTAAATAGTGTGTACAGGATTTATCAAATACAACCTGTGCCTAAGCCTACACACAAAAGTATATGTGGAAAAAAATAATATTTAAGTGATCTTTGGAGCTCTGGAGGACGATAGAGAACTGTTCCAGACAATGGCTGCCTAAACGTTACTACTCGGAAAAAAATGGACTTCAATTCGTCACTTCGGATGACACAAAAACCTGTTGCTTTTGGAAGAGAAAACTATTAGGACATGTATGTTTATGTGGTGTATGCGTTGTCAACTAAGTTTTGTAGGTTTGTGTGCTGTCAAGTATGTTTGTTACGTACTGTCGTCCGTTCAAAACATTCAAACACTTTCTTTCCAAAACTTTCCGCTTACCCACACGTTCAATCCTATTTTACAACTGATTAAAGATGGATGACACACTCATGTTTACACTTATGGTTCAAATAATCCAATAATCCAATAAGGACGATGCATCCACGTTTACACTGCTCAAAAACCGGACGAAAGCACCCACGTTCACACTTGTCAGAGTCTTGCTTACAGCAATGACACTGGCTCGTATATACCAACATGTGTGATACAAAATACGGTCACAGAATGACTTAACGTGACGCACTACGCTTACAATGCAAACACTTTATTCACACATCTCACTTGTCGCAACAATTACATGTATCATACAATGCAATAATACATTCAATAAATATATCAATACACTACTACACAACTCACAGGCGCACAGTCATATCTTCTCACAGGCGCGCTCTCTCTCTCTCTCTATCACACACCCAAGTATACGAGCCACATTCAATCACGCCTGTCTCCGTCAACACTCCCAAGCCGTCTGGCGGCTAACCGCTGTGAGTCTCACTACGCGGGCCTGCGTCACTGCGTGGAGATCATGTCTCGCATGCATTCATCGAGTGGCCCTTCCTGACACAGTGTGGTTAGCGTCGCTCACTGGTAGACCCCTGGCCGTATTCGCCAGGCGTCATAGACGACGACGCAGTAGAACTAATGGGGAGATTATGACAACAGCCTTCAACATATGACTTCTCCTTTCATGTCCATTTCACCGTCTGTGTTGTCAAACAACGTCACTCCCTTGTTTACGTTGGCGCGAACTCGTGCCTATGCGTGCTTTTACTTCTCGGGTTTTCCCGATCTTGTCTAACCATCATCATCATGAGTAAATACTATGTAGCAGCCTAACGCATTCTCTTTCTCGCCAATTCCCACATTCCCTCCCCCCCCCCCTCTCTCTCTCTCTCTCTCTCTCTCTCTCTCTCTCTCTCTCTCTCTCCTTCTCGTCCGCTCTGTCTCTCTTTCTCTGTCTGTCTGTCTGCTGACTCTCTCTCTATCGTCCACTTTCCTCATTGCGCTCTCTCGACAAAAGTGGAAGACGATGATGATGTATCTAGGACCACGGATATCTACAGATGACTACAGGTGACAAGATAGCTTAAGAGCAGAATAGGAAAAAGCAGGAGCCATTATCACGACATGCCACTAGCCACCCAACGCGCTCTCTTTCTCGAATGTTCTCACCTTCCCTCCCTAGCTCTTTCTCTCTCTCTCTTTCTCTCTCTCTCTCTCTCTCTCTCTCTCTCTCTCTCTCTCTCTCTCTCTCTCTCTCTCTCATGACGGCAACAGGGGAGGCGCTGTATTTCTATGCTTCACATCAAAATTGGAAGCTGAAGATGATGATGGTGAGGATGATGATGATGATGCTGATGATGCTGGTAATCATGATGATGATGATGCTGATTATAAGGATGATGATGATGATGCTTTTGTTGGCGGTGCTGGGTGATGATTATGTGCGAGCTAATGATGAAAACCAATGCAAAAAGATGATTAGTGAGGCAGCTATATTTACCTTTGTCCGTTTGTAATTTTGATGTTTTGGTCCGCGATGGTAGACTTCTCTTCTCGCTTTTCAGTCTAGGAAAGAAGAAAAACCACATGTTTAGTTACTTGTGCCACAGTATCTACATTACAAATACATCACTACAAAAAGTCAGCTATATTAGAATCCATACGTTCAGACACAACAGCATAAGGCATAGCTTCGACCTATTTGGCAGCAGATCGTCTTGTTTTTTATGTCACGAATGCCGATCGTGCAGAAACCACTGGACAATTCGCTCCTTGAACCACAACCACACAAAAAGAAGGCTGGGGTTGACTGTGATGTCCTGTAAATGTATTGACGATTTACCGTCGTGTAAATGATATGCGTTAGACCTGACTGCGACGTCCTGTAAAAGACATCTATATTACGAGCTATGACCGCCCACGCTTACCGATATGGCACATTATGATGCTGTTGATGGCACAAGATGATGATGGTACGGCTACTTTATTGCGCCACGTGTTACAGTTCAGATAAAAACTAGCATAGAGGGTCGGTACGCCAAAGATAACGGTCAGAAACCCGTTTTGCCCGCGGTCGACATGACACACGATGATGACTCGATGTTCTTCGCTTATATGTGTTGTATATAGTCTAATTGGAGGTATAGACAATTTATCAGCGTAGCTTTGGTCGAAGTTGTTTTAATTTCAATCAGAAGAAACATAACTACACAGCAATTGTGCTGAATTTTTATTCTCTATTTTTTTTCTTCTGGTGAATAAAATATACACTATTCTAACTGTACCATACTTAAAGGCACGAAGTGCCTTGCTTGACCCCGCAGTGATATATTTACATTACTGAGCAGTGACCGCAGTGCGAATTAACTGATTAGCGGTCTGCTGCCTGGTATTCAATTAACGTCGCCGGCTTCAATGGCTATCCCAAGTAGAAATCAACGCTCGCCAGATCTGACTAAGAAAGAATGCTTGCACAGAACAAATAGCGATTCCCAAAACTAGATTTACGAAGGCTCTTATATTTTAGTTGTCTTTCAAATGGTTAGAATGTTATATATATATATATATATATATATATATATATATATATATATATATATATATATATATATATATATATATATATATATATATATATATATATATATATATATATACTAGCTGACCCGGCCCGGCTTCGCCCAGGCTCTGGATGGGATCTATCTATCTATCAGTCTGTCTGTCTGCTTGTTTGTCTGTCTGTCTGTCTGTCTGTCTGGCTGACCCGGCCCGGCTTCACCCCGTCCCTGGTGGGGAGCATCACATTTAATTCATATAAGTAGTCATATAAGCTCTCCAGTTCCCGACTATCTGTCTGTCTGTCTATCTGTCTATCTGTCTGTCTGTCTGTCTGACCCGGCCCGGCTTCACCCAGTCCCTGGTGGGGAGCATCTCATTTAATTCATATACGTAGTCATATAAGCACTCCCGTTCCCGACTATCTGTTTGTCTGTCTATCTGTCTGTCTGTCTGTCCCGGCCCGGCTTCACCCAGTCCCTGGTGGGGAGCATCTCATTTAATTCATATAAGTAGTCAAATAAGCTCCCGTTCCCGACTATCTGTCTGTCTGTCTATCTATCTGACCCGGCGTGGTTTCGCCCAGCTCCTGGCGCACAGTAACTTAAAAGAATGTCCTTCCACACACCATTCATTATTTTTAATGAAAACTGTTTTTAATCACCGACATGACAGTTGATAAGTTCTTTAAGCAGAAAAAGATGGGTTACAATGTTATGCATTATGCATTATTTTTATGAAAACTTTGAAAATGCCTTAAAGATTATATCATTATTTATTATAACTCATATGCCTGTAAATAACTATAGACAAAGAGTTTATAAATCTTTTTGGGGGGGGGGGGGGGAGAACCCCATTTCACAGTATTTTAACAGGCGTGTTAAAAGATGTGTTAGAAAATTTTCACTATTTAA
>OY992889.1:61114188-61146688 GCA_963921405.1 Cepaea hortensis | reverse complement strand
TAAAGACAGATAGAAAGAAAGAAAGAAATAAAGACACAAAGATAGAAACAAGGCCGCTTGGTATATTTTAAGACTCCCTGTCAGCATTTAGACTTTGGACATTTCATCACTCGACAGTAATTTCACATAGTTGAACTTTGGGTTACCTTTTACCTGTTGTAAGTAAGATTTTTTTTCGGTGCAATGAAGGGAGACAATTTATTCTGTGTGCCCGTGGAAATAACTGGGCGTATTATTTTATTATTAGAAATGGTTGTAGGAAACACCTGGTTTAAACAGCATCCTAGTAGATTATGGTCATGGAGGAGTCCAGACAGCAGGATTAAAAACCAGATAGATTACATCTTGATTAACAGAAGGTTTTGAAATGCGTTAACAGTCGTAAAAACAGTTCCAAATGCAGACTGTTACAGTGATCACAGATTAATTACAGGTACATTGAGAGTAAAGTTAAAGAAAGTTAAGTATATAGCAGGAAACCCTAAATATGACTTGTGCAAAGTGAAAACTGACAAAGAAATACCAGATAATTTTAACACAGAAGTAAAGAACAAATTGATTTATTGTCTGATCTAGAGATCCTATTTCAAGATGTAGATGATCAATGGGGAATGCTGAAGAATTCAATCAGTTGTGCAGCAGAAAAAACTATTCCAAAATTAAAGAAAGTGGGCGGTAAGACATGGATGACTGAAGAAATTTTACAACTAATGGAAACAAGAAGACAGAACAAAAATAATCCTGCCATTATGAAGAAATTCACAGAAAGGTCAGAACCTTATGTAGGGAGGCAAAAGAAACATGGCTTGAGGAAAACTGCGAAGAAATTGAAAAACAACACAACAGTAAAAATGCAAAACTAATGCACAAAAGAATCCAGGAGCTTACTAATCAAAGAACAAGTACATCAGCAGGCTGCCTAAAGACAAAAGATGGAAGAGTCATACTAGACAAAGATCAGATCTTACATGTATGATCAGATTAACTGAAAAAACCTTTATGGCGACAACAGAGACGAACACTACGATGTTCAAAATAATAATGAAGGACCAGCAATTTTGAAGATTGAGGTTCAGAATGCTCTTAACCATATGAAATCTGACAAGACCCCCGGTTCAGACAGCATCACAACAGAAATGATTAATGCTTTAGAAGAATATGGAATAGATAAAGTTACCAGTCTGATTAATACAATATATGATACTGGAAATATACCTCATGAATTATGTAATTCTGTATTTATTGCAACCCCAAAGAAATTAGGAGCCTTGGAATGTGATTAACATCAAACAATTAGTATAATGAGTCACATCACAACGAATTTGCTAAGAATTATCATGAAAAGAATTAGGAGTAAAATACAACCTGAAATAAAACAAGAACAATGTGGGTTTGTAGAAGGAAAGGGTACAGTAAATGCTGTGTATTTACTGAGAACCTTAATTGAACGATCTATAGAAGTAAACAAAGATCTGCACATTTGCTTGATTGACTTCACAAAGGCTTTCGATAAAGTGAGACATGTCGACATGATAAGGTGCTTGAAGATCTACAAATTGATGGAAAGGACCTTAGACATGTAAAAAACATATATTGGAAACAACAAGCTGCCATAAGAGTTGATAATGCAGTAGGCCAATATCAGCCTATTAAGAGAGGTGTGAGACAGGGATGTGTAATGTCTCCAGATCTGTTTTCCCTGTACAGTGGAGGTATTTTCAGAAATAATGAAGATATGGAAGGAATCAACTTTGGGGGACGGTGCATCAATAACATTAGATATGCAGACGATACAGTCTTGATTGCAGACAATGAACGGGACCTGCAACATTTAGTAGATGCAGTTGTTACACACGGTGAACAACGAGGGTTAGAATTAAATTGTAAAAAGACACAGGTTATGGTCGTCACTAGGAAGAGCGAAATACCACAATGTAATATACAAGTAAATGGGAATATTCTTCAACAAGTGAATAGGTACACTTATCTCGGAACAGTAATAACATCTGATGGGAGATGCCTTGAAGAGATTAGAACAAGAAACGCCATGTCTAAGGTAGCCTTTAGCGAGTTGAAAAACATACTGACCAATAAAAAGATGTCAATTGAAACGAGAAAAAGAGTGTTGAGGTGTTACATAGAACCTGTACTTTTACATGGATGTGATGCTTGGACAATGGGCAGTCAAGCTGAAAAACATCTAATGGCTGTAGAAATGTGGTTTATGAGGAAAATGCAAAGAATACCATGGACAGCCAGAAAGACCAATAAACAGGTCCTTCAAGAAACAATCGAAGATCTTAAACTGATTAGAGACAATAGACATAGACAGTCAAAATTTGTTGGACATGTAATGAGAAGAAATGCATTGGAGAACTTGATAACAACGGGTAAGATCGAAGGGAACAGACCAAGAGGAAGACCTAGAGGCAAATACCTGGATGGCTTGGCCACATGGCATGGTCGAGACAGGAACACTGAGCTGATCCACGACTCTGGTGATCGAGTGAGATGACAAAACATGATCGCCCACACTTACCGGCATGGCACATGATGGATGGATGGCTTATTTTATTACGTATTTTTATGATTATCTTAGCAAGTTATTACTTATATTATTGATAATAATATTTTTATATTCAGATTAACATTCTACGTTATACATACTAGACACATAGCCATTTACTATTTTATCACAATTAATATTTTAATGATAATGTTTGCCTCGCTAGTCTTTTTTAAGCAGATCTTCGCTTATCGCTTAAAGTTGATACATGGGTACCCTATATGGACACCTGCCGAATGTTAGTAACTATCATTCTGAGCCGTGAAATTTTATTCATGCATCCAACTCTGGATACACGAGGTAACTCGAGTGATGGAATAAATCATATTCCAATCTGTCATATTGACCTCAGTCTCCTTATCGAGGGGTTAGATATCCTCGCGCGCGAGCGGTGGTGTGGGCTGCGCGGTGACGTGGGGCGGACCGGGGCGTATCGGCGCGAACTGGATCGGGCACGGGGTTTGGCACCGGGTAGGGGGTACCCATGGACCGGAAGTCAACCGGATGTAACCCAAAATACTACCCGCCAATATTTGAAAAATAAAGTCACCGTATGTGCAGTTTCGTGACGTCATGTGTAGGTGCTAGACTCTTCGTATAGTTAAAATATGACGTCACTACGAAGGTGCTGCGCCTGATTTGATAATCCATTTGCATATTTTATACTACTTGTGTGCCGTTTAAAGACTGCATGTGAATAGAAATCACGCAAGCAGTCCCGGAAGCCGTGGCCACTGGTCAGGGTGTCAGCTTCCCCAATGACAAACCGGCACTGCGAGAACCTACGTATTGGGAGCTCTTACAAATTAGGCAATATGTTAAAGATGATCATGTCCCTTAGTAGCTTTGTCTCCTGGCAACCAATGCTAGGCCCAGTCCGCCACTGCCCCCTAGTATCACATGATACATACAACTATATAAATCACTCGTCTATGAATGTGAGAACTGGACACCTATCACAGGCACATCACCCGAGATTCCAAATGTCGGGTACGTGTCCATACGGTCATACGAAAGCAAACCGACAACTTGTGTTTGTTATGTCAATAAGAGGCACGGTTTGTCTATTACTATGTGGTAAACGTAATGCATAGGAGGAATATCAATTGTTGAGGAACCATTGATGTCACTAAGACAGCACATCAACGGGTATTGATTGGCATTCATATAAGTAGAAGAAAAAGTAGAGGTTAAAGGTCGTTACTAGTTAAGCAAGGAGGGGGTTTTCATGGCCAGGTGGTCCCCGCGCTCGGAATCCGTCATTTAATTCACGAATGCGATTATTTTAAGACCCAGGATCTACTAATTCATGCTCTTTGTCAAGCTACCGACAGGCCGCTCTGAGCCGGCACTTCTGCGCCGCACGCAACGAAGCGTGTTAACGGTCTTGGGATAGGTGTTTCAATTAATTTAAGAAATAAATGCGTAGTTTTAGTGCAATGATAAACGATGTTGAAGTTTAGTTTTCATGTTTTAAATATTCATTTGCAAATTTCTAACTGACTTGGCTTCACAATATGTTTCCACCCACATGCCTGCAGCGTTGACTCTGCTTGTCTGATTGATTGACTGATTTAGGAATCGACATGACAGCATTCGGGGCATTCCCATAAGTGCCCCGTCCCCATCATCAGCAGCCAGCGAAGAGTTCCAACACTAATAGTACCAGTAGCAATCTGGTTATAAGTCCGTCTCGCCTTTCCTCTGAGCGTTAAGCGTCGGCCAGATCCCCTCGTCACTCCTCGCTGTCTCATTCTTGCCAGACCATGGTAATCCATTTGCTCCTCCGAGATGTGCACGTGCTCCCACAAGGCCGCAACCACATCTGCCTTGTCATGTATCAATACTCCACCAAGTTCTGCAGAGCCAGTCAATCTGTCCGCCTGTTCATTTCCCAGCACACCGGCATGCGCCGGAGAAAAGATCCAGGCGATGCTTGTCACCCTTGACCTCCGAAGCGAAGCAAGCCACTCAGCACGAAGCCTGCCCGTGCCCACCCTCGTCAGCATGCTTTCTGAGTCAATTACAATCACGGTGTGTGTGTGTGTGTGTCGTATTCTCCATCCAGCGGAGAGCCGCGGTCACTGCCTCCACCTCCATTCTTAAGCTGGATGTTGTGGTATCATATGCCAGGCTCTCCTGCCCCAAACCTCGACCATTAGCTTTGGCTATGAACCCCCAGCCACTTCTCTCACCTCTTGACACCGAACCATCTGTGTAGATAATCACATCACCCGAGTGATCATTGTCCTGAATTAGTTCCTGGATTTCCACTTCCGTGGCTCCTGCTGGCCACTCCCTGCACTCCCGGCTTAATGTGATTATAACTCTGCACAAGTCTGACTGCTCCGCTGGCACTCTGACCCACTCCTCTCCACGCCTAATGTTCTCCAAGGGGCACACCTGTCTGATCGTATCCTCCGCCTGAGCCATCCATGATTCCCCTCTTATCAGTCGCTGACCCTTAATTGCGTCCAGCGCCTCATGCAGTGGGTGGTCTGTGTCTGCAGCTACTCTGAGGTATGCCTTCGCCTGCATCACCTTGAGCCTACCAGCAACAGTCGGCAGACCAAGGATGTAACGCATACACACTACTGGGGTGTCTCTAGTGCATCCCAGAATGACCCGCATAGCTTCGTTCTGTATGCGCTCTAACTTCACCAGCTGACTCTCTGAGACAGTGAGCAGACCTAATCCATAATCAATTACTGAGAGTATCAAGTGCTGGTATAGTGTGAAAAGCATTCTCTGCTCTGTGTCCATTGCAGCCATAGTTTTAAGTGCACTGAGTCCCCTTTGAGATCTTGTCACAACCGTCTCCACATGGACCTTGAAGGATAGGCTCCTGTCAAATGTGATCCCCAGACACTTCAGTTTGTTCTCTCTGCTGACATTTTTACCATCTATCGCGAGGCTTGGGACATCAGCTCTTCCAATCCTGTTGTCCAGAGAGCACCACAAAACAGCCGCCTTTTCCAGGTGGATGACAGCACTCATTTCTGTGCACCAGTCAATCACTTTATCTACTGTCGCCTGTAACTCCTGGGCTGTTTGCTCCCTATCTCTCCCCTGCCTATATGCAAGAATATCATCTGTAAATGTTAGTATTCTTCCAACCCTTGGTGCTTCTAGGTTTGCAATCTTGCTCGTATACACATTAAAGAGCACCGGTGAGACTGCAGATCCCTGTCGCAGTCCCGGGGTTAACATATGTGGCTCTGAGGTCCATGCACCCAGACGGAGTGCAACCCGACGAGAGTACAGGACGGCTGCTATCCAGTTCACCAACCAGGGATTGACCCCCTTCTCCATCAGTGCGGTCATCAAAATATCATATCGAACTCTATTGTATGCATCCTCGAGATCAAACGCTACCGCCATCGTTTCCTGTCTACTCTGGAACCCCTCATAAACATCAAAGGCAAAAGTGGCTGAATTTGACCAGGTATCTTTTCCTGGCCTGTAGCTCCTCAGGCCTCTCGGAAGAAGCTTCCCCCTTTCCAAACAATCCTGCAGCTTAACAGCGACTATCTTCTCTAAAACCTTCCCAAATGTATTTTGAAGGGTGATGATCCTAAAGCCGCTAAGCTTTGACTGATCCTTGAATGGTTTTGGGAGAGGGATGAGATAGATGTGCACCCAATTCTGCGGTACTGATGCTGTCCTAATGCTCTGGTTAAAGCAGTCGGTCATCTCCTCCAGGTCTGCATCGCTCAAACCCATCATGTGGCCATACCTGACCCCATCTGGCCCTGGTGCCGTGTCTTTTGCCTTTTTCAAAATGTGTTTAACATCTTCCACCCGTATGATGTCTTCATACTGCATATTCTTCGTGGTGCCAGATAACTACTCTCTAACTGCATCCCTGGTGTCCGGATCATTATGATTGGTCTGCTCTAAACATCTCTGGAGAAACGCCTCCCCTTTCTCTTTGTCTGTTGTCACGCGACAACCATCATCTCTATAAATTGTTCCCACTGTCATATGCCGATCTTTTCTCTGCATTTGCCTGTGCAGTTTCCAGAATTTTCGCAGTGTTTTATCACCTCCGATCTCCTTCATAAAACATTCCCATTTTGCTTTTTTGGCCTCTGCAGCACAGCGCTTGAAAACCTCCACCTTGTCTTTCTTGACGTTATCCGATGTGTCCACTTCCTCTAGTGAGCTTCGAAGTGTCTGTCGCACTTTCTTTAGCTGCTTCACTGCAGTTCTCTTTGCTTTCCAAGCATGGTCTACTTCTGGGGTCCACCATGGGGGTTGCATAAAGGGAGTTTTAACAGTGCTGTTGCATGCCCCTTGTCTGAGGCGTCCAAGAAGGCAATCAGTCCACTCATACCGGAAGGTCTTGCTCGCTCTCCCAGCTTTAGCTTTCCTAGGTTTAGAGATCAGGACTGAGCATGGCATGTAATCACTCACATGGTCATTCAAAACAGACCACTTTACATCAAGGACTGATGACTGGGAGACAAGTGCCAAGTCAATAGCTGTGTCTGCATCGCCAGGACTCATTGCCATTCTTGTCGACCTACCATCATTTATGCAGACCACATCGGAGTCCACCATGGCATCCGCAAGGGTAATTCCCTGCCGGTTTTCTCCACTACTGTCCCAATCTCTGTTCCTTGCATTGAAGTCTCCACATATGAGTAGCCTGTCACCTGGTAATTCCTCCAGTTCCTTAAGCCAGTCCCAATGTTCCTTTCTGACAAAACAGTCCACTGTGGCATATACATTTATGATGTTCCAACGTAAGCCACCAATCTCTATTTGTATACCCTGGACCTCTCTTGCACTGTGATTCCACTGGCTCAAGTCAAGTACCACATGCTTCACTCCTTCCTTCACCAGCAGACCTTGTCCATCTCTCTTCTGCCCAGTAGGGTTTATATAACTGGCGTACCCAGGGCAATGGTATGTGTCTGTATTTAGCTCCTGGAGCAAGAGGACGTCAAAATCATATATTAATCTCTCCAATACAGGACCTCTCTGTCTAGCACTGCGACAATTCCAGTATCCCACTCTTACATAGTTGAAACCTAGTCTCTCCACTTTTCGTCTTGTTCTCCTGGCGCCTGCCCTCCTATTTCTATGCCGTCTTCTCACACCATTTCCTCGCCTTCTCCTCCTCACTCTCTCTTCGCTAGCTTCTGAGGGATGTGTCAAGCGCAGAGCACGTGCTCCGTAGCTCCGGCGACGATTCCCGTGTTTAAATAAATCCGTAGGCATAGTTTGGATATTGCAGGAAATAAACGGTCACCCTAGCATTGCCTGCTTGCTAGGAAAAGGGACAGGGGATGTTCCGCAGGAGTCCATATGCCTGGTGTCGCCCCGCACGCCTGCCAGACGTCCAACGTTCACGACCAGTTAACCCATGGCCATCCAGTTCCTCGGCACGCTGGTCCATCTTGAACTTGGTGGTTTATATTTGGAGTTTTCCGTCTCCTCTGATGACTCTGCTTGTTTATACAGTAGACATGACGGAGTCATATCCTATGTTTGGATGCAATAAATATGGCTACAACCTCTACAATCCTCTAAATCCTAATCCTCTAAAAAGTACTGGAGAGTTTTGGTCATAGACCATAACTTAAGGAAGGGAAAATCCCAACTGCACCTCCCCGTGGTAGAGGATGGAAACACACCACGGTGTGGCTAACACAGCTCTGGGGACCGAGTATCCACCGGAATAAGTGGACAACTCTGCAGCTGAGCAGAGCAGGGCACTCACTTGTCCTGACAGTCGGAAATGGCTGTCAAAGGCAGAGTTAAAAGACCACCATGTGAATGTGGAAGGCAAGGGGAAACCACCACATTATATTCCCAAGATTTCATGGCGACACACATTTCAGAAATAGTGAACGACGTTAATGGCTGTCCTAGGACATCCTCGTCCGGTAGGGACAGTCATGGGCCACAGGTGACACCAGACCGCCATCCAGCTACTGATGGCAAAACTAAAACAATAACTAAACTAAATAAATTTAGAGTAGGAACATGGGGAAACCACCACATTATATTCCCAAGATTTCATGGCGACACACATTTCAGAAATAGTGAACGACGTTAATGGCTGTCCTAGGACATCCTCGTCCGGTAGGGACAGTCATGAGCCACAGGTGACATTAAATGCACCATTTAACATTCCATGTTCCTACTCTAAATTTATTTAGTTTAGTTATTGTTTTAGTTTTGCCATCAGTAGCTGGATGGCGGTCTGGTGTCACCTGTGGCTCATGACTGTCCCTACCGGACGAGGATGTCCTAGGACAGCCATTAACGTCGTTCACTATTTCTGAAATGTGTGTCGCCCTGAAATCTTGGGAATATAATGTGGTGGTTTCCCCATGTTCCTACTCTAAATTTATGCATTTAAGCACATTAAATGAGCTAGGAAAGTTAAACAATGTTCTAAGAGAAATGGAAAACATGAAAATGAATATACTAGGCATAAGTGAGATGAGATGGAAGGGATCTGGCAAAATTATAACCGACAAACACACAATAATTTATTCTGGAGGCGACACACATGAAAAAGGTGTAGGAATAATATTTGATGAAAATACAGCCAAATCTATGACTGGATACTGGTGCATTTCAGATAGAGTTAAAATGGTCAAAATCAAAGGCAAACCAATAGATATAAATATTATACAAGTACACCAACAACAAACAGTAGTGATGAAGATATACAAAACTTTTACGATGAAGTTGAAATGGCAATAGCCCAAATTGGATCACAAGAAATAAAAATAATACTGGGGGATTTTAATGCACAAGTAGGAAAGGGAAAAATAGAGGATATAGTGGGGAATTACGGTTTAGGTACAAGAAATGAAAGAGGAGAGAAACTAATAGACTGGGCAAATATTAATGATATGATAATTGGAAACACATGGTTTAAACACCATAAAAGACGACTATACACATGCAAAAGCCCTGATATGAAAACACGCAACCAAATTGACTACATACTTATTAATAAAAGATTTAGAAATGCTTTAATTATTGTAAAGACAATGCCTGGTGCTGACGGTAACAGTGATCATGTACCACTATGTGGACAAATAAAAGTAAGATGGTTAAGAAATTGAGACTTAATAAAGAGGTTCTGAAAGTAGATAAAGACATTCAAGAACAATACAGAGTGACTGTGAAAAATAGGTTGTCAGGGTCTTAAACCTGGCTCGTTAAACCTAACACATGTGAGACAGTACAAGTACAATGTGATTTGACTTGAGACTCAACGACACGAAGTTTCAATGGATTTATTTACAGATCACATGCAATACGATCTAGAGATGATCATTACAATCTTCTTCTTCTTCTTCTTCAGCTTTCCGAGCCATTGAGGTTCTTTGCTGCAAATACAATCCGTCTCCATTCGTCTCTCTGGTGGACCTTCTCTTGCCAGTCGTTGATTCCAAGTGCTTGTAGGTCTGTACATGTATTATCTCTCCACCGTCTTCTTGGTCTACCTCGGGGTCTACGGTCATTTATTTCCTGAGTGTAAGCGAGTTTTGTTTCCCTATTATCTTCCATTCTTTCTATATGCCCCAGCCATTGTAGTCTATTAGCCTTCATGATACCAGTGATTAGCGGAGACTTAAACAGATCATAAATGTCTTTGTTACTTCTTCTTTTCCACTCTCCACTTTGTGTATCCCTAATGGGTCCAAAGATGCGTCTTGAAATTTTGTTCTCAAAGGTTTGTAACAAGGCTTCGTCTCCTTTCGTTGTACTCCAGGTTTCAGAGCCATACAGCACAACTGGTCTGATCAGTGTTTTGTATATTGTGATTTTGGTGTTACGAGATAGCGCCTTTGATTTTAGTAGATGTTGTAGTGCATAGTATATCTTATTTCCAGAGTTGATTCTAGTTTGTATTTCTTCCCTTATGATGTTGGAGCAGTTGGATCATTACAATACATAAGTTATAACAATACACTTACAGGCAACCCACAGCTTACAGTCTATCTCACAAGATGTACAAGCACTCGACTTTCGGGCACAGAACTACACGAAACCTTTCTCTCATCATACGTCCAGTCGAGTCCGAGTCCCAGAGCTGTCTGGCTATTTCTCGCAACGCGCCTGCCCACCTGAAGTGGCTTCACGAGGCCTGCGTGCGTCCTGCTTTGTCCTTGCCTGACCGCTGGCTGTCTCGTCAGCCAGCAACCTCGCAGGCAGGTAACTAATACTCGCCTGGCGGGCGTAACGATGTTACAGCATCCCCGCTAGGGACTATTCGCCTGGCGGGCGTAACGATGTTCCTGCATCTCTGCTGGCAATACTTTAGACTCTGACATGCTCCCCCGGGGCTTCTTCATGAAAGATGTCATCTTTCATGTATACTCTATATACATAGCGAGTTAATATTTTAACCTTGTCAGAGTCAACCCTTCTGTTATATACATTGGTGTAGAAATACATAAGAATACACATCTTGGCATAGAAACACATAAGACATGGACATTGTATCTAAAGACATGTAGTGTTCAACCTTTAACACTTGTCAAGTTTCATCCTCTCGATGGCTGATTACCTTAATTGCATTATTGACCCAGTCAGATCGGTAGTAACAGCTTCCCAAGCAACTACCTCGCAGCCTTTCAAAAAAAAAAGTAATAATATGCTTTTTGAAACAAAAAACATCTGGCAAGACCGTAATACGGCTTTATATAAGTCGCATTCAACGCTCAAACTCTGACCTCATTTGGCCAGCAGTTCTTGTGTCGGTCTGCAATGTCGGTAACACTCTACCATGCCCAGTAGATGGCTTCTTGGCGTGTTAACAATCTGGCAACAACATGACTATTTATATACAACACATAATCGTATACATTTCAATTTATCGCCCTTGGTGTAATAATGTAATAACAATTAAATGAAAGGGACATAATTTCAAAAATTATGAAATATAATATCTTACCATAATTCTTCTATTTCTCAGCGTCATAGCTTGATGTTTCTCCATACTAGCGAAAAAATGTCGATAGTATGAATAAATTAATCAAGATATGATTCTAAGATTACACTAAATGAAAAATATTACTACACAATTCGTGTATTCGAAATTATTGAATCGTAAATAGTTTAGAAGTGTTATAACTTTTTAAGCTTTTGTTTGTCGTCTGCTAATTTTGAACTAAATTTCTAAATCATCCGGAAGTACACACGAACCGTTGATGTTGAAATGTGTAGAACACACTTGTTCCGGTCTGATGTAGTAAAACGGAATGTGCACTGTTCTGATTGTTCATGTGTTGGTTGTTTCACTGGAAAAACTTCTGGATTTCGATTGACTGCAGTGGTGTAGATGTCAATGTTCAGGTCACACTTTCACACACGGAGTTAAAATATCACTGGATATGTTCCAAATGCAGATACCACGGATAAATTGGACAGTTCGCTTGCGGTAAGTTCAGTGCGAATGTGGCACTGTTCTTGTTTCGTAATATATACAATTAATAAAGTTCACTTTCTACCACACACTACACAATTATTCACGACAATCACTACGTTAATAATAAAATAAGAAAACTATATATATTGGGGATAAACCCTATCACATCATATAATAGACATACACAGCTTGCGTGAAAAAAAAAACTTCACTGATGAATGGCTGTGTTGGTCCGAGTGTATTTTACACACTGCACTCAGACATTGGTGCTTACTGGGTCGGTCGGACAACGGGACAAAAGATCGGCAATCGTGTTGGTTCTGCCCGCAATGTGTCGAACTTCAAAGCTGTAATCTTGAAGTTTAAGAGACCAGCGAGCTATCATTTGGTTGGAAGGTACACCTGAATTGATAAATTTCAATGGACTACTGTCAGACTCCACAATAAAATGACGTCCCATGAGGAATCTGGACAATTTAGTTATACCCACCACTAGAGCTAGGGCTTCCAACTGTGGTGTTGACCAAGCACGTTCTCTCGGTTTTAATTTTCGGGAGACAAAGTACACAGGATGTAGGATGTTATTGTGCTCCTGTAACAAGACTGCTCCAATCGCCACGGAGTTCGCGTCTGTGCTTAATCTGAAAGGGATTTGTAAATTGGGCGATTTTAGAATGGGATTGTTTAAGCTATTATCAGAAAAATAAGATAATACTTTCTGGAATGCAAATTTTAGGCATTCATTGTTTACAATTTTCTCAGGTTGATCTTTTGTTAGTCGGTTAGTAAATATTTCGGTCAGTTCAGCAAAATCTGGTATGAACTGCCTATAATAATTTATAAGTCCCAACAAACTTCTGACTTGCTTTTTCGTAGTCGGAAGTGAGAGTTTTAGTATCTTGGACACAATGTTATCGTCTGTCGTGACAAAGCCATTAGATATTTTGTACCCCAAGAAGGATATTTCCTGATAGGCTATGTCTACTTTTGCAGGCTTTACCGTCAGTCCGTGCTGTCTAATGCGTTCAAATGTCTGTTCTAATGTCTTTATGTGGTCTGTCATCGTCTTTGTGTGAACACAAATGTCGTCTATGTAACAAATAATATTCGGTATGTCTACTAGTAGAAGTCGTGTCATACGTACGAATGTCGCTGGGGCATTGACCAGCCCAAATGGAAGTTTGCACCATTCGTACAGTCCCCAAGGTGTGGCAAAAGCTGTCAAATGTCTGCTCTGTTCGTCTATTGCTATTTGCCAGTAACCTTTCGTCATGTCTACCTTCGTAAAGAACCTAGCGTCTGTCAGGTCTGTCAGCATATTGTCTATATGTAGCACCAGATAATTTTAGTGCATCCTTTGCAATTATACAAGATTTGATGATTCTTTCACGCAATGATGTAACGTATACGTATGATGATATGGGTTTGAGTAAAGGAGTGGATTCAGTTAACATTTGATGATAGATGCTTAATGGGCCACGTGGTTTGGCACCATAGATAAGTTCAAAAGGAGAGAAACCTGTACTAGCATGTGGCACCTCGCGATAAGCAAAGAGAATAGCAGGTAAATATACGTCCCAGTTATTGGGGTGCTCTTGCGTGACTTTAGCAAGGATATGCTTTAAATCACCGTTAAATTTTTCTATAATTCCACTCGAGTGAGGATGGTACGGGGAATTGAAACATTGCTTCACTCCTAACATTTTGGTGAAAGCTTGAGTAGATGCGGCAATGAACTGACTTCCCCTATCTGATTGGATTGTGTCTGGAAATCCTATCCGTGAAAATATATGGAAGAAAACTTCCATTATATCATTGGCAGTTATGTTCTTTAGCGGAATCGCTTCAGGCCAGCGGCTACATTGATCAATGTTGGTTAATATATATTTATTCCCTCTGGTTGTTATCTGATTAAGAGGGCCCACTATGTCGACAGATATTTTCTCAAAAGGTCGACTGGCTAAGTCAGTAATTTGTAACTTTGCCTGTGGGTGTTTACCTTTCTTTACAAGTTTTTGGCAGATGTCACAACTCCTGCAATATTTCTTAATGTCATTGCAGAATTTGGGCCAATAAAACTGTAATAATAATCTTGATCTGGTCTTAGCGTATGCCATATGCCCTGCAAGAGGTATATCATGGGCAAGATGTAAGGCTTGCTTACGATACTCAATTGGCAAAACAGTTTGCTCTGTTGTGGTGTCACCTCTGGTATAATACCTGGTGAGGATACAATTTTTCAAAGCAAAATGCCATTTTACATTTTTGGTTACCTTTGGCTTTTGACCGATCAGATTAAAATATTTCGACAATGAAGGATCAGCCTTTTGGGCTGTTACAAAAGTCTCCTTCATGGTTTTAGAAGGTAGTAATACTGGGCTAAGCATTTCTATAGCCTCAGTCTGATTAATTTCATCTCACATTCTAGCAGTAGATCTGGTTACTGCGTTCACACATTCAATGATATCAGATGGTGATGAAACAGTGTTATCAATGATGTCATGAGATCTTAGTGCTACATTAGCTACCATACATTCATTAGGTGGTACCACATTATCAATGATGACATTTGATGGTGATGTTGTGATCTCATTAATGCAAAGAGATGTTATGTCATGAGGCATATCATTTACCTCTGGTAAATTTCCATTATAATATCACACACAGGGTTTGTTAATGCTGCGCATTTTACTTTCCCAGTGAGGAAAGGTGTTTGAATATATGCCCATGCTAGTGGATACTTTTCAATATTGCCAGAGAATGTTCTGCATGTTACGTGCCTGCCTGTATAGTCTGTAGGCATTATGAACGTTCTCTTCAGTCCAATCAGTGAACTTCCCGTGTCCCGAAGGACTGTAGCAGGCTTGCCATTCACATATCCTTGATAGATGTTTATTCTGCCTTTGGAATCTACTACCAAATTAGCTTCTTCATTGGCAATAGGAATGGAGTGGCCGCATGTTAAAATGCCATCTTCATAAAAGGTATTACAAACAGTACATTTATTTGCGTTAAACATATCAAAAGCCTGTGCTGAGTTCACAGGGTGTTTCTCTGATTGTTCTTCATCTGATGATGAACTATCAAATAAGGCGGCATTGGCTTTCTTGGTCATTTGCCTACCTTTACAATCATGGCGATAATGTCCATACGCCTTACAGAGGAAACATTTACGCAAATTTCTAAAGGATTTACGCTCCTTATCTTGTCTGTTTACGATGTTCTGTAAATATGTAAGATATGCGGGGTTCTTGTCGCACATCTCACCTTGATGATGTTAAATTCTACAATATTTACAATGGATGTACTTCTCAGATGTAGGCTTATAAGGTTTCTGCCTACTATAGGGTTTGTCATAGTTAGCCGATGCTACAAAGTTGGTTTCAGTAGCTTCACTGGCAAAACAATGTTTGTTGGCTGTGTAATAAGCCGAACCACGCCTCTCAATCTGCTCTACACTCATACATTCATTCTCTTGCAAAAACTTTGAAAATGCTGATGGAATGGATGAAATGACTTTTTCTCTGATGATAAGATCTTCTAACTTTTGATAGTTCTTATCAATTTTAGCTGCTGAAGTCCATTTGGTAAATATGTCTCGGACTAAGCATAGGTAGTCAGAGAACGTTTGAGTCGGTTTGGGGCTCAACATGCTGAATTGTTCTCTGTAACCTGCCTGATCTAACATAAAATGTGCCATAATCTTTGATTTTAGATAATGGTAATCTTTTCTGAGGTCTTTGGGGATAGTCTCTATGACTTTCAGAGGCTCCCCTGATAAACTTCTCATATAAATTATATTCCATTCAGACAATGGGACCTGATAATGGTCCATTAAAGTCTCAAAATTTTGGGTGAAGGCTGCAATGCAGTCACCCGAGGTATAATTTCTTACGGTACCTTGATATTTCTTGTACTGGTTTTCTTTCTCCAGTCTCTCAGATTTCTTAGACTCTTTGTTTATGGCAGTCTCAGTATCAAGTTGTTTAATCTTTAGCTGTACTTCCAGTTCTTCTCGTTTACTTTGAGCTGCTATCTCTGCTTGCTTTAAGGCTGCGCCAGTCTCTGCCTGCTTTAATGCTGTTTCTGCCTCTACTTGCTTGGCAGCTCTTTCAGCCGCTCTTTCTTCACGCTCGTGGTATTCAGGGTATTTCTTCTCACTCCACTTCATTAACTCATCACCTGTTAACTTTAACTTTAAACCCATATCGATGAAATCATTTAATGAAGACATGATGGAAAATGGAGATAATACATGTACAGACCTACAAGCACTTGGAATCAACGACTGGCAAGAGAAGGTGCACCAGAGAGACGAATGGAGACGGATTGTATTTGCAGCAAAGAACCTCAATGGCTCGGAACGCTGAAGAAGAAGAAGAAGATGATGGAAAATGCAAATGAAATATCAGACACACAATTTGTTACAAGTTGTTAGTAAAGTGAACAATTTACAATTGTGTTCTACTCACAATATGTGCCTAAATTTGCATCCGAAATTATATAGAAAGAAAAATATACTCAAGTGTCCTGGATGCGGTGGAGACCGGTTGAAATTCGGGCTAGGAACTGTAGGGTCGCTACTTCAAAACACAAATGACCTCTACGGGCAAGGGTTTCAGATGGCACAGAAAACCTGCTTTGTTTTTGGAGGAAATAAATTAGCGTCTATTTGATGTGGTGTGTATGCTTGTCACTAAGTTTTGATTAGGTTTGTATGGCGTTGAGTGTAATTGTAGGTCGTAATGTCGTCAGTCAACATTTTTTTTTTTTAAAACCACAAGTTACTTTCTTTCCGAAACTTTCTGCTTTACACAATTCACTTTACAAAGACAAGCTGACTATATCTCAACACTCTACAACATTGATGACACATCACTTACATCAAGATGACATTCAGTAAGGACATAGACATCAAGTTTACAAGATGGCGACAAGGTCACAATGGCGACAACTTCACAATGTCGTCAAGGTCAAAACGGTGACAAGTTCCACAATCACAAATGTTTTACACGTTTACAAGATCAAACAATATGTATGTACTTTACGTTCACATCTAGTTTCCATGTTTAAACAATGTAATAATATATACCAAAATGAGCCTTCACAATCACATTTAAATGTACTCTAAAGTTGGACAAAAATTTCTAAGTTCACAACTCTAGGTTTAAATGTTAATTACTTAAACCACGTTCATTTTAAAGCCGGACGAATGCCACCACGTCCACACATGTCAGGGTCTTAAACCTGGCTCGTTAAACCTAACACATGTGAGACAGTACAAGTACAACGTGATTTGACTTGAGACTCAACGACACGAAGTTTCAATGGATTTATTTACAGATCACATGCAATACGATCTAGAGATGATCATTACAATACATAAGTTATAACAATACACTTACAGGCAACCCACAGCTTACAGTCTATCTCACAAGATGTACAAGCACTCGACTTTCGGGCACAGAACTACACGAAACCTTTCTCTCATCATACGTCCAGTCGAGTACGAGTCCCAGAGCTGTCTGGCTATTTCTCGCAACGCGCCTGCCCATCTGAAGTGGCTTCACGAGGCCTGCGTGCGTCCTGCTTTGTCCTTGCCTGCCCGCTGGATGTCTCGTCAGCCAGCAACCTCGCAGGCAGGTAACTAATACTCGCCTGGCGGGCGTAACGATGTTACAGCATCCCCGCTAGGGACTATTCGCCTGGCGGGCGTAACGATGTTCCTGCATCTCTGCTGGCAATACTTTAGACTCTGACAAGGTACAATGCAATAGCTAAAATACAGAGTATAGATGAACAATGGGAAATGTTAAGTGACTCCATTCATCAAACTAGCAAAGAATTATTACCGGTGAGAAGCCAAAAAACTCAGAAAAAAATGGATGAATGAAGAAATCTTAATGCTGATGGACAAAAGGAAACATAATAAAATGACAAACAAGAGTATGCTAAGATAAATAAAGAAATAAGATTTAAATGTGGGCAGGCAAAAGAAAGTTAGTTAAACGAGCAATGCAGAAAAATTGAATTAAATTCCATTAAAGATAAAAAAAAAAGTATGCACAGACAAATCAGCGAGCTCACAGGAAGAAAAATAAGAATAAATACAGGGTGTTTGAAATCAAAAACAGGAAAGATTTTATTTGAGGAAGGTGCTATAATGAAGAGGTGGAATGAGTATATAAGAGAATTGTATAATGGAGAAAGGGAAGAATTAACAGAAGAAAGTAACTTAGAAGGTCCACCTATTCTAAAAGAAGAAGTCGCTGACGCTATGAAACATATGAACGAAGGAAAATCAGCTGGGCCAGATGAAATCACAATAGAAGAATTAGAAGTATTGGGAGAATTTGGGGTAGATATATTAACCAAAATACTGAATGATATTTACAACAGTGGATATTTACCGAGCGATATGCTGAAATCTGTATTTATAGCAATACCAAAGAGACCAGGAGCACTTGAATGGAAAGATTTTCTTACAATTAACCTCATAAACCATGTCACTAAGCTTCTACTCAGAATTATAATGAGAAGAACATGAAAGAAAATAAAAATGGAAATTAGTAAAGAACAGTATGGTTTAATGGAAGGAAAGGGTACAAACAATGCAATATTTATATTACGAACACTAATAGAAAGATCAATAGAGAAACAGAGATACATATATTTATGCTTCATAGATTATACTAAGGCATTATATAACAGTAATAGTAATATAAAGTAAAACATGATGAGCTGATTAAAATGTTGGAAGATATCAATATTGATGGGAAAGATTTAAGAATAATAAAGAATATATACTGGAACCAAGTAGCAGCAATTATAATGGGAAATAAAGAGGGTAGTTACGAACAGATAAAGCTAGGAGTACGACAGGGGTGTGTCTTGTCACCCGATCTCTTCTCCCTGTATAGCGAAGTAATAATGAGAGAGATCAAAGAGAAGCAGGAATACTAATCGGAGGATATAATATAAACAATATACGCTATGCAGATGACACAGTATTGGTGGCAGATAATGCAACAGACCTACAACAATTGTTGGACAGTGTAGTAACAGAGAGTGCACAGAAAGGACTGTCCTTGAATATCAAGAAAACAGTAACAATGTTGATATCAAAGAAAATGGGTACACCAAAATGTGACATAGAAATATAGAAGGGGAAATTCTCAACCAAGTGGATAATTTTAAATACCTAGGGGCACTTATAACATCAGATTGAAGATGTACAAAAGAGATTAAGAATAGGGCAGACAAAGACAGCATTTCAGAAAATGAAGAGTATCTTATGCAAAAAGTCGCTATCAATGAATGTAGGAAAGAGAGTGCTAAAATGCTATATAGAACCAGTTTTTCTGTATGGCAGCGAATCTTGGAATGTAAATGAACAAATCAGGAAGAACTTAGAAGCAACAGAGATGTAGTTTTTAAGACGAATGTTGCGAATTCCTTGGACGGCCAGAGTAACTAACAACGATTGCCTGAAAGAGGCTAATGAAACTAGAACGCTATATACAACAATAAGAAAGAGACAAACATCTTTCTTTGGTCATGTCATGAGAAGAGAGGCATTAGAGAACATCGTGACAACTGGAAAGATCGAGGGGAAGAGAGGCAGAGGCAGACCAAGAGAAATTATGCTGGACGGACTGAGACGGTGGCATGGAGGAATATCATCAGCAGAGTTGATCCAGAACACCAGGGACTGAGATCTGTGGAGAGCCATGAACGCCTACGCCAGCCGGCACGGCACTTGATGATGATGATGATGATGATGATGACAACCTCTAGCCCAACCAGACCTTCAGACTGGAAAGTTTTAATTTCATCATCATACATCACGTTTCACATCCAGACAATATATTCATCAAAATCTAAAGAAAAATACAGGTAACTAGCGCCAACGGAAAACCTCTTCTGGAAAACACTTTAAATCTCTTTACGGAAGTCTTCGTACATGACAGAGCACATATGTCATTCCGGCTTAAAACCGTTTATAGAAATCCTTCGTATGTCCTGTGGAGTAGCTGGGTTGGGTACAGCGTCGACTGGTCCACTGTACCCTATTGTTATAAAGTATCGCCTCGTTCACTTGTGCGATTAAAAGTAAACATGGCAACCATTTTATATGTGTCATGGCGACATTTTGTTTGTGTCATGGCGTTGTTTTGTATTCTCTCTCCCCTTAACATTAGAACCAGCCTACGCAACTGAGTATATATCATCTGCATCTTCGTTGTTTCCTATGTTAATATTTGTCTTGTCATGACGGGAAGTCAATAAGTAAGTCACAAATGGCTGTAGAAAAATAACTAAATATGATACGAGCTCGTAACAACTTGAAACCAGTTTATTGTTATACATACATAGCCCCTTTATTTTTAAACATAATTTCCACCAACATTGATGCACTTATCCCATAGTTTTATCAGTCCTCCAAACCGGCTCCATAGATCTGAGTGCTCTATTTTATAAACCACGTTTTCACTTCACATTCAACTTCGGCGTCATTGGCGAAATGTCTCCTGCCAAGGTGGGTTTTCAGTGGACTAAAAAGATGAAAATCGCTAGGGGCTAAGTCGGGGCTGTAAGGTGGATGTTCCAGAACTTCCCACCTTAGCTGGTTTATTTTCTCCTGAGTTAATCGAGCCGTATGTGGTCTGGCATTGTCATGAAGAAGCAACACGTCTCTAGTCAGTGCTTGCTTGCTTGCTTGTTGTCACCGCCTCACCGTTAGATAGATTATTTAGAGGGCTACAACTCCAGCCCAAGGGAGAGAACAGAGCCCGAGTAATCTAGAGCCTTCTAGAAGGACTGGCCAATAAGTCCAGGGTTCCGTGGACACTGATGTGGCCCGCCTATTGCGGGGTCCACGAGGAACTCGGACAAAGTTACCACCCGTGTCGGAATGGGACACGTGTGGACCGGCAGAGGACAGACGGACTTTAGTCGCAATTGTGAAGGCCGTAAATTATTAAAACAGGCCAATGCTGCATTAGTAGAAACGTCGTCTGACGAAGATCTCGAATCACTGAATGAATGTGATAATCTACACGACAATGAAAGCGAGCTTGGGAATGCTGTACACATTATAAACACCATTACAGACAGTAAGTGCAACACCTGTACGAAGTTCCAACTAGACACAACACTACATTGTGGCCACACGATCCCTATTTCAAATGAAACAGCTAATGCTGCTTTGTCATCTACAGGCAAGCTAGTTTTTTTTACAGGGTTTGTTAACAACAAAAAGTGCACATTAATTCGTGATTCCGGCGCAACTCTCTGTGGGGTCAAGAAAACATTAATAGACACTAAAGACTACACGAACAAACATGTGACTTGTCGCACATTCTCAGGTACGATAGAGAGATACCCCCTTGCTCTGGTCGAAATTCGAACACCGTTCATATCTGGTCAAGTGTTGTGCGCTACCCTTGACAATCCAGTCGCAGATATTATTCTTGGCAATTTACCCAACATACATCCATGCTCTGAAAAGGAAATCAAAGAGTGGGAGCAAAAACACGGTATCCACCACAAAAACAGCGACACTAAAGAGAAACACCATTCTTGCTTGTCTCATTCTGCCAAAATACCAAGGGAGACAACCACTGAGGTAATTCAAAAAGAATTCACCGAGGTGTACAATGCAGGGGCGGTCGAATCTATGAGCGATACGACCGAATTAAAACCTCGAATTGAGGATGCTACCAAGCTACCAAGTATCAAACCTGTAAATGTGCAGCAAAACACACAACACACAAACGCAATAACACGACAGACAACCCACAAAACCAACACTGACCAACTGCAGGAATCCTTAGAAATAGTAGCGCCTAACTTAACTAACATCAATTTTGGAAATGAACAAAAAAATGACCCTACACTTGCACCATACTTTAAGTTAATAGGACTTAAACCGAAATTAACAAAGAACGCATCGTGGACATTTAGGCTACAGAACAACATCTTAACTAGATTTTACACAACAAAGCAGACCACGATACAGCAAGTACTGTTACCACAAGCACATCGAAACAAAGTTCTAAAAATAGCTCATGACTCCCCTTTTGGAGGTCATATGGGGTATGAAAAGACCAGGGCTAGGGTCCTCACTCAGTTTTATTGGCCAAAGTTTTGCCAAGATATAAAAACCTTCTGTAGATCTTGCGATATATGTCAGAAACTGGTGAAAAGGGGGAAAAACCCTACAGCAGAAGTCCAATCAACGACAACTGCCGCGAGGCCTTTCCAAATCGTGGCAGTTGACCTAGTAGGTCCGTTGAATCACATATCAAATAAGGGCAATAGATATATTTTTACTCTTGTTGATTTGTGTACAAGGTGGCCCGAAATGCTTCCATTAAGATCTATCTCCTCTAAGGATGTGACGGACATATTACTAAACATTTTCTCCCGTTTTGGCTTCCCGGAGAAAATCATTTCTGATAGAGGAACCCAGTTCATATCGAATGCCACCCAATCAGTAACTAAGTTACTAGGCATAAAGCAATGTTTCACCAGTCCCTATCGACCGGCCGCAAATGGCATCTGCGAGAAACTAAATGGGGACCTGAAACATATGCTATCTAAAGTGACAGCTGAAAATCCAGCCGATTGGGACATACTTCTCCCAACGGTACTGTTCGCATATAGAGAAGTCCCACAATCAAGTACAGGGTTCTCTCCCTTCGAATTGATGTATGGAGCGAACCCAAGAGGACCTCTCACCATTTATAAGGAGATCATATCACAACCTGTAGATATCCAACTTCCCATTTCTACCTATGATTTGGTCACTGATACCAGATACAAAATCATACGTTCCTGTATATTGGCCAGAACATCACTACAGGAGAAAGGTTTTAAATACAGGCAGTACGCCAACAGAGGTGCAAAAACAATTGTGCTAAGTCCAGGTCAGGATATTTTACTACTCCTACCTGACAAAAGAGATTTACTGTCAACCTCTTGGCAGGGACCTTTTAAGATCATTAGAAGAATTTCAGAAGTAGATTACGAAATCTCTTTAAATGGAAAGCTGAAAATATTCCATATAAATATGTTGAAACCATATTATGTTAGACAGGACAATGAGACAAATGAACTGACTCAACGAACTGATGACGGAGACGAAACGACAATTTCCCAACGAAATGACACCTCGACAAACGAAGCATCGTTAACGACACACTCTTACGACGACGAAAACGACGAAGACATATGGACATTACCGACAATCTGTGATATCGACAACGACGACAAATTTGACGACATATTGACAACGATTGATCTCAACGACGACGACAATGACATTGAAGACAATTTACAAACAGTAGCATCTGTGATAAATCAGACAGACGTCGACAACACTGAAATCCCTGTACCAATCATGACTGACGACGGAAGTATAAATGACATACATATCTCTGACACTTTGACACAACAACAGCGACAAGACATTTTGACTATCCTTGACGAGTATAAATCTATCTTTTCTAATAAACCTGGACGCACTGATAAAATAACACATTCAATTGTGCTGACAGATCTGAGACCGGTCAAATGTAGACCATATTCTATTCCTCTCCATTACAGATCTAATTTAGATAAGGAAATTTTAGATTTAGAGAAGAATGGCATTATTCAAAAATCGATGTCTCAATATTCGTCACCGATTGTTCTGGTGAAAAAAAAGGACCAGACAATTCGCTTGTGCATCGACTATAGAGTATTAAATACAAGAACAACAACGGATGCAGAGCCAATGAACAGCTGTGAAGATCTTATCTTAAATATGGCTCAATCATCCTTATTTTCCAAGACCGATTTAGCGAAAGGATATTGGCAAGTTCCACTACACCCTTCTTGTAGACATATAACAGCATTCGCAACACCTCTCGGCTTGTACGAATGGCTATATCTTCCGTTTGGGCTCAAGAACGCACCGGCCACATTTGTGAGACTAACAAGATTGTTATTACACGGAATGAAAGATGTAGTAGCCTATATTGATGATATATGCGTCCATTCTTCTGATATGACTTCTCATCTACTTACCCTCAAACAAGTCTTCAACCAAATCTCTCTTTTTGGACTTACTATCAAACCTTCCAAGGTTGAAATAGGTTATACACAAATAGACTTCCTTGGTCACAGAATTTCTGAAGGCAAATTGTTGACAGATGATAAAATTGTTTCTAAGATCCTTAATCTAGAAGTGCCTACCACCAAGAAACAGATTAGAAGTTTACTTGGCCTTATCAACTATTATTCTAAATTCATTCCACATTGGGCAGAACTAACCTCAGTCTTTTCTGATATGTTAACTAAAAATCATCCATCAAAAATTTGTAAAAGTACCAGCTTAGATGATGCAATGTGTAGATTGAAACATATTTTTTCTAATCCACCAGTCTTACGATTACCCAACATAAATTTACCCTTTATTTTGACCACAGATGCGAGCGCTATCGCAATAGGAGGATGCTTGATGCAGGAAGTGGATGGCATAAAACACCCAATTCTCTATGTGAGCCGCAAACTAAAGAAGGCTGAGACTCGGTATGCCACGGTTGAATTAGAGTGTTTGAGCCTATTGTTTTGTATATTGAGATTATCGAAGTTCCTCTTAGGGAGTCACTTTGTGGTCCTCACTGACAGTTCACCATTATTGGTCCTTAACCAGGGGTCGCCTAAAAACCATCGGCTACAAAGATGGCGTCTTCTACTTCAAGATTTCGACTTCGAAATCCGCCATATCAGAGGCACTGACAACATTGTGGCTGACCTTTTATCACGGCAAATAAATGCGCCAGTAGAATGACTCTGATCACATCGACCATTAGCCATACTATAAACTGTGATACTTTTAGTCGGTTGCATATCACAGTGGAACTCTACACCTGCTAGAGTACTCTCAGTGATTAGTTTAATTACGACACCCAAGAACATGATACGTTACTTTGAGAACTATACCATCAAGTGCCTAAGCGCTAGAACGATTCCAGCAAGAAACAGTAACTGTGTTTGTGTCAACCAATAAGATCAACCAGCGAACTAACTCCGAATTCTGTAAGAACTCGTTATATGGGACATTAAGAACATTCCATACTTGCTGTTACTACGTAACTTTACAAACAGCCGAAACAGAACGACATCGACTACAACACTTAAGAGACAGCCATACTAGCTTTACCATTCATGGCATAACACGCTAGCAACAGAAGGACAACGCGCACATCATCGTTGGATTTAATTAATTAATTAGTTTAGGATTAAATATGTATTATATTTCCATTATTGATGTATATAAATTGTATTAACCTGTAATTTGTACATATTCGACATTAATATTACAGGCGGTACCATTCCTAGGCTAAAGAACCGTCCTATACAATTGTCTCTGTTTAAATTATAACCCATTTTTGAGTCATCGTACAAGAAGTACGTATTTTCTTAAAGGGCAAATATCGCCTAGCCCATTTTTTCCAAGGGCAATAATACTTACCTCATCTTTAATTATATATTTTAACCAAATACTATTTTTAATGAAAAGTGAGTGAATGACTGTGTGAATGTATTAAATGAGAGAACGATACACTTGGCGGACAAATTGTACGCAAACCGTATTTATTTTAATTTGTCTGCGTCTTTCATGTGAATTGCATGACTTGTCTAATCTGTGAATACATGTGTAGTACTTAGTTTAATAGTGAGTTAATATACTTAGTTTAGCAGTTAGGATACATCTAAGCACCACTACTTGGAATGCCTGATCATGTATTGCACACAGTGCAGTAGTTCATGATTGAGGTTATCCCAACTCGTGACGCTTGGAAATACGCCACACATTCAGCACACACAGTACACAAACCTTAAAACTCAACACTATCAAGTTAAAATAGTCACTTTATTAGAAACATCAACTTATTAGTCAAGCACACTAACAAGCCAACAGGGACACTTGTAGTATGAGGGGGATAAAATAACAAGGTAACTACATATTTTGCATTAGATAACATACGAGAGTAAAAGTGTATTGAAATGCACACACAAATCAAGATTTGAAGGTGTACTTAATAAGCCAGGACTTCGGTCTTGTTAACTCTCTTAACAGAGGTTAATTGTCTGGGTACCAGTTGGGTACAATTGAGAAGGGCGGGTTGTAAATACAACTACTTAAACGTCACGTAACTTCGGTCTGATAAGCATTGTTAAGGACACAGGAGACAGAGTGATCTCTTTACCAAATCAGAGAAGTGGTGTATGGGAGAATACATGAGTTTTAATGCCAGTATGTAGGTTACCAGATTACTGTCCACCAATCTACAAACACTAACTTTATGTGATTCGGTGACAGAATTAGAATACATCTAATTACCCAATAACAAGCCATATTAGGGGGGAGGGGGGAATCCTGTCACCGCCTCACCGTTAGATAGATTATTTAGAGGGCTACAACTCCAGCCCAAGGGAGAGAACAGAGCCCGAGTAATCTAGAGCCTTCTAGAAGGACTGGCCAATAAGTCCAGGGTTCCGTGGACACTGATGTGGCCCGCCTATTGCGGGGTCCACGAGGAACTCGGACAGAGTTACCACCCGTGTCGGAATGGGACACGTGTGGACCGGCAGAGGACAGACGGACTTGAGAGAGGCAACAGGGCCTGCCTTTGAGGGACTCTATAGATATCAATAGATATATAGACATATAGACATAGGCTAGATAGTTTGCTAGACTGTTGAATGATACTTATGTGTTTGATGTTCACTATTTGGGATATGTAATATAGCGCGGGTCTGTTTACCCACTGCGCCAACGCATACTGTATATGTGAATACAATAAATATTCGATCTCATAACGAACAGCTTTATTGTTGCCTGTATGAACCCAAGTTTAGTTACCTAGATACGAGCAAGACTATGACACTTGTGTTCGTTGGCTTGAGCTCCAACGCGAAGTCCTGTATGTCGGATGAAGGCATCCTGTTGTCCAACATCAGTGTGATGGCATACAGGACCTGAGTTTTGCGTGAGTATCCGTTGTCCCATGTCTGGCTTATTGGTGTGCAGACTGGTGGTTCCTCGCCGTACAGGCAGACACTCTCCGACTTCGGAGGAATCGGCGATCCTACTGACTTTAGCCAGGACCCCGAAAGGACCTGTTGCCCAGGACGTTCGACGAGGACGCGTCAATAGGTCTTGGCCAGTATATAACCTTATATATTCTTCGTCTTAACATTGTTAGCTTACTTAAATTAACATTTATGTCTATAGTTTTCACATGGTTATTGGGTTTGGTTAAGGCGGAATAGTAAATATTAGCTAGCTGGGTAGCTAGTGTCACTTGTCGACCCTGGAGGAAAGTGGACTCGACAAGCACACCTTTAATATCCTTCTACTATTGGAACTATTGAATGACTTTTGTCTACACTCCTCCCTTCTGTCTTCCATACGCTATCTCTCTCTCTCTCTCTCTCTCTCTCTCTCTCTCTCTCTCTCTCTCTCTCTCTCTCCTTCATAACATACCCTGACAACAGTTTCCTCCAACAATTAATAACATGTTTATTGTTGAAAACTATGTCAGTTGTATGTATTGAATGTGTATATGTAGTTGGTAGTGTCTGCTAATGTGAGTGCAAGATAGGATTGTTGACTTCGTATGTGCCGTATACTTTCTCGACTCTTCTGTCGGCCAAACCACAGGACATCAAACATAGAAATGGACAGCTCTCACCCTGGATGATCTCCTCTTGCTTGAGTCTAGACTTAATCCAATTCTTGAAAAACACAAATGTTCAATGTCTTATCACCAGAAAATAATCCGATTTTGGTAAGTCACTGAAATCCATACATTTCCTGTTTTTGGAAGGTAGTATAGTCCACCACTGAATACACACCGCCACTATCCAACATTGTCTAGAGTTACTATAAATGTTCTACACAATGTCTCTTGTTAATAAAGTTTTATTTTTCTTCACAGTTCAATTGCATGCATTTTTAAGTATCCCTGCTTGCCACAGGTTAACGTCTTTTCCTTTTAAGTGCTTTACTTGTATATTCGTTTGAGTATACAGTGTTCTGTATTTGACGTTAAGTTATCTCTTCTCAATATTAAAACATGTCTATGTTCTTGTTGGTTCTAGGTAGGTACTTTATTTGCTCAAGTGAAGTAACCTTAATTTCTTCTCTGATTACAATAGTGGGATTGGAACCTGTGGGAGAGATATGTAATCCGGTGATATGAGTCTGCTTCATACTATTTTCTTATGTGAGAGTCCTTCTCTAGCCATACTGAGAAGCCTCCGAAAGACACTCTGACATAAGACTTATGAGTGCACTAAAGTTTACACGATTAGATAAACGAATGAAATGCTACAAGTCAAGAACAAACACTTATATCCCTATGCTACTATTACGCTAAGATTAGATTACCTTATATCTTCTATTATCATCCAGGAATTGAAATTAATAATTAAGCACATCGGCACTAATATCCCATTGCCTTAAACAATACGGGACTATAATTTCTTTTCCACACATAGGATTCATAGATATCTCTGTCCAGTTTTGGAACACACACTAAAACAGAAAACCCAGTTTCTACTATTTATATCGAGTGTTCAATCCTCCGTTGTCTTTTGATCCACAATCAAATTTGTCCGTAAGTCCCCACATCAAACGTTTGTGAACTCACGTATTCGTCAATTGCGCTCCGTCTCGCTCTCCGTTCTTCGTCCTCCGTTCTTCCGCGGTTTCCCTGTGTTCCCCTACGCTAGTACTTCAAAGCGTCCGAACCCTTTGATCGCCGTCTCCGTTCGTTTTCCCGTTCTCGAAGTCTCCCCGTTGTTTTCCCCGTTGACAGAGCTGGTCAATGACTCCTTACACCGTATCCTATTTTATACTGTAGGTCAATAACCTTTAATTCGTCCTCATCTCAGAATGAAGTACTCGACTGTTAACCCTCCTCATACATTGTAATTAATCTTACTAGTTTATCAGGGAATCATTAACTCACAGTATCCCGTGACAGCTAGGTAGTTGGTTAGCTAATTAGTTAGCTAATTAGTTAGCTAATCCGTTAGCTTGCTAGTTAGTTAGATAGCTATGTATATCTTGTTAGTTAGTTATTCAACAGATCATACTCATTACACATCGGACTATTAGTCCAAAAGTGCTCAAATCGTGTAGCACGTTTTCCCTTCATTTTCCCATCGTTATTCTCATGTTTTCATCTTTTCATTCTACTCACCCCGTTCTTAATGTAGTCACTGTAGTGTCTGCTCCGTGATTATATGTTGTGTTTAGTGTATGCATTTGTTTGCCTATGAAGGCTAGTCGGCGCAACGGACTGTGTTTTCTGTAATTTTGTTTTCTACAAAGCTGCATTGCTTTATGTTATTTTATAGTGTTTACATGGTCCATTACAATTGTCCATTGCCGGACTGACCATCATGCAAAAGCATGCTCGCCTACTGGCACGGTGGTCGTAGGTGCGAATCTGCATGGGGGAGCATTTTCAGGTCGGCCCAGCCTAAATTGTCTTGGGTATGTCTTGGGAGGTTAAGACTATTGGTGTAATATGTGACATTAACCCTCGAGTGCCGATTGGATTGTAACAATGTTGTGGGGATGAGATTTCATGGTCAAAGTGCCTCAGGGCGTCTAAAAGGATTCCTTACTTACGAGGGAAGTCAATAAATAAGTCACAAATGGCTGTAGAAAAATAACAATATATGATAACAACTTGAAACCAGTTTACTTTTATACATACATTGTCCCTTTATTTCTCAACATAATTTCCACCAACATTCATGCACTTATCCCATCGTTTTATCATTCATCCCAAACCGGCTGCATAGAACTGTGTGCTCTGTTTTCTAAACCACGTTTTCACAAAAGATTCAACTTTGGCGTCATTCGCGAAATGTCTCCCGCCAAGGTGGGTTTTCAGTTGACCAAAAACGTTGAAATCGCTAGGGGCTAAATCGGGGCTGTAAGGTGGATGTTCCAGAACTTCCCACCTTAGTTGATTAATTGTCTCCTGAGTTAATCGAGCCCTATGTGGTCTGGCATTGTCATTAAGAAGCAAACTCCTCTAATCAGCAGTCCTGGAAGATTTCTTCGAATTACATCATGAAGCATCGATAGAACTTCACAGTACGATTCAGAATTCACATTGTCACCTTTCTTCTTGAAATTGGTTAAAAACACTTCTTGACAATCCAAGAACACTGTCAGTATAACCTTCCCTGCTAATGGCGAATCTTGAATTTTTATACACAAGGCGAACAAGGATGTTTCCATTGCATTGAAGCACGCTTTGATTCGGGCTGGTTGTAAATGCACCCATGATTCGTCTCCTGTAACAATCCTGTTCAGCATATCTTCTCCTTCATCTTCGTATCGACAGAGATGATGCAAGGACAAGCCAAATCTGTTCATTTTGTGTTCCTCCTTCAATTGTCTGAGTATTCACCTTGAGCACACTTTCTTAAATTTCAATCGATCATGCATTATGCCGTATGCTGAACTATGTAAGCACCCTTTTGCAGATACTACAGAGTCTATCGTTACTCGACTGTCACCTCTAATCATCTCCTCCACCCGCTGCACGGATGCTTCTGTTACAATTTCAACAGGATGAAAAGATCCGATTTCATCAACAATTTTAGAGCGTCCTTGAGAAAATATTTCTACCCAGCTATGCACCACTTTACGGGACAAAGATTTGTCAGTATAAGCAGGAAGCATTTCCTTATGAATGTCCTTTGCAGGCAGTCCTTTTGCCCACAAAAATCGCATAATAGCACGTTGCTCTTTGGTTGTACACTCTATAAGTTCAGTCGCCATTTTGTTTATGCGCTGCGCATGTTCATGAAACACCTAGCGCCACCTAATGAACTGGAATATAAAGGTCGATGTTGCTGTCACCTAATGACACCTACAGAAAATACCAACTACATTTACCTGCCATCCCACAGAACTGTGTGACTTACTTATTGACTCTCCCTCGTACTTACTTACCTGATACACTTTATGGAAAGCCAAAAGGTGATATATTCACGTCCCTTCTCCTCGGTTCACCCACCTGAGCCGGCTTTACCCACCTCACAGGTCGACTAAATTAATTATTCTCCAGGATGCTGTCTCTGTAATGCTTTTCGCCATTTACTGATGGCTGAAGACATTATTAACCCACTGCGATGTTTACCTAGTCAAGGCTTTTTGTGCACAAACATGTGTTGTTGAACCAACTAAGACGACTACATTTAGTTCCTCGACAGCAGTATATAAAATGTTAATCAAACGGAACTATACACACTCAGAGACAAGGTGTCACAAAACCACTGTGACAACATTCATGTTCCGCTGGGGAGAAGATTAAGACAAGTGTTCACGTAAATATTTCTTATCTTGGCTCGTATTTTGAAAGCTAACCCGTGGTAAGCGAATATTGTATAAATTTACAATTAAACTTTGTTTATAAAATGAAGCTTAAAAATATTCACGGAATCATCGACTACTGTGTCTAGGAATTTATAGTTGTTATGCTGATTCTATGTAGTTGATTTGAATTGAGCTGATCTAAGAACTAACATTACTGCACCAAGGACATTCTCATACGGACTCTACCCCTTCGTTCAACAGCCAGCGAAGAGTCTTACTTATAATTTTTCCCACCGCTATCTGATTGGGATTCTTATTGTTTTCCCTCTAAGCTTTGAGATTCTTCCAGAACCCCTGCCGATCCCCGCAATATCATTCTTTCCAAACACGGGTTTTCAATCTGTTCTCCCGCCTTTTCCACCAGGTCCCACAAGCGCTAGACCACCTCTCTCTTGTCATAGGTAACGTACCACCAAGAGGTGCATTCCATGCCAGCCTATGAGCCTGTTCATTTCCCCATACCCCCGCATGGCCAGGGTCAAAAATCCATACAGTTCTCACAATATGTGACCTCTGAAGCAAAGATAGCCATTCCATAGGAAACACCTTACTAAGCATACTCAATGAGTTCGTAATGGACGCATTGTGTGTTGTTGTGGTCTCCTATAACCAATGGAATGCCGCTGTGACTGATCCTCCATTCTCATACTGGAGGTCGTTGTCTCATAAGTCAGACTCCCCTTTTCTCAAGCATCGTCCATTAGCCTTCGTGCTGACACCCCAACCACCAAGCCTGTTTCTCACCACTGACTCATCGGTATAGATCACTATGTCATCTTGATGTGTGTTACCCTGGATCAGTTGTCGTAGCTGTGGGATTCTATCTAGAACCTATAATATTGTATGCATGTGAAGCGTCGACAACAAGTCGACAATGTAAGAAATATCTAATGACATTGGAAATGTTGTTTCTTAGAAATATGCAAAGAATATCATGTACAGACACAGAAACGAATGAGAGAATACTTCAACTAACATGTGGAAACCTTAAACTGATTAGAGAAATTAGACATAGACAGTCCAGATTTGTTGGACATATTATCAGAATAAATAAACTGCTGTCAGTGTA
>OY992889.1:61094188-61111688 GCA_963921405.1 Cepaea hortensis | reverse complement strand
CAAAGCTCAACAGCATGGAGGAAGAAAAAGAAAAGTCGCAAGAGACTCAGATAGCAGCTGCTCAGCGCATCCTGGACGAAACGAAACAAGTTCAGCAGAAGATTGAATGGCTGCTATAAAGACTGAGACAGAAGAAAGGCTATCAAACATGGAAGAAGAAAAAGACAAGACGCAGGAAACACAGATAACGTCGGTTCAGCGCATCCTGGACGAAATGAAGCAAGTTCAGCAGAAAATGGAGCAGGAATTCGCTCGAATGGCTGCTATAAAGGCTGAGAATGAAGAGCAGCTATCAAAAATACAAGATATGAAAGAAAGGATATCAGATACTCTACAAGAGATAATAACACGGTTCGGTACCGCACTCGAACCAGAAGATGCAAGAACACATACAGAAGAAGAAGTGGCAGAGGAAGGACTTTATCGCTCACCACCAAGATCTGACTGGCGAACACCGAGAAGATTCGAAGGCAACCCACGACGGGGCAATAGGAGGAACACCAGGAGAGACGACAACTGGTAAAGTTGGAAACAGCGCCATAAGACGGGGTGGGACCACAATTACTCCGGGCCTTAACAAGTGCGCGACTCTGACCAGACATGTAAAGCGACAAGGATGAAACGAACACAATTGCAGCAACTCAAACATCTCAAGGAAGCAGATATAAGCATCTATATTTTCGAAAGAAGAAGCCTTAGATACGCCATAAAGGCCGCAAATACAACCAAGTCGATACACTCGAAGGTTGAACGGGGCCGTTCGTCTCAAGGAAAGCAAGCAAGCATATATATATACTATATATATATATGACATGCAAAGCTACCATTCTTCCATCATGTGCCATTTCGATAAGCGTGGGCGGTCACGATTCACCATTTCATTCGATCACCAGATTCGTGGATCAGCTAAGTGTTCTTTCTCGACCATACCACGTAGCCAAGCCATCCAGGTATTTACTTCTCTGTCTTCCCCGTGTTCTCTTCTCCCCGACCTTGCCAGTTATAACCAAGTTCTCAAATTTATTTCTTCTCATAACATGTCCAAAACATTTGACTGCCTACGTCTAATTTCTCTAATCAGTTTACGATTTTAATTTGTTTGTTGAAGGACTTGGTCATTGATTTTTCTGCCTGTTTATGGTATTCTTTTCATTTGCCTCAGAAACCACACTTCCAGAGCCATCCGATGTTTTTCAGATACCATAGACAGATAGAAAAACCAACCAGCAAGTCCTATAAGAAACAAATGAAATCCGTAAACTGATTAGAGAAATTAAACCTAGACAGTCAATTTTTGTGGGCGCGTTATGAGAAGAAATAAATTCAGGATTGAGTGGAAAATAAATAACGTTTCCATTTTACCCATACCCCATTCAAACTCAGAAGAGAAGTCATATTAGGGTCCATCGCCTTTCTCAGATTAATAATAACCATATGACCGAGTCAGCCACAACTTGAATATTAATTAATATTAATATCTCGAGGGCTTGGCCACGTGGCATGGTCGGGACAAGAACACAGAGCTGATCTAAGGCGCTGGTGATCGTGTCAGATGGCGGGATTTGATCGCCCATGCCTTATCAGCATGGCACATGATGATCACACACACACACACACATACACACATACACACACACACACACACACACACACACACACACACACACACACACACACACGCACATACACTAATATTCTTGTCATCTTTTCTGGTGTCCTAACTATGATAGATAAATCAGTGTTTGCCTAGATTGTGATAACATTGCATAGGGTTAAAAAAACAAAACTGTATGGAACCAGCAATTTATCGGCAATTAACACCCGTAATCTGTTCTGTTTACAGCGGATCGTGACCGATGAAGATGACTCCGTTTAGTGTATGTCTGGCCTTGATGTTTGGACTGTGTCAAGGCAAAATCTGGGAGATACCTTTACCGAAACAAATCCAAGACTGTTACAACAAAGTGCAGTCTGAAGACATTCAGACTTACATAGGCAGTACATTAAGTTGGCTGTGTGAAAACAACATTATAGACAGTCAGATGAACAAGTCTGTTCCGTTGGAAGCTCAGAAAATCAGGTTATCAACGTTACCGTTGTTACTATCATGATCATCGTTATTATCATCATATCACCACCATTATCACCATCACCATCATAAACATAATCAACAGCATTACTATGGAAATCACCATCATCATAACCACAACCATCATCATTACCACCACAATCATAACTAAAAACACCATCATCACTAACACCATCATCATCACTACTATCACCATCATCATCACTACTATCACCATCATCATCACTATTATCACTACTACCACCACCATCATCACTACCACCATCATCACTACAGCCATCATCACTATTACCACCACCATCTTCACTAACACCATCATCACTACCACCATCATCACTATTACCACCACCATCATCACTATTATCACCACCATCATCACTATTACCACCACCATCTTCACTAACACCATCATCACTACCACCATCATCACTACTACCACCACCATCATGACGACCTCCATCATCACTAACATCACCATCATCACTACCATCACCATCAACACTACCATTGCCATCATCACTACCTCCATCATCACTACCACCATCATCACTACCACCATCATCACTATCACTACCTCCATCATCACTACCTCCATCATCACTACCACCATCATCACTACCATCACAATCATCACTACCATCACCACCATCATCACTACCTCCATCATCACTACCACCATCATCACTACCATCACAATCGTTACTACCATTACCACCATCACCACCAGTATCACTACCTCCATCATCACTACCATCATCATCAATATCATCACTATCATCACCACCATCACCAACATCACTACTATCACCGTCATCAACACTGCTACCAAACAACATCACGAGCAAGTGGCTTGTCATGTGCGGAACGTTTGCCTCATAACAGTCTGTTGACATGTCTTTATGTCATAAGGCGAATGTCCTGTCTCTGTTGTTATCATATGTTAATGATCTCAATCAATCAATCAATCAATCAATCAATCAGGTGCCGTCTCCACAATGAAGGTTGGCTGCAATGGATCTCCAACACTGTCTGTCTCTCTCCCTGACTGTACATTCTGTCTGGCTGATATCCGTCTATCTCTTGATGTTATCTTCCCACTTGTATCGTTGACTACCTCTTGCTCACTTGCCCTAAACCTTGCTCTCCAGGATGGTTTTTATAAGAGTATCATGTCTTGTAACGTGGCCGAAATATTTCACTTGCCTCCTCTTTATTTCTGTCAATAACTCTCTCTTCATTTCCAGTTTTTCTAGAACCTCTGCATTTGATTGTTTTTGGTTCCATGACATATTCGTTTGTATATCAACATCTCCAGGACCTTTATGCGACTTTTCTAGTTGCTTGTTCAATGTCCAGGCTTCCGTGCATACAGAAGCTTAGAATATACGTATCAGGGAGTCTCTGTGGCGAAGTGGTCAAGCCGTCTGTCTCGGGCTCCGAAGGTCGTGAGTTCGATTCCGGGTCGCGTCCTTCGGTTCACGAGTGCATTTTTTCGGAGACTCCTGAAGGTCGTCGCTGGAGCTGCGGAGTTCGTGCTATGCAAGATGCTTTCCGCGCTGTGGAAAGAGACTGAGCCATATGGGATAATGAAGTCGACCCTGTCGACATGTACCTGACGAGATGCAGCGAAATATGCCAGGCAATAAATCGTGCAATCTATTGTTTGTGTCTTCGTTATTCAAATTCATCACGGGAAAACATTGTTTTGAATATACGCAACATTTGACAATTCTCATTTTTAATGCGCAGTTAATCTCTCTAGATGTTAATACTGATTTCATGCCGTTGAAAGGATTTTTGGCCATTCCTATTCTTTCTTAGATGTCCATTTCACTTCTGCCATCATCTGTTATTATATGTTCAAGATAGGAGAAACTTGTTACTTGTTCTAGTTTCTTCCCGTTCACTGTGATGTTCATTGATGACCTTTTCTTTCCACTGTTAATTATCATAGTTTTGTGTTTGGATGTTAATATCTAAGCTGCATTCTGCACTATACCTGTTTATTTGTTCCACTAGGTCTAGTAACTCTTGCTCGATTACTGCTAGTAACACGGTATCGTCAGCATACCTAAGATTGTTTATGATTCTTCAGTTCAACCTGTTTAAGAAGTCTGTCTGTGTATAGGTTGAAAAAGCTTGGTTACAGTACACATCCCTGTCGTGCTCTTCTTTTTGTATCTCTATAGGCGAGAGAATAGTTATTTCCGCATCTAATAGATACCACTTGTTCCCAGTACAAGTTACTAATAAGCCTGATATCCTTCCCGTCTACTCCTATATCTTGAAGGCACGTAAGTAGTCGTTCATGTTGTACTCTATCAAAAGCTTTTCTTGCAGTCTATAAAACAGAAATGTATACTTTTCTGAACTTCTATATATTTTTCTTGCTTCTCTGGTGCCGCTGTTTTTGCGGAACCCAAATTGTTCTTCAGCTACTTCCTCGTCTATTTTATGTTGAGTTCTTTCTTCTATGACCTTGAGTAGTATCTTAGTTATGTGGCTCATTAAGCTAACAGTTCTGTAATCCTCACAATCAACAGCTCTTGGCTTCTTCGGTAGTGTGATGAAAATTGATGCTTTCACGTCCTTGGGGACGTAACCAGTATAATATATATATATATATATATATATATATATATATATATATATATATATATATATATATATATATATATATATATATATATATATTACTCGTGGAGGCGAGGTCTCGGAGATTTTACGCTGAGCCGCCAGCGTCTGCAGCCTACCTTGTTCCAGACGAATTGGTTATCCATTCCTCTGGGTCACACAAGGCATGGCCGAGAGAGGGAACATGTCGTTTGGGCACCACATGTTCTCTGAAGCTCTGCCCAGGCATTGTGATGGAATTTTGGCAAATTCCAACTCACGTACTTTGGTCTGTCAAGACTGTAAGGTACAACTCCCATATATATATATATATATATATATATATATATATATATATATATATATATATATATATATATATATATATATATATATATATATATATATATATATATATATAATTACATAATTCTGTGATAGTAGTATCAATGCCAAAGCTGGATAGCTGGATAAGGATTTGATCATCTCTGTTGTTACCTTGTCAGGACCTGTAGCATTTCCTTCTTTCATATTTTTAATAGCCTTCTCTACTTTAGCCTTTAATATGTTTGGTCCATCTTGAGTATTATACAATGTTGGTTTATTGACCCTGTGAATTATCTATCACATCTTAAATCCATATATGTTGTGGTATTTCTTATCCCCGCCTCACCAGTATACTTACATCTATAATGATCTTTTCTAGGCTTTCCCTGTGCTAGAGTTTAGCGACTTTCTTCGTAATCCCGTATACTCTCGTGAGTAGCGTGACGTGCGTGAGAATCGATGGCGGTTCTCTCCACGTCGGTAACTTAGGGGTATGTGAGCCGGTCGTTCAGAAAGCAATGGTAAACTACTGAGCGTAATCTTGCCTTGTACATCAACAGCAGCTGAAAAAAATTGTGGTTTGGTTGTAATAAGATGATCAGGCTCTATGGCGAAGGGCTTACGGATGCACATTGTAATCCCGCATACCGCGTTCGAAACAAAGCTGTGGGCGATTTGGCATAATCTTAATCCAATAGTAGAATGCCGGTAGTTTGGAAACAATGACAAACTACTAAAAGTAAATTTACCAAGAAATCACAAACAACCAAATATGTTTGTTTGAGTGCGGCGCCCTTTAAAGGATGTGGAACTAACTGACCTAAATCAAATTACATGATGACACATATGTGGCAAACATGTTTGTTTGAGTGCGGCGCCCCTTAATGGATGTGGAACTAACTGACCTAAATCAAATCACATGATGAGACATACGTGGCAAACATGTTTGTTTGAGTGCGGCGCCCTTTAAAGGATGTGGAACTAACTGACCTAAATCAAATCACATGGTGAGACATACGTGGCAAACATGTTTGTTTGAGTGCGGCGCCCCTTAAAGGATATGGAACTAACTGACCTAAATCAAATCACATGATGAGACATACGTGGCAAACATGTTTGTTTGAGTGCGGCGCCCTTTAAAGGATGTGGAACTAACTGACCTAAATCAAATCACATGGTGAGACATACGTGGCAAACATGTTTGTTTGAGTGCGACGCCCCTTAAAGTATGTGGAACTAACTGACCTAAATCAAATCACATGATGAGACATACGTGGAAAACATGTTTGTTTGAGTGCGGCGCCCCTTAAAGGATGTGGAACTAACTGACCTAAATCAAATCACATGTTGAGACATACGTGGCAAACATGTTTGTTTGAGTGCGGCGCCCTTTAAAGGATATGGAACTAACTGACCTAAATCAAATCACATGGTGAGACATACGTGGCAAACATGTTTGTTTGAGTGCGGCGCCCCTTAAAGGATGTGGAACTAACTGACCTAAATCAAATCACATGATGAGACATACGTGGCAAACATGTTTGTTTGAGTGCGGCGCCCCTTAAAGAATGTGGAACTAACTGACCTAACTCAAATCACATGATGAGACATACGTGGCAAACATGTTTGTTTGAGTGCGGCGCCCCTTAAAGAATGTTGAACTAACTGACCTAAATCAAATCACATGATGAGACATACGTGGCAAACATGTTTGTTTGAGTGCGGCGCCCCTTAAAGAATGTGGAACTAACTGACCTAAATCAAATCACATGATGAGACATACGTGGCAAACATGTTTGTTTGAGTGCGGCGCCCTTTAAAGGATATGGAACTAACTGACCTAAATCAAATCACATGGTGAGACATACGTGGCAAACATGTTTGTTTGAGTGCGACGCCCCTTAAAGTATGTGGAACTAACTGACCTAAATCAAATCACATGATGAGACATACGTGGCAAACATGTTTGTTTGAGTGCGGCGCCCTTTAAAGGATATGGAACTAACTGACCTAAATCAAATCACATGATGAGACATACGTGGCAAACATGTTTGTTTGAGTTCGGCGACCCTTAAAGGATGTGGAACTAACTGACCTAAATCAAATCACATGGTGAGACATTCGTGGCAAACATGTTTGTTTGAGTGCGGCACCCCTTAAAGGATGTGGAACTAACTGACCTAAATCAAATCACATGGTGAGACATACGTGGCAAACATTTTTGTTTGAGTGCGGAGCCCTTTAAAGGATATGGAACTAACTGACCTAAATCAAATCACATGATGAGACATACGTGGCAAACATGTTTGTTTGAGTGCGGCGCCCCTTAAAGGATGTGGAACTAACTGACCTAAATCAAATCACATGGTGAGACATACGTGGCAAACATGTTTGTTTGAGTGCGGCGCCCCTTAAAGGATGTGGAACTAACTGACCTAAATCAAATCACATGGTGAGACATACGTGGCAAACATGTTTGTTTGAGTGTGGCGCCCTTTAAAGGATATGGAACTAACTGACCTAAATCAAATCACATGATGAGACATACGTGGCAAACATGTTTGTTTGAGTGCGGCGCCCCTTAAAGGATGTGGAACTAACTGACCTAAATCAAATCACATGGTGAGACATGCGTGGCAAACATGTTTGTTTGAGTGCGGCGCCCTTTAAAGGATATGGAACTAACTGACCTAAATCAAATCACATGATGAGACATACGTGGCAAACATGTTTGTTTGAGTGCGGCGCCCCTTAAAAGATGTGGAACTAACTGACCTAAATCAAATCACATGATGAGACATACGTGGCAAACATGTTTGTTTGAGTGCGGCGCCCCTTAAAAGATGTGGAACTAACTGACCTAAATCAAATCACATGATGAGACATACGTGGCAAACATGTTTGTTTGAGTGCGGCGCCCCTTAAAGAATGTGGAACTAACTGACCTAAATCAAATCACATGATGAGACATACGTGGCAAACATGTTTGTTTGAGTGCGGCACCCTTTAAAGGATATGGAACTAACTGACCTAAATCAAATCACATGGTGAGACATACGTGGCCCATGGTCCCGTGGGATCATATGTATAGTGTGCAAACACAGATAAATCATCATGACCTGGGGAGAATGGTTCGCCAGGGAGTGACATAAGAAGCTGGCCGACAGTCAGAACTCCGAGGAAAAGCCAGTCGTACCACACTTCTCTAGACCATTTTCCTCTACACAATGAAACACGTGATACAGGATCTCCTTGGTTGCAACTCTTCTGCAACCTGTGTGCGACCGATCTTTGTTTTATTTTGCAACGATACAAGTGTACTTTGAATTCCACTTAGTGTGGACGTGACTAAGGGACAAAGTTGATTCCTGAGAAGATCTGTATAATTAGCACTGCTATACGAATTGGTATGGGTGCCAGTCGTTTAGAAATAAATGGCAAACTACTGAACGTAAACTTACCAAGAGATCACAGCAGTAAAAAAAAATGCTGGTGTTGACTGCGACGTCCTGTAATAAATATGCAACTAACTAAAACGAACACAATGTTTTCCCTGTGCATATAGTGCTCAGACAATAACGTTTCATTCACTCCAGCCAATGAGCATGTGTGTTTGCTGAGAGGGGATTACCATTTCACCTCGAACATTTCACGAACCATTATAGAATGCTGACCCAGTCAGTCACAATGCTATTGACTAAAATGTTTCGACATCATTTCGGAAGGTTTCCACCACAGCACGGTTTGAATAATAAAGCCCCGAATTCTCCAATATACACACGATGGAGCAATCACCACGGGGCAGTGATCTGCAATGTGTTTCTGCTCGTGTTTAGTAGTTTCATTTTTATAACACACTTTATTTACCTAACACATTTGAGAATTGACAAAATCTACCGGAAAGATGACAGCAGTTGGACAAACAGCCCAGCGTACATTGTTATTGTTAGCTGTATGGCAGCAGTACATGACTTTGCAATCAACCACAACATTTATTGGATGTTTGTGATTTACTAGGCAACTGTACGTTCTGTAGATTGCCATTGATTTTTGAACAATCTACGCTCATACGATTTAAATCAAAGCAGTCTTCTCCCAAATCACCCGTGACTGATTGTGAACCCCTGACTCGGTGTGTCGGGGAATTGTAAAACTGCTTTATCTTACTCCCACGCCACATACTCTGACAGTGTACACCAGTGTTTCCCAACGTGGGGCCCGTGCCCCACAGGGGGGCAATTCGATTGTTAAGGGGGGCAATTCGAAAATGGAAGAAATCGGCTGGATATAACAAAACGGGGAGACTTGAGACTAAAGTTAATTAAATTGGAACCTGACATAAAATCTCTTTGCAGCAAGCATCAAGCGCAAGGATCTCACTAAATTTAAATAATTACTAATAATTAAAATAATATAGAAAAATCTGTCATTAAAATTATTTTGTACTTGAATGTCAGTTCTCCATTATATGTTTTGAAAATTTACTTACTGTGTTTGCTCAATAATTTCCAAGTGATTATAGGTCCTTTGGCTAGGATCGGGTGCATTTGCTGCTCTCCCACCAGTAGTGCGCCTGGTCTGGTCGGGGGCCGATCAAATAAAATCCCATCACATATCTTCACCTTAGATGTGGGCATGGTGGACCACTGTGGGCAATACTCACAGTGAGACTAAGGGGCCACCAAAAAAAGGGAGGAGGGGGAACCAGCTTCTCTGGGGTAACCGCCAACCCCCCCCCCCAAGAAAAAAATTAAAAAAATTCACCCAAAGTAACCGACACACAGGGACGCGGAACATGGGGGGGGGGGGGGCGACTCTGGCCCCTCTGGGAACCGTGAGCCCTTCTAAAAATAAATTTAAAAATTCAAGTTTCTTTAGTGAACATTTCAATTTTTGAATATTAAAAATGATGCATATGTTGGGGGGGGGGGGGGATAAGAATTTTAGAAAGGCTTAGGTGGGACATAGCACAAAAAAGGTTGGGAAACACTGGTGTACACTGATGTCGACATAAAATCATTAACCATTGTTTCTTGTTCATGTATTTGCGAACAGATGTGAATAATGTATGAATGTCCGCCCTTCACCAGCTACTACAAGCATCTTCTGGAGAGTACCTCGCCTTACCTTCCTGGCACCACTGACAGAACAACTGTGCCCAGACCCACACAACCAACCAGGAGGCGATGTGTGCGTAAAGAGTACCGTGCCTTGTCTGACGAGGAAAGGGGGCGCTTTCATGGCGCTGTCAATGCCCTTAAAAGAGACACAGTTAGTAATATTTGTTGTTATTATTATAAACAATTATTATTAGTGTCATTTTCACCATCAACATCAGTGTCACAGAAAAAGTAACATAAAACATGGATGACACACACAATTATTAGATCTCACGACATCAAGGAGACTGACAAAGAGTGATGACAAGCAGTTTCATAAATGGCATCGATTCATCACGAATAAATGCAACGATGCTAAAGAGGGCTTAATGGCTAAATGCAACGAATTAAACATCACGAACAATGATAATCAAATTAGATACAAGAAAATAAGGCAGATATCAGGAAATAGTACTTGCATTCAAACAGGGTATACCCAGTAAATTTTGAAGCGCTATATAGACCTGTACTTTTGTTTGGATGTGAAGCGTGGACAATAAGCAGACGAGCTGAAAAACATCTAATGGCTTTGGAAATGTTGTTTCTGGGGAAAATATAAAGAATTCCATGGGCAGACAGAAAAACCAATGACCAATTCCTACAAGAAACAAACGAAAACCGTAAACTGATTAAAGAAATGTTACGTAGACATTCAACATTTTTGACACGTTATAAGAAGAAATGTATTGGAGAACTTGGTGACAACTGGCAAGATTTAGGGTAAAAGAACAAGGGGACGACACAGAAGTAAACACATGGATGGCTTGGCCACGTGGTATGGTCGAGACAAGAAAATAGAGCAGACCCACGACTCTGATGATCGTGTGAGATGATGAAACATGACTACCCATGCTTATCGGCATTGCCCAAGATGATGATGATATCCGGTCAAGGGATGGAGATTTCGTTGACAAAATCTTATGTAGATGGTCAGTACACATTGAATAATTATTTTATGGGAACAGATGCGATATACTACAAATAAGAAAGGATCGCCCATGCTAACAGATGTAGAGAATCATATCAAGAACATGAATGAAAGATGGCAAAGCTCCAGGGAGGCACAATATCCCCGTAGAAATGTATGATGTTCTGGGAGAACTTGGCATAACGAAAATAACATAGTTCCTAAATAAAATATTTAACACTGGAAAGATATACTCAACTATCTACAGATCAGGTGTCATCATAATCATCTTCCACATTTACCGTCAAGCGTTGTAGGTAGGAATTTCAACACCATGTGGGAGGGAGTCGATAGTGTCATTCCTTGTGATTGTATTATACAATGTCTTTGATGTCGTCAGTCCATGTTCTTCTCGGGTGTTCTGGTAACAGATCTTCTTTGGCCTAACGCCAATGCTGGTAGCTGATGGTGTTGTATTTTAACTAGATTAACAAACTACTTGATCCTGTGCCTTTCAGTATATGTGACACAATGTGTTGATCCCACTATCTGTTTGATAACATCATTTATTACTCGCCCGGGACGCAGAAGTGTTTCCAAGGCACCAGGGCCGGGATCTATACTGGCCAAGACCTGCTGATACGTCCACTCCGTGCGTCCTGGGCAACAGGTCCCTTCGGGGACCTGGCTAACATCAGTAGGATCGTCGATTTCTCCGAAGCCGGAGAGTATCTGCCTGCACGGCGAGGAACCACCAGTCTGCACACCAATAAGCCAGACATGGGACAACGGATACTTACGCAAACCTCAGGTCCTGTATGACATCACATTGATGTTGGACAACAGGATGTCTTCATCCGACACACAGGACTTTGCGTTGGAGCTCAAGCCAACGAACACAAGCAAGCAAACAAGCATTACTCGCCCTCTGATATTTATGTTGGTAGCTCTTCTCAAGTATCGGATCTCTCTTGTTGGTTTTGCGTAAGTGTGACTTGGATAATGTCCACACATGACATTGGTAGCATGGGTTGGTGTGAATATGCTATTTATTATATGTCATTTTGCGGAAATATGTATATTTAGGTGTTTCAGTATGGGAGATCTCTGTGGCGAAGTGGTCAAGCCATTTGACTCGTGCTCCGAAGGTTGTTGGTTCGATTCCGGGCCGCGTCCTTCGGTTTACGAGTTAAATGTTTCGGAGACTCCTGTTGGTCGCCGCTAAAAGCTACGGAGTTCGTGCTTTGTACGACGCTTTCCGTGCTGCGGAAAGAGACCGAGCCATATGGGATAAAACCCGGTGCAATGAAGTCGACCCTGTCGACTTTTAAGCGACTTTTTTAGTATGGGAAATAGTTGATATATTAACGCACTTGCTTTTTAACATCTGATTTCCATTTCTCTGCCTATTCTGCCACTATCTGTGATTATGCATCCTGGATATTTAGATTCTTCAAGTTTTCATCACAATACCTAAAATGGCAGTCCAAGGAATTCGCAACATACGTCTTAGGAACCATAATTCTGTTACTTCCAAGTTCTGTCTAATTTGTTCATTTACATTCCAAGATTAACTGCCATACAGCAATCCAGGTTCTATAAAGCACTTCAGCATATTCTTTTTAACATTCAATGACAGTGACTTATTGCTTAAGATACTTTTCATATTCTGAAATGCAGCTTTTGCTTGCCCTATTATGCTCCTAATCTCTGTTGTGCACTTTCTGTCTGATGTTATAAATGCTCCTAGGTATTTAAAATAATCAACTTGGTTAAAAACTTTCCATTCGATTTCAATGTCACATTGTGGTGTCACATTTTTCTTTTGATATCACTGTAACAATATCAGTGTCGTAGGCTGAGCTGTGGTTAAACTTTACACTTCAGGATAATTTCGGGCCAAGACACGGGTGTAATTGGTTCCCCGACTACTCAGGCCCATTGACTCTGCTTTCACTCATTCACTCGACCTAAGGGCTTTCCCCAGTAGGATCTTAATCCAGACGACACAACTCAACTCTGGCAACGTCAGTGTAAATAGCATTTAATGTATAATAACACAATAGTACAGAAGAGGGCAGATTTTCCTACCTCGTCTCAGAAGACTAACTTCTGCTGCTCAGGAGTTCACCATAGTTGTGGAGAACGCAACATTTGTGGAGATCGTTTGTTTTCCCAACACGGGAAAGAATAGACAGTTGCTCAACATGTTCAAATAGGATGGCAGCGGTTATTGGCAGAGAAAGGCGACAACGAAGATATCATCTGGGCTTTCTCCATGCCCTACCACAAGGTGGTGCAGTGATTTTGACTGTGTATTGCATTAAGAATTATTTAATATTTGATAGATATTGTGTGTAAATTGTTTGTTGTTCACCGTGTACATTTCTAATGTTGTTGTCAACAGGAGGGTTGAGGTTCTTGAATCTCTTGTCCCTGGGTAGAGGGGGCACATGAGTGTTTACAGAGGCCCGTCTAGGAGGTGGAAAACTCCGATTATAAACCCCCAAGTTTAAGGTGGACCGACGTGCCAAAGACTGAATGGCCACGGGTGAGCTGATATGAACGTGGAACGTCTGGTCCGTAGGCTCGGCGGAGCCAGGCGTATAGACTCCTGAGGGAATCCCCTACCCCTTCCCTAGCAGACAGGCTCTACTAGGGTGACCGGTAGATCCTGCCCTTATATAAAACAAACTATGGAAATTAAAAAGAATTATCGTCTAAGCAACGGAGTTCGTGCTTTGTGCTCGATGCCTTTGACAACAGCCAGCTGGGAGAAAATAAGGCGGAGCTGAAGAGGTAGCGGAGAGGGAGGGGAGGAAAAGGAAGAAAAGGGTTGGAGCCAGAAGGGGAAGGAGAAAAACGGATCGCCTGGGACCAAAACATATGTGGGCTGGTACTGGAATTGCCGCAGTGAAAAGCAGCGAGGACCAATTTTGGAAAAACTGGTATACGATTTTCATGTTCCGATGTTACAAGAACTGAAGACAAACTCCTCTAAGTACCCTGGCTATATATGTTACATAAACCCAACCGGCAGGGAAGACATGGGCAGGCTTTAGTGGTCAATGATAACTTAACAGTATTCGATACTGAATATGAGTGGGTGGGGTCAGGAAAGTGCAGGGGATGCAGATTAAAATCGGGAGATACAGCTGGAACCTAATAACTATATATCTAAGTGGGGAATCTTGCGTAAGCAGAGAGATATGGGAATGGTTGAAAGGTTCAGCGGATACCCCTGGCACCAGGTATCTGATATGTGGTGACTTTAATGCCCGCGCCAAAGTGGTTGACAGGCCGGGAGAGAACAGGCAATGTACTACTCTTGCTGAGGCCTTGCTTGAGTCGGATTTGGTCTGTCTAAATGACGTGACACTAATTAGCTGGCAATGAGACCGGGGGTCCTGACACGGCCATTGAGCTGGCACTTGTATCCCAAGAGGTGGCATCAGACATCAAATGGAGTGTCCTTGAGGATCGTGGAAGCAACTACCTACCCTACTCTGTATTGATACCTATGTCCAGTACATTCAGGGCTATAAGAGCCTGCAGAGCATTCAGTTATGATCTTGAACACTCTTCGCTGTCGGGGGCGGTCTAAACCAACAAGAAGACTCTTCACCCAACCACCGTGGTGGATACCTGATGTGCAGACATGATGGCAGGAAAAGAGGGTAGCCATAAGAAATTGACAGAGGGTGAGGAGAGCAAAAAATTCACTTGGTCCAGAACTGAAGGAGGCGGAAAGGTATACAAAAGTAGAGGTGCAGGATTTTAAACTTCAGGCATCAGAGGCAAAACTTAATTAAGTGGGAACAGTTTAAATTTAGTTGGTAATATAATAATATAAATATATATAAATAAATAAACTACGTTGGTGGGGATGTGACATTGGGTAAATTCTGGAAGCTGCACCGGCAGATGAACAGATAGGCGATGCCCGGCATTGGGTAAATTCTGGAAGCTGCACCGGCAGATGAACAGATAGGCGATTCCCGGTAGACATGGTACCGTTTATGAAGATAACAACCGACCTATGACAACTGACCAGATCAAAGGGGAGGCTTTTCTTGCACAATTTTTAAAACAGACGGATCAGCTAGATAGAGCTATTAGAGACATTGTCAGAGAAGCCTTGTCACAGGTCACTAGGAAGGGGGACTGTGAGGTTAAGGTGGAGGATATAAGACGGGTTCTGAAGAGGGCTAAAGACACAGCGCCAGGCCCGGGCGGGGTAAGGTACACCCATATGAGTAACATGAAAGATGTAGACTAGGAGGAGATGGCTCTTTGTTCCAACCTAAGCATGAATACGGCCGAAATACCCCAGGATTGGCTGCACAGCTACCTGGTCCCACTCCCAAATCCAGGTAAGGATCACTCCAGACTTAATGGATACCGAATGATAACCCCGCGAGAAACCTTTGGCAAAGTCCTCGAAAAGATAGTAGCCCGCAGCCAACGACATTTGGAAAGTCGTAATCTGCTTCCCATAGAGCTTGGGAGTTACCGGCCTGGGAAGGACAACTGAGCCAATGTGGCAATATGTCTATGAGGGCTTCCAGGATAAACAAGAGACAGTGGCGGTAGCTCTTGACCTGGAGGATACGTATAACATGGTTAGGTATGATCGGTTGATATACACTCTGTTGGACATGGAGGTCTGCCCTTGCCTTGTCAGATTGGTTGCGGCAGTTCATTAGGAGCGTAAGGTTGCACTGCGCAAGGGTTCCTGGACTTCTTATCCCTGTACGATTACACATGGGTTGCCACATGGATCTGCCTTTCCCCAGTGATCTTTAATGTCTACACTAGCAAAGTCGCAGCTATTGAGACCCCAGGTGTTGGTAGAATATTGACATTTGCAGATGATGTGCTGGTGTACAGACAGGGCAGAGATAGGGACAGTTTGGCTGCAGTAAACATGGTGACAGAGTGGTGAAGGAACGCAGGGGCCATTATAAACCCAGCCAAGGCATCTGTTGTGTGGTTCTCCCTGGATGACCGGATTGTGAAGGCAGATGTCCCATGTATTATACTGAGTGGATCCCATCTTAGTAGAGAGATTAAATTGAAGTACTAGGGTATCACCTTCGACAGGTGTATGTCTTTTAAAGAACACGTGAAGGCTTTGGTGGCGAAGGTTGGTAGGGGAATTAATGCTTTGAGGGCGATGGCAGCAGCCGGGGTAGAGCAGAGGTTGCTTTACAGGCTCTTTCAGCAGTAATTTCTGTCACTGAGCATGGTTTGGGGCTCCTCACAGTATCAAAATGCCAGCTTGAAAGGTTTGAGCGCATACAAAATGCGGCCATGCGTGTGATTATGGGGTGCACAAAGGACACACCAATTATATGCATGAGGCATATCCTGGCGTTACCAACAATGGCGGATAGGCATAGGGTCCTTCAGGCTAAATGGTACCTGAGAGTTGCCGCAGACAGGGATCACCCGCTGCATGCAGTCATGGATATGGTCAAGGGTCATAGACTAATACGAGGCAGGTACTGGATAGCACAGGCGAAAATATATATTTGTGATCTAGAGATCATCTATCGTGAAAAAGAGTGGGTTGAAGTAACGGCAGACAGGACGGTCTAGCACAATGTAATAGTAACACTGGGTCGTGAGTGCAGAAAATGGACAGTGGGTTGAGTTTGAGGTGCAACAACTGATCCAGAGTAACACACATCAAGGTGACTGATGGGTCAGTGGTGAGAAACAGGCGGAGTGGTTGGGGTTTCATTGCGAAGGCTAATGGACGATTCTTAAAAAAAGGAGAGTATGGCATATGAGGCTACGACCACCAGCATGAGAATGGAGTTGGAAGCAGTCACAGCGGCATTCCGTTCGTTAGAGGAGACCACTACAACATACATTGTCTTCATCATGGACTCAAGGAGTATGCTTAGTAAAGTGGAGAAAAGAATGGTTCGCGTGGAATGGCTCATCTCGTTTCAGAGGCCACTGACTGTAAGAATTGTATGAATTTTTTTGGGGCTGTGGCCATGCAGAAGTGCGGGGGGGGGGGGGAAGAGAGAGAGGGGGGATGAACAGACTGATAGACTGGCAGGGAAGACGCCTCTTTGTGGTCGATTACCTATGGACAAGGGAGAAGTGGTCGTGCGCCTGTGGGCCAAGGTTGAAGAACCCGTATGTGGAAAGGATGCGATTGCGAGGGATTGGTACTTGTTCTGGTAGAATCTCAAAACTCAGAGAGAAGAACAGGAGAACTTTCAGTCAGATAGCGGTGGGAACGATTTGTAGTGTTACTCTTCGCTGGCTGTTGAACGAGGGGATGGAGCGCACATGGGAATGTCCCTGAATGCAGTGATGTCGGTTCTTAGCTCAACTCAACATTGGTGATGATGCGTTTTCTGTCTGCGGTATTCATTTCTAAACTCA